>JAOYRR010000250.1:600000-1197035 GCA_038994665.1 Podotricha telesiphe
ATAAGACCAATATGAAATATATTCAATATACAGACGCAACTTTTTAAATATTTTATTATGGTATAGATTACCATAATCCCGTTACTCAAAGTAATTTATATATTCAATAGCAAAGATTGTTTAAAAGCACTTCAGATAACGCAGCTAAATTAGTGATAAATGTCCTCGCTGGAAGCAAAACCTAGTTGTGATAAGAGATAAAAATATCCTAGATCTATCTTAGTCCCAGCGTCGTGCGTCCGCATTATAAAAATGAATGTTAAACGGGGGAATGAATAGTAGGTGTTTGAAGCGTGCCGCTGCATAAAAAGCTTTTACTGCACCATTCTCAATATTTGCATTCCATTCTGGTTACAATTTCAGGAAAGGCAATTCTTGCCAACTTATTGCTAGGGCCGTGATACATGCTCGCATCTCGTACAAAAGTATTAGAGCTTACACTGCACTGCAAAAAGCTCTTTTTTTATATTGTCAAACTAATTCACTTTATTTAACTTACTTATTTGTCTACTTTTCTGTATGGATATTTGATGGCAAATCTAACTACCCAAATATGTCCCTTATTTAATTATTATATTTAACATTATTTTCTTTTGTATTTCTTTGTGTTTATTTGAGAACTTTTATGTCTGTTAAAACATAAAGTGTGAATTTGATAGCAATACATATAACAACAACTTTTTAAATGGATTACTGTGCTCATAGCCTTAACGTCGTTTGAATTTGTTTTATATGAATATGTGACACATGTTACATCATACGTGAAATTCTCATTTTATATAATTTTTAAATTAATTCTATTTCAACTTTGCTTCTGTTGAAGTAAATTTTTATAAAAATATTATAAGATTTTGTTTATATTTTTCTTCAATTTAAATTCATATTACTTAGCTATGATTAATATACAAATGTTTTAAGCATGCCAATTTTGTAGATAAGCATAAAGCAGTTAAAATAGTGAGTAACCTTTGATTTTCAGCACATTTAAAATACTCTCCTTCTTCTGATCCAATAAAAAATAAGCATAACAATTGATATTTATAATTAATATATTTATTTGCTGTTTTTGTTCAGTATACTGAAACAGTGCTGCAAAACATTCATTGTCGTATAAAAGAAATAGCCGGATTATACTCTTGTATGTTAGTTAGTCCGTTGAGGTGGACTCATGCAGAATTCATATAAATGTAACTGATGACTGTCTGTACATGGAAGATATATGAAAAAAAAATTATTATGGGCATTTAGTAATATTCTACTATATTAATATTTTTCCTTATGCTCAAAACAATGATTTTAGTTATTTTTTCTGTTTATCTGCTTGTGCGTTGTGTGTGCACGCTAATCTCAGAAACGGCTAAACCGATTTTAATTTAAATTTTGATTGTGATAAGCTTTCCTAGTGCACCACTTAGTGAGTATTTGATTCCAATCGGTTCAAAAAAAGTTACAACCATTTAAATTATAAATTTAAGCAAACAAAGTTTGCGATTTAAATGAGTATGCCAGGCCAGAAAACAAAATAGTTTAATCATGTAGTTTACTCAGGCGAGGCCACGAGTGAGTCGCTGGTCCTTAAATATAAAAATAATTACATTCTTGAATAATGGTCATACATACATAAATTTATGAATACATAAATAAATACATTCTTCCATTCATACATACATACTTACACATATATGTTACCGACTTTTAATGTAAAGACCGGATATATGATATATTCTTATAAACTGTAATGATATTATAAATTAGTCAGTTAAAATTTCAATTTATTTATAGAATATAAATAGTTTGGAACTTCAATTGGCTCTTTTTCCGCTACAACTTATAATTTTAATTTAATTTATTGTGTACTAGAGACAAAATAGTTTAACAGTCGGTAAAATATGTTATTTAAGAACTAGACACAAAGGCAACCATCAACAGGCTTCAGATAGGCCTCCCCAACGACCTGCGCATATTGATATGCAGAGAAGAATCTCCAGGACAGAGGACTCGGCCCTGGATCCATAACCCCACTCCCCTCAGCGGTAAGTGAAGACACTACGTCTTTAGGGACTACATGTTGTACGAGTACAGTGAATTGCTGTAAAACAAGTGATAATTAAGTTATGTAAACATGTTATTTATATTACTGAGGAATTTAGTGAGTTACACAGAGGTGTTTAATAAATACATACATACATACTTACGTACATACTTACGCAAATATATTATGTCAGATTATCCATATTGCTTAAGGTAGTGCTGTTTGAGAAGGCGTTTAAATATCCCATCCGATTGCGACTGGTAGCATTTGCTGGTAGCGAATTTCAAAGCTTACAGTACACTTAGTTTTACAGTGAAACAGTCACCATAGCATTTCGTACGGCACAATGGTATTTCAAGGTGGTTAACGCAGGTATTGGGTGTGAAGAATGGTCACCCTCAAGAATTTGAACCGTTGCTTGAGTTACGAAAAAGTAACAGAATGGTAAAGGATGGTCGTACTTGCTCAATCCGAAGACAAATCTGAATATAAGATTTTGCAGACGCTCTAGTTTGGTAAGCAATTGCTGAGACAAATCTAAGTAGCAGATATAAGTAGCATAATAGTATAGGAAGGAGAAGAGTATGATGGACCAAGAATATTTTCACTTTAAGGGGTAAGAGGTTTTTCCATTTTTTCAATCCATCTATGGTCTTAAGACTGAGCTCAGAAAAGGTGACCAGGAAAATGCGCTATCCACCCTGATTTCCAAATTCTTGTCATACCATACCTGAAACATACATACCTGAGACTTATTTTGATTTACAGATAACCCCAAACAGTTAGACTAGGTACCAATTAATTGTAAATTAGAAATAAATGTAGCAACCGCAATACAATTATCGTTTACGACTAGGGGTGTATAGATTTGTAATTTATTGGCATATAGGTGATGTAATGTCGATATGTGATGAGTGTCAATGAAGATGAAAAACAGTAAAGGTGAAAGCACACTAACCTGCGGAACTCCAACGTTAATATGGCTCGGTGAATATTGCTTTCCGTCAAGTTTAATGCTTTGTATGTGGCCGCGAAGATACGAAGAAAACCATACAATTAAAATTAAGGTGTAAAAAGGAAAGGGATGGTTGAAGAATGTGATGATAATGAATAAAGGGTATTGATTTTAATGCTATTAGTCATCAAATTGAAAAAAATTCTTCAGTGAGTCCGTGCAGTTGCTTAAGATATATATTTTCTTTAGCGAATCTAAATCCGTGCAGTTGCTTAAGTTTGATGAATAATGTGTGCTTCGCGCCTTCGCGCTTACTTTCCCATAGCGTATCGGAATTTCTAAGTTCTTGCAGGGTTGCTACAGTTAATTTATGAATAGATATAATTACGTCGGGCGTCTCTGCAAGTCTTGTTATATCTGTTCCGTAGTGTTTTGCACCTTTGAAAATTTGCGTCCGTAATTTTTTTCTTATATTTCGACTTTGCAGCATTTCGTTTCCCCATAAGTAACTTAATGTCCTGGAGTTAGCCAAGGACCTAGTCGGAGCGGTGCATAAAAGTCAAAAACTGAATTAGAGCTAAATAAATTTAATTTGCGCATAGCTTAGCGGTCAGAGCGCTTGACCGGTTTTCAAGAGGCGCGGGTTCAAATCCCGCTGCGTTCAAATTTTTATACGTTTTCAATTTCCTAAGTGTGCGATCACAACTTTCAAAAATGTTAAAAATTAGGTTTATTTTTAAAAAATATTCATAACGTCCAAATGTAAATATTGTAAACAATATCATTAACGTACAAACTTTTATAAGAATAAAAATATTAATAACCATAGCTTCTACTATATGCATATTATAAAATGAATAAAGTACAAATGATTACTTAGCATATACTTTATACATTCTTTTTTAATAGGTTTATTTGAGTTAAAGTTATCGTTGTACGTGGAGAACGAAATGTCTTGACTTCGTTATCTAAGCTGATAAAGTTATGGTGCAATATATTTCAAATATACTTTTGCTTTATAATTGAATAGAATCGTAAAAAGTTTGCTTCTAGAAATGAAACTCCTGACAATTTATAGAAAATCTAAGAAATTCAATACAAAGGAAAAACGGAAAAATACATTCTCATAAAAAAATACATTGTTATATTGGCGCAAAGATAACCTAATTATAGATTAGGTTTCCCATTTTCCAATAACTTTACAAATATTTCATGTATAGTTGCGAAATTTAAACCTTCTTTGTCACTAGAACGAGGAAACGAAAATAAAGAGCTTCAGCTACTCGCAAAAAGAACCTAGAGTCTAAAGACTCCGTTGTCCACTTTTTGCTCGAAATCGAGTGTTGAGTGGCGTAACTCAGCGCCGCGTTTAGACTTCCCAGAGCGCGGAAATGAAAATAATTTAAATATTATTATTTCCTCCTGAAGTTTGAATTTACGACTTTGAAGCACGTGTCCTCAAATAAAGTCAGAGGCGCTTGGACGGTTTCCAAGAGGGGCTAGTTCGAATCCAGCTACATTCAAATTTTTATACGTTTCCTAAAAGAATATTTTTCAATAATACATGAAATTACACAGTAAAAATGATATATAATTCCCCAAATATACAAGACAAAATATTTAACGATAACAAGACAAACATTAATATTTTTTGTTATATGACACTGATATATCAAAAGGCGCGTTATTGGATGAGCATAAATGAAGGTAGAAGCAATATTAAAGTCGCCAGCTCCATCGTTTATCACGGTAACCATATGTGGCAATAGACACGGGATAGTTGGCAACGTATACCGCGAACTAAATTAATGTATTAACGTGCTAGAAGGTCCTCTCACACTGGTGGATGTCTATTGTTTTTTAAACATTTTTTAAAGTGTTATTCGCACACTAAGGTGAACGGTTTTCAAGAGGCGCGGGTTCAAATCTCGCTGCGTTCAAATTTCTATACGTTTTCTTAATATGTATTTTTAGATATCTATTGATTTGTTGAGTTATAGAAAATATAATAAATATTTGTAAATACAAGCGTGTCCAATTTAATACTAAAGTTGAAATGTTAATTTAATGAAAATCTAAATTATTAATTTACTTGAAGCTAGAGAAGACAAATGTTATTTTTCTTGTAAGAATACTAAGTAATTTAAGACAATATATTACAAAAAATATTTATATACACTAATCGTAGCTAACGTATACAAATTTTAAGAAATCATCGGGGGCTGGAACCCGCGCCTCTTGGAAACCGTTCGAGCGTTCTGACAACTAAGCCATGTGTTGATTGCACTGGACTTGGCTTGGATGCCAAAGTGAAGTTCTTAAATATCTATCTGACGATATGAGTTTTTGAGCATAAAAAAACAATATTTGAACCAAAAAAATTAGAATTAATATATATGGAAACAAATACATACAAAATTTCGCACGTAGTTTTAATACCTGTATTTGTAAATTGTTTTTGTTTTATTTTTGATAAAGAATGAGTAATTTTCCTCATTGTTTAAAACAATACATTTTCCGAATAAAGAGTTCTCATTTTTCAGCCAAAATGTGTTCTAGTAAGTGCACTGCAAAGATATAGTTAAAATATCCTTTCCTCGAAGTTTCAGTTCCCTAAGTCTTACTGTTTCGTGGTCCGTTCTAATTCTTATCCTGACGTGCTTTATACATTATTGGGACTATATTAGTACTGGCCACCCTCTCGCGGCGTTGCCCGTAAATTAAGGCTGTATCGTATCTTCCTTCTCGTAAAATAACATTAAAAAAAAATAAAGAAAATTACATTCCTGGAAAAAATCAATAAAAATAGGAGAAAAGAGTAGCTTATGTTCATTCTAAGACCCTCAAGTATATTTGTATGTCGTATGTCGTCGTATGTCGTCGTCGTATGTAGTCGTCGTATTTGTGTATTTGTTGTAATTTCATCACATCCAGATCAGCATTTTATCCGCGTTGACGTCACAGACAGACAGGGTTACTTTCGCATTTATAATAAAATATAAGTATGGTTTAAGTATGTATGGATTGGTACAGTATTAGTATTAAACTATTTTATTATAAATAAATACACTATTGTATGTATAATACATAATTAAGTATTATATAATAATTATGTGTAATGTAATAATTAACTTCATACATACAGAAGAAAATCACTCTCTAATGACAGTACTAGATATATTTAAATTTTAATGAACTAAAGTGACAGATCTCTCTTATCATCGTTATATGATATACATCATCATAGTCATCAGTCGTCTGTTCAGCGGAAAAGGTTTTCCAATGTAACCTTGCGTTAAATTTGTAACTTCAATAAATTATGCGTCAAATTATTTAAAAATATCAAGTATTTTTCACAATTTATCATAAACTATTATGTGTCGTATTTCTCCAGTCCATAAGTCCTAAGTCCAGTGCCATATACATCAACATATTATAACATTCATTTATTATTTATTTTTATATGGACGTTTTTGGGTTTAGACACTATCAGTCAGTACTAATTGTTTTGCTTATGCAAGTTTTAAATGTGCCTATCAAATTATTTAATCCAGGTCAATTATGGTGTAATATGCCATTCGAATGCTAAATAACGAGTTGTGGGTTCAATTCCCACCCGGGAGTATGATTAAATAAAAAAAATTGTTTTTGATTTCTCCGCTCTGATTATAAGCCGGATCGCGGTATTGAGTCCCGCCACTCAACACACAATCTCTCAGAATCGGGTGGAAAAAAGAACCGAGTGTCTTGACACTATATTATCTCTGCCTACCCTGGTATGCAGAAAAAAGCGTTAAGCTGAAAAAAAAATTGTTCCACACATATCTTCTAGAACTACCTTTAATATTCTGAATTAGTGATTGTAATATATTTTCATTATGCACACCCATCTGACACCAGCACAAGTACAGCTTAACCTAACTAGCCGTATAATGATTAATGTAAATGACTTCATTAAAAGTACTGAAATATATTTTCTTGCTATAATATAGAAAGTAAGCTAATGTGAAAAGTACCTACAGCACCCCACCTGCCTTACGACCCAGTTTCGCGGTGCTTCCATTGAAAACGAGAACATAATTTATGATCCCTAATACGAATATATTTGCGTTTCTTTAAAATTTTCACGTTGATGTTCTGAGTAAGATGTATTGGGAGTTCAGTTGATTAAGACTATTGTATACCAAAAAGTATTAGTTCCTATTCTAGAAAATATATTACATAATTCTCCTACAAAATACTTGAACAACTGAATTGTTAGAACTGTTATAACCAATATGAAATTTACTTTGTTCAATAATACTTATATAATATTCGTTTCAGCTTAAAAGAGGTGATATATTTTGCGAACCTAACTGGTTGATTGATTGATTGAATATAAGCTTAGTATTAATAGTTAAATAGTACTAGCTACGGCAATATTAACTAAGTAAATTTGTTAATGCATTAGAGACTACTGCTAGTTTAAATATTTGGCTTTCTTCCATCCGCCATCTCAAATAAGGGTTTGTAAATGCAATTTAATCCTGGTTTTCATATGTAATATATAAAAAACCGACAAGCAATAAAAATAACTAAAAAAAAGCATGGTTCTCCTAATATTTTTGAAATCCTAAACTCAATACACGAGAGAGCAGGATCCAGTGAGCTCAGTCTAGTCAATCTCAATCCAAAGCAGAACGCAAGGCAAAAAAAAAATCACTGGCGGTAGTTTAATATAATAATTATATCAACTGATAGACAAATGCCACCTCAGTCTACCTATGACTACGGACTACTGTCAGGTTTTCTAAAGTGTGTTTTTGATGATATATACGACATAACAATGGTTTCATTTAAAACCAATAAAACCCTTTTTACATAAATAAACAGTTATATCTTTTCACACGACAATATTGACAAAAACAAGCATATAAATCTACATTAAATGTAACAACTAAATTGAAATACGTAAATCTGTTGAGAGGTCTGCATTGTAGGGGTAAAAAAAGTTTGTTTGCTTTCGACTGAGCCACTGAAACAGATGCAGTACAGGTATTCAACATTTAATTAGTGTAGACAATACTAGGAAAACGTTATGCGTTTCGCAAATAAGCTTTTTATTTGCGAAACGCCTTAAGTATAATTCTGAAATGCTTCAATATTAAGCCTTCAACACTCATCATTAAGTCATATTTACTTAAACACTTAGTTTTCATGAAATATTGTATTAATTTATTGTTTCTTATCAATCGTTCTCCACTGTAGAAGAATGGAAGAAATTACAGATGAATTAATGAAATGACAGACAAATGCCACCTCAATCTCCTGTGACCACGGACTACTATAAAGTGTTCGAAACGTCGAGTTCTAAAATGTATTTTCGAATACCAATATTATACGCGATTAATCTGGTTAAATATAGTTTCATTTCAAAATGTGTAATAATCGTGAAAATCAAAGAACTTATTAAGAACTTATTATAATAAGTACTATTCGATGTTATTTCCTTTTTCCTTTACTATTATTATTTTGAAATATGGGTAATGTAATAATTATAATTAAAGATTATATGATTGTAGTGCTCGGAGTTATTTCTCTTTTATAAAACGTAATATATTAATAATTAATATATTAATAAAATAAAGTAGACATATTAATAATTGCCTATTTAAAATCCATCATGATGTGCGACAGCGCGTGGCTGTAAATGCGGTGATTGTAAGTTTGATACCCGATGGGAAGAATGAAGATATTTTTTTTTAACATTTTTTAAAGTGTTATTCACACACTTAGGAAAGTGAAACACACATTTTTAGAAAACGTATAAAAATTTGAACGCAGCTGGATTTGAATCCGCGCCTCTTGGAAGCCGTCCAAGTCCTCTGACTTTATACGTTTACTAAAAGTTTGTTTTCTTTAATTAATTTATTTTAACTTTTAACGCGACTTTCGCCTTTCAACAAGAAATGTCACGAATCGGGCCGAGAAAATGAGAACTGAGTCTTTTGAAACTAGGTTCTCTCTGTATACCATATGCAGGAAAAAAGCGTTAAGTTAAAAAAATAAGTCTAATTAGTGTGGCGAAATTATGACAGAGTACATAGACTTTATTAGGTTATTGTAAGTTCAAATCTCGTTTACAGGTATGTTTTACGTAAATTATAAGTGTTTCTTCGATATAGACAACATACGATATTGTGTTTTGTATATCTTACTACACTTAGAATATGTCAATCTTTTTTTCAAAACGTATAAAAATTTAAACGGAGCGAACTCGACCCGTGTCTTTTGGAATCCATCTAAGCCTAAGCAAAGACAAAACCATACGTTCTATCCTGATACGTCGAAATTCTTAATATGTATATAGGTATTTTGTAGTTCTAACAAAACAAAGTTCACTGAACCATTAAACAATACTTACAGCACTTTTGCAACTCCAAATCAATTCTTTGAAATAAATTTAGACGACGGAATATTTACGATATCAATCTAGATACTTTCACTACAATCCCGTCTCAACACAATTTATAGCCTGCCGAATAAAATATGTAGATGTGTACAAACGCGCAGCACTTATTGAAATTGCCGATTTAATTTAATCACATTATAATCGGCAAAAGGATTGGGGTGCGGCTACTTAGCACAATTTATTGGAAACGAAATTGTTCTGCGTTAATTTATCGCCCTTTCTTTAATGCTAGATAAAATCAAACCTTACGAAAATATTGGACTATTCGGGCACATAAATAGACTTAACGATTCGTAAATAAACGTTAAATTGTCCTTTTTTCCTTTTGGTGACATTTAAATTGATTTCCTTCATTATATTTAATACATAAATATAATTTAATTAATTTTTGGATACGCATTTTCTCGCATAGCAAGGTAGACTGAGACAACCTAGTGTCAAGACACTCCGTTCTCCACTGTCCGCCCGATATTGAAACATTGCGCATTGAGTGGCGGAATGCCGCGGTTTCTTTCTTACCAGAGCGAAGTAATAACTATAATTTAAATGAATTTATTGAAATAAACATTTTTTTTAATTATGCTTATTTCTCCGCACCCACAACCAATCGCGTTTATGATCCCAAATACATAATTTTTCCTCCTGGCAAGGAATAAAATATTGTAATGTTACCGGATCTGTCACTAGAGCAAATTACTTAAGCAAATCGCACTGCAAAAATGATATCCACATAGTTTCTTAATAGCGTTGCCGAATTTTCCAGTACTGATAGATAATATATTTAAAGCTATTTTAAGATAATATAGTTAAAGCTTATAAAAGCTTGTTAAGGGCTTACAGACAAACAAAAGCTTAGATATTGAAACAGAACAAACATGAAAGAATTTGCGATTGCGATTTTAGTGACGGAACTCGCACTGCGCTTTGTCGTGCCGAAAAGATTTCCCAAGTGGAAATCCAACTCGTGTATGCAACAATGGCTTTAAATGGATCACAAATATAATTTTAAATAAAACACTTTCTTAATTATAATTATGACAGCGGCCGTAGTCTAACTAACATTTCTACTTCAGTATAGAGAGCTGTAAGCTAGAAAATGTATGTACTCGTATACAGTATATTTTGGACGCAACTACAAAGCGTTACTTAGAAAGTGGGTCTCGTTAGCAGTGTCATTTTTGATAATACTACAAAAACTTTGAACACCCACAGCTTTGTCCTATAAACTCGATTTTTTATAAACTCGTGAAAATTGTCTGTAACGCGTCAAATTCATGTAAAACCGCGTAGCTATGTGTCTATATCAAAATATATAATTAAATATGTTTTTTTTCTTTAAAAGTGTATATAAACGAAAAAAGGATGATGAACTTTGTATTACTATGGCAACACACAGTTCTAAATATTGTGTGTAATATGTGTTCTAAATATTGTGTATTTGGTACGTGCATGCAAAAGTTACTCAATCTGTGACGTCATCACGGCCAAACTGCTGATGATTTGATGGTTTTAGAATGAGCATAGGCTACCTCTTTCTCCTCTATTTATATTAGATCTTCCTGGAGTTTCATTTGTTTACGTAAAGGCTCCCAAAATTACGACACAGCTATAGCTCACGCAGGCAAAGCCGCGCGCAGGTCGCTATTTAATTATATATTTCCCAAACGATATTTTTCGTCAGCCCTCTTCGGGCTAATACGATACGATACGATACGAAAAATATCTTCTTCTCTTAACAGTTTACACCTCAACCGTATTTACCCGTAAAGTAAGAAAGGTGTAACATTTCTAATAGAGTGCCTGTATTGGAAATTAAAGGTACAACTTTGACGATATATTTCAGTCTCAACAAAAATCCAAGATCTAAAAGGCTGAGGTTGAGTGAGAAATACTTATATTTAATTTCATATATAAAACCGTAAAAGAACTATAAGTTTACGGTAAAAAATTCACAAAAAAATAACTATGCATATGAATCTATGATTTTGTAAATTTTTGTCTATCTTATAATTTTTTCTATTTGTATATCCAATTCCAATAGGTTTAATAATTATTGGGGTCACCGTCACGCTCAAGGCCGGCAACACATTCACGGCACCTGTGGTCTGATGCCGTAGATATCCATGGGTGAATGTTATCACTTACAATCAGGTAGAACTTTTGCTCGTTTGCCCCTCTTTTCAATAAAAAAAATCAAAAGAGAGGCCTCACTTGGTAAAGGTAAAGCAGTAAAAATTAGGATTAATGAAAACGATTGACAAATGTAATTAGAGTGAGAAGGGTCAAATACTTAACACAAACGAAGCTACGGACAGCAACTAGTTAAGAATAATCATAAACATTTTTTACACCCCCAAATAGATTTAATACTTTAAATATACAATTTCTCATTTAACCAGCATCAATCACAGCTAGGTACACGGAAAACCTTTTTACAGCCAAAATGCAAGCGGATAGGAGCTCAGAGGGAACTACGTAGTAAAATCTCACGGAACGCGAAAGATAACAGTAATGAGGGTTGACAAATTAGTGCTGAGTTCCGCAGTCAGCAAACAGCCGTTGGGCCCCGTTGTGGCAACCCTATTCTTGTACGTTTTAATATATGATTATTGTTATAAGTGTTTCGAATGGACATTTTGTAATATTTTAATATTCTTAAAGTGTTATTTAAAAACATTTTGAGAAAACGTATTTAAAATTGAATGCAGCAGATATCTAACCCGCGCCTCTTTGAAACCGTTCAAGCGCTCTAAAAATGTATATTTTTTATATTGTAATATTTGCAATTGACAGTGAAGTTTTTTTTGGTGATTTGGCGAGTTTTTGAATGTAATGTAGTTGAGAAATGTATGATTGTATACGTCGTAGTTAAGCAAAATGGCTCTTAAATGGGTGGAAGGTGTACAACAGAGTGTATGCATTACACAAGCTCTATGCCTGAACTTGCGAACTTTAAAAAGCCTCCGAAATCGCATTTAATAAAATATTTTACTTTTGATCCACGTAATGATATAAAAATGTATTTATAAGAAAGCAAACGAGCAATATAAGTTAATTCAAATAAAGTAAAGTTTGATTCAATATGTTACGTGATACACAAACCTACAATTTGAAATCATATATGTATATATTTTATTAATCTAGTTAAAATAATTTCATTTCAAAATGTGTAATAATCGCGAAAATCAAAGAACTTATTTTATATATGTATTTATCTCCAGAATACTCCTGTTCATTTGAGTCTAAGAGCTAAATATTTAATTAAGAACACTAACTTGAGGCCGGGACATCAATAAAGGAGTAATTTATTTAAATCCGAGGCTTGCCAGAATATATTTATTTTGAAATTAACGATGTAAACACTCTAATTTGGTTTTTACCTTTTACTAAGTTCATTGAATGTTTATTTTGGCTGTAATTAACTTATTTTTGCTTTAGTATATTTTTATATAAAATTGATTTCCGTGGCGCAGTGCATCGTTTGACTTTATATGTGAGTAGTTATGGGTTCAATCTCCACTCGGGGGAATTGTGATATGAAATGTTTTACAATAATTTTCAATTCCCTGCGATTAAGTGGGGCCTTGAATTTATTTTTAATTATTTATTTTTATTTATTAGAAAGCCAACGTTACATAGTAAGAATACATTGGCGTGGAATACATTTATACATACATTGATGAATAGATAGCTATAATAAAACCTTGGTTTCCAAGAGGCGCGGGTTCAAATCCCGCTGCGTTGAAATTTCTATACGTTTTCTAAATATAAGACATATTTCAATTTCCTAAGTGTGCGAATAACATATTATTCATATCAAAAGCTTCCTTCTTTTAACTATGCTTCCATTACATAATCTTTTGTTATTAATGTTTAAAAGATAGGTAAAAAATGGCGTGTAATGAAATATTTATTTTTTCTTTTATATATTTATATTTCTATACTAAAACAATTATTTTTTATAAAGGTTTTCGTCTAAATGAAAGCGTCAAAATAAAGTTCGTTTAAATTTTTATCTTTGTGCTTTATTAATATTTATTATATAAATAAAGATATAACTCGTGAGATCTTTAACTGTTTTGTATTGTTTTAAGTGAATTAATCGAGGCATGGAGTTGTATGTTTCTGTTGTAGTTGGAACATCTTAATTTTTTCCAATAATTATATACATTTCTTTTATACAACTTTACACTTTTTACCGCATAGCAGGGTAGGCATTCCGTTCACCGCTTTTCGCCCGTATTCGAGACATTACGTGTTGAGTGACTGAACTCAACGCAGCGCTCTGTCTTATACCAGAGCGAAGAAATGAAATTAATTTAAATATAATCATTCCTCCCATTGGGATAATAACCCACAACTAAGCGCGGTTGCAAAAAATGTATTCAAAAGCTGCACCATTGCGCTACAATAGCCTCTAGTCAGTATATAAAATGTAAACATAATAAAAGTAAAACACGTCAAATCTATAAAAATAAAACGTTTATAATGTGTAACATTTGTAAATATACGTAAAATAAACAGTAGAATTGAATTTTGAATTTTAAAGTGCGCCGGAAGTAGGCTTCAAATCCAGAGCGCGTACCTGAGGTTTGAGTTGTACGTATAGTTTCCTTTTCCGGTAGGAAGATGTGGAATAAAATATAGCCTTCTCCAGTAACAGACAGTTTAACCAACTCGTAATATTCATTCGCTATAGTCATATTCATATGATTTTAAAATGAAACGGTAGTTAGATAACTAGATAACTAGACTTATAATTATAATATTTTATAATAATGAACGGAGACCCGTCGTGGCGAAGTGTGATTGATGAAATCATTATATGATATAGGTGGCAAGACAATGTGCGGCGTTGAGTTGAGTTTATGACTTGACACTATGTTCTCTCTGCCTACACTGCTATGTGTAAAAAACGCGAACCTAAGAAAAAAACACTTTACTGCAAAAGGCTAAATTTTTCATAGGATAATTGTTTAATGTTGTTTATTTCGAAACGTGATGAGTGGATCAGTAAAAAGTCCAAATTTTTCTTTGCATTTACATTTAGATACCTAAAAATAATGTACATTTGGAACAATAATGTACTTGGATGTATGGATAATAGAATATTAAGAAAAACATTAAGTAAACCATCCACATTTCCAACTCATTAAGAGCTTAGACACTAAAATATCCGTTTTCTACTTTTCGATTGAATCATCAGATATTACCCGGGGGTTTGAACCCACGACCACTGCTTTTAACATTTTGAAGTATTATCACACTAAGGAAATCGATTGTAATTAGCGAGTATTAGAATGTAGAACGCATAACCCTAGGACATAACCTTATCACGGTTTCCAAGAAGCGCGGGTTCAAATCCCGCTGCATCCACATACGTTTTCTGAAAATATTTTCCACGACCACTGTTATACATATGTAAGTGTATAAATATATATATGTAACGTTTGCCTTAGGTTACTACAAACTACACAATAGCTTGCTGTGAAAGAATCCACTTAGAAATCTTTAAAAAAATACTAACAACGCTTTGTTATAAAACAAGAAAGAAAAATATTTCTATTTTTACTTTCCATTCATAAAGCTCATGACAAAATAAACAAAATACTGTCATACGAAGTCAGTTATGACTTATAGTTGAGTGGAGTTAGGTCATTCGAGTACGCTATAGGTTGCAGGTTCAAAATTCCTACACAAAGCTTAACGATATATTAGCTTATCGACCTGTCTCTCCGCATTTCACAGCCATCCATATATAACGTAAAGATTTCATGCCCACAATGTAAAAGAAAAAGAGGACTTGCTTTTAAATTCTTCTGTAAATCATATTTAAGTTTGATAGTAAAATGTATAAGTAACTGTAGACCTGACGTTTCTAGGTTCGTTTCCTAGTCGAGAATAAAAAAATCTTCGTCCTTTCCTTCTGGAATGTCAACAAAGTCTCTATAGTATTTCAACACTGAGTACTCTCTTTCTATCCTACAAATAAAAAAGATATGCGTGAAAATATAAAAAAATAAACAAATGTTATCGTCACTTTATACCACATAAGTCATCATTTCAAGCTTATTTTCATAAAAAAGCTTTGCATATTGTTCTAGCTAAGTTGATGAGGCGAAATTTATTGTGCCTCGTAAAAATACGATGATAAAGAGTTCCGCCAGACGTATCGTGTCACACCGCATTCTGTACGAAGTTTTTATATTTACAACTCATCGAGAACAAAGTTTTTTGGTGTTTATGATTTAAATTACTCAAAAAGTACAAAATAAAACTTTATACAGGGCAGTCAAAGAGAACCTAGTGTCAAAGCACTCCGGTCTAAGCTTTCGTCGAAATCGAGACATTGTTTGTTAAGTGGCGTATCTCAACGCTGTGCTTTGTTTTTCTTTTACATTTTAAAGTGATAATCACATACACTTAGGAAATTGAAAAGCATATTAAGAAAACGAACCCCCACCTCTTGGAAACCGTCCAAGCGCTCTGACCGCTAGCCATGCGTTCTAAACGGTTGCTAATTTTTATACGTTTTCCAAATGTGCTGTGCTCTTTGTTTTATGTAGCAGAGTGAAGAAATGAAAATATTTTAAATATAATCTATCATTCGAGTGGGAATCGAACACACAACCAATCGCGTTTACAGCAAGGCGCTGTCCCACTGCGCCACATGTAATGCATAGAAAAGTAAAAATAGTATATTGTTTATTTGTATAAAAATTAATATAGGGTTGACGTTCATGACGACTTATTACTTTAGATCCCTATAGTATAATTAGGGGTTGGTGTAAAAAACCTACTTGAAAATAATATTACTATACAATTTTTATTTTTATTGACAGCTTTGTTAATATACTCATGAGTCCAACATATTTTTTTCACGTATTTAGATTGCCAGAAGTGGCCTTTGATCACATTACGCTCGGCCTCGGCCCACACACGCTTAAATTGATGATGATGGCGTCAATAGTCAGTTAAAATGTATTGAAAAACCAAATTACGACTATTGTTCTTAAAATAACTGGCCCACTGAATGGATATATGAAAACAAGCTATATAATCAGAATCAACCTAAAAGAGATGACGTTGAAAATTGATACATTATATATGTGATGTACAACCGCTTCGCCAAAAAGAAAAAAATATACCAAGTTCTTGACACTTCGCTGTTAACTTGCGCACCAAACGTAAGTTCAGTAAAGTTTTATGCCCATTAATAATTCTCCCGCGGCGTCTCGACCCATGAAAAGAATATTTCACTCTTTGAACCAAACTGGATACAATCAAATTACCATTTGAAAAGACGCTATTTAACGTTTAGCGATTTTAGGTTGCTTTTGTTTGTGAAACTCCAGTACTAAATAAGTACCGGCTAAAAAAAATACTAATTATAACATTTCGGTCACATTTGTTTCTAGATTTAAAATATCTAGTGTCATAAACAGTAAGTTGTTATATTAAGAAGATAAATAATTGACGTACTTTTTGGGCTTAAGATAATAAAATTAAATAAACAATTTATATAAACAATATTTTAGTCAGTTATTACTGGCTACTTTGCTTTATATCTTTTATATATCGAAGATTCGATTTAAAATTAAATAGACGGTATAAATTCAAAAATGTTCAAACGTGTTCTGAACGTTTATAATCTCTCTCGAGTCTTACCATTTGCACATTATTAAAGTGACTGGAGTTTTTATAAACTTTCATTTGATTAACCACCAATAAAAAAACAATAAAAAAATATAATTTCATGCAAAGTGTAATAATAAAAGAATAATCCAAGACTCAAGCAACTCCAAGTTCTGAAAACTTCTTGAGGGTAGACACAAATGTACAGTTTTAATATTTATCAGATAACAAAAAAAGCCCTTGCAGATCTAATGTAAAACTGTCCTCATCTCCAAGGAAAGGCGGAAAAGATCGCTCATTGAGATAATGTTACCTTTGTGTAAGATAATTTAAGGCTATCGCATTCTACTGTAACAATTCTGTAAATAAAAAGAGTAAAAAAGGCATAAAAGCTTGAAAAAAACTTTGAATAGAATCTGCAATGTCATAAAATAAATAATATGTTAATAATAATATATATATAATAATAATTATTTTTGGTTATGAATTTACCAAAACGAATACTGCGTTGTATTTAGGTTCCCTAAGGAAATTGAAGAAGACAAATTTAGAAAACGTATAAAAATTTGAACGCAGCGGGATTCCTGCGTCTCTTGAAAACCGTTCAAGGGCTCTGACGGCTAAGCCATCCGTTCTACATCCAGCTACGTTAAAAAAATTATAGGCTTATTAAAACTTATATTAGTTGTTAGCGTCTCAACTTTTAGTCGTTTTCTAAATTTGTCTTATTTAATTTCCTAAGTGTGCGAATAACACTTTAAAAAATAGAAATGTTCCCACCAGTAAAATTTGAATAGCGTTCTGAAACGTCTCAATTGTGCTACAAAGGTTTTTGTGTTATAACACAGAGTTTCTCAAATTTATTATTTACGACCCCCTTTAAAAATATAGCTATTGATAGCCATTTTATAAAAGAATAATGCGAAAAAGCAATAGATATTCAGCATTGTATGGAATAAAAAGGTATTTCATGGCCTCGTTGGTAGGGTGATCACAAGCGCGACTGACGAACAAGGGGCCTGGGTTCAAACAGCTCGTATGTACTAGGCAGTTTAGCCGCCGCCATTACGTAAATTTTATTGCGTATCCTCCAATGATTTGATAGTATACCTCTAGCGGTACGCGTACCCCACTTTAAGAAACCTTGTTATAACATAACAAGGATATTAGTTCACACGGCAACAAGTGAGTCAAAATAGCAAGATCATTTTACATTGATAGATTGATAGATTGATAGATCTTTATATCTGTCTGTCATAGATAGATTGATGACATATAAAGCTAATAAAAACGTGTTAGAAATAACAATGTTGTGGCCCGCTGCTTTGAACTGTTAGAGTTTTTTAGTAATAATTGTATACATATTGCCTCTCATATTACGACCATACTTGTTGGTTATTAGTCAGTATCATATTTGTTTTCATCTACCCTTGCTTTGAATATTTTTAATATATACTTTATAAGTATTTGAAGTTGTTGGTTCGTAGAGTCTGCTAGACATTGTAGCAAGAGGAGTAATAAAGTCTAAAATAGTATTTAATAGTTTTATTCTGAGCCCCATTCCAATACAGAGAGACCTCAAAATCGTGAGCTTGGATAAACACATACGGAGAATCGCCAGCAACTGCTACCGTCGGGCTGATGACACGGGCCAGCCGCACATCCAGGACATCGCCCCGTGGCAGTCACGACCATCGGACAGACGTCATTCCCCAAGGGATCTCCATCCTCCCCCAGACTCCTAAGCTGCTGTCGCGGCCGCTGATCGCTAGGCCTCCTTCGAGGAATCGTGGGTCTCATCTGGCTGGGCTGATCGCCCGGACAGCATCAGCTTATCCCTATCCCCCTCTCAATAACACGGGTCTAACACCCCCAGGCCAATTGGCCGCTACCCCAAGGACACACCTGTATTAGCAGGTGGAGAAGATCTCTTTGGTCATAGGGCTTCGCCCTGATACAAACTCCTTCACTCCCTCTCTAGGAGTGCGAAGACATCACGTGGTCGCTTTCCAGCTAACTCAAAGTATATTTTACAATACAAAAATATAAGAATAAAATTACCATAAATATATGATTTCTTAGCAAGAAAAATTATACCTAATTCTATTTACACCATTATGTTCCATTATGGTGCACAATACGCTCTACTTGAACGTAACTTAGATTATGAAATAAAGAGAAATGTACTTTAAAACACTTCTACGAACGAACGCTCGCGGAAACAGATCGTAACATTAGCCCTAATGGACGTAGGAAACGCGATTGCTGAAATTTTATACTTTACTCTCTCTGACTTTGCCTTAAGAAAAGTCCTGGAAAGTAGAATTAAATAATCGATTAATATGTTTAACACAGAAAATTGAATATGTCTTTGTCTATTCTGAATATGTCTTTTTCAATTTCCTAAGTGTGCGAATAACACATTAAAAACTGTTAAATATATTTAATAGATATCATTCTCTCTTGCCAAACGATTGTTCGTAGAATAATCTTTGGGTTGCAGAAATTTGTAAAAATCTCTCTACAGAGATGCTAACAACAAATATAAGTTGTAATAAGCGTATAAGAATTTCGATGTAGCTGGGTATAGAACGCATGGCTTTGCGGTCAGAGCGCTTCAACGGTTTTCAAAAGGCGCGGTTTCAAATCCCGCTGCATTCAAATTTTTATACGTTTTCTAAATATGTCTTTTTCAATTTTCTAAGTGTGCGAGTAACACTATAAAAAATGTTAAAAAATTATATATTTAATAAATAGCATTCTCTCTTGCCAAACGATTGTGCGTAGAATAATATTTGGATAGCAGAAATTTGTAAAAATCTCTCTACAGAAATGCTTACAACAAATATAAGTTGTAATAAGCGTATAAGAATAATCAATTAATGTAGATTATTTAATAACATATGAGGCGATTGATCGAGGCGATAACTAGTTAATTGTATTATTTCCGTAGCAAAGTGATAATTTGAATTTTCTTAGTAAACAAATAAAAAAGAAATAGAAGAAATTAAAAGAAGTACGCTGTATATTGTTTTCTTGTCATCTTGGGGGTAAGGGCAAGCATATTAGGTTCTCGAAATATTAGTATTGTCATCGAATCCGAAAATATATGCTAATTTACAAAAAAAATTGCGAGAAATGGTTCAAAATAGCGTTTCAATATTTTCTCACATTGATAGATATAATATGCGTTTAGTTGATAATGTTGGAACTGGTGTATGAAGCCAGTTTTTGCTTTGGTACCTAAGACAAATGCGGCGTTGAGTTCCGCCACTCAACACGCAATGTCACGCAGAACGGAGTGTCTAGACACTAGGTTCTCTCTGATAACCCTGCCGGGAAACAGCTTATCCCTGAAAAAAAATGGATAGACAAATAAAAATAAAAATGTTTTGAACATGTACCTTTAAATTTGAATTTTATCATATTTAATTGGTAAGAAAAATATTGATAGATTCCTTATATTAGACTGAATAATTACATTTAGGTTGCATGGAAGACTGTCACTCTGTAAAGGGCTTTGTGATTTTTTTGTACTAATTTTAAATTGTTCAATGTATCTCTTTATATAGTGTACAATAAACACTTTTTATCTTATTTTATGAAATTAACATTTAAAAAATGTTCTATATATAGTGTAACTGTTATTTATTAATTTCACTATTAATTTTTTTCCGCTATTTAGAGTCACTGGGTCTCCAGTGACTCAGATGTCATTAATATAACTAGATAACGATATTAATATAACGACATACCTATACTTTAAATATGTTCCAAATACGGCCACAATACATTAAAAAAAACGAACTCCAAGAAATAATACATAAGTAAAGTCGCTAATAAATCGTAAAGGCGATACAGTCAACAACAAAACAATATTCGAATGGGAATACAAGCTACAAAGGCCTCAAAATATCAAGCTATAAAAATAGGAGTTCATAAAACGGCGTTAGAACGTTTATGAAACTTACCTGACACCCGGGAGCCCTAATATTTGCATGAAAAACTCTTACCAACCGGCGAAGTGTGAAGATAAATAATGAACGAGCTTGGGCCTCGGTTATTATTGTCATCGATCATAATCGGGCTTTTGTGCCGTTGTAGCACAATTGTGTCCCTACAATTGCTTGCATATGGCACAGTTTTCTGTATTAGATCGTATTAGAATGCGACAACACTGAATTCGTATTGTGGAATGATAAAATGTGAACTTGAATCAGAAGTAAGTATAACTTTACAAAATTGCTTAAAGGAGGCTATCGTGGTGCAGTGAGGCAATAACTGCAATTGCGATTGATCTTGGGTTTGACACCCGCACAATTCAAATTGTTTTCATTTCTTTCTTACGAGGAAACAAGTTTGTTTCATAAATAGAAGATCAAGAGTACTTAGTATGCATACGTTGCTTATTTAGATTAACATCATATAAAGCCATCCAGACACTAACACACACACACACACACACACACACACACACACACTCACACACACACACTCACACACAAACACACACACACACACACACACACACACTCACACACACGCACACACACCTATACGTACACACGTACACAAAATTGACAAAAAATACACATACTCACATATAAACACATGCACACACTTATAACACACAGATAGGTCCACTTACATAAGAACTTGTTTTGATATATAATAAAAATAATAAGTGAAAATTAAATAACATTGCTGGGGGGATTGGCGCTGTATACCGGAATACAAGCAACTAGCCCGGATACAGAGGAAATCTATTTGTTTTTGTAACTTTTTCTATCTTTAGCCAAAATGTTTATTAAATGTTTGTAAATCTATTGTGCATAATAATTACAATAGTATCCCAGTACTATCCGCTCTCGTAAGACAAATCGCTGTAGAAAAGAATTTAGGTGGAAAGTGGAGAATGAACTAGTGTGACTAGTGCAGTTGAAAAAAATCACTTTAATTACTGCCTTATTCTCAGGCATATTATAACAAATATATCAGGGTTAGTTCAATTTAGAAGTATATTAATTCGTACCTACGACCTGCACCATACGAAAATATTATTTCTTAATATGTAGATCTATTAAAATTCATTTGTATATACGACGTTTTATTATGGCCGTAAAAATCACAAGTTTGTATACTGCTATTAACAGTTATACGTTATTGTCACCAACTTCAGTATTTCTAAGCATAACTTTTTATACTGTTTTATATGTGGTACAGTTCATAAGCGCTTGTTATTTACTTAATATTTTATATCTTAACACATCTTTCTTAATTTGCGAAGTTCCACTTTTTAATCAATTACAAATATCGTCGTAATAAGGACAAAAAAATTGAAATTTGTCTTTCCAAGTCCATTCGACATGGGTACTTTCAAAAAGCGTGTCTATTTCCACATTAAAGGCCGGCAACATTCCTCTAGCTCTTCTGATGTTACACGGGGTCGTGGGCGGCGGTGATCACTTACCATCAGAATCCGACTCCGAACGTTCGTTTGCCTTATCTATAATATAAAAAAACCGTCAAAATTGGTACAGCCATTCCAGAGATTAGCCGGAACAAACAGACAGACACAAATTGTAGAAAAAAGTTAATTTTGTATATGTACCGTGCATTCACATATATGCAATTAATATTACAAACAGACACACACTCTAATTTTATTTATTCGTATAGATTGCTTAAATATATTCTCCGGCTGGAAATCGAACTTGCCAACCAGCCTGTCAAATTGCCAGCTCATCAAAATGCTTACATTAATGTTCTTAGCACACCCAAGTATTCACATGATAAATAATGGGGTAGCCCATAACTCTTGCATGTCCCATAAAAGTTCAATCTACGGCCATCAAGTGGATTCATATTCATGATGCACCGTTACCTTTTATAACTTGTGGGTGCCTCTAATTTTGTATGCTCCAACGTTTCGCCGCATTTATTTTTCTTCGCATTCTAATTTTCCGTGTTGTCTCAGTCATTTTGTAACAAAATTTTACGGAACGCGGTCCGCGGTTAAGATTAAATTGGTATTCGCCGCGAATTAGACGGGACCTTAGCTGGAGCATCTTGATTTTTAATTCCCTTTGTTTCGCACGAGCACTGAATATTAAAGCGACTGAATAATTAGGTTTAGGATATAAGTTGTCTATTAGAGGCTAAGTACCGTAATCTATTTGTTAAGGCGGCCTTGCCGTTGTTAATACTTTCTGCTTAACGCTTTAGTGACGCTTTGTTTTGCAATGAACCTTTCGTTTTAATTCGAGACATATCTGTTTTTAAATCAATCTATACTATACAATCACATTGCCTTTGAATTTGGATGTTTCAATAAGTAGAAACTACTAAGTACTAGATTGTATACTATTTCAAGAAATACCAAATAGGGGTGAATATAATAACAAAACATTTTGAGTAATATATAAAGTTACCGAACTTAACCTTAGCTCAGCTTAAGGTTCAAATTTAGTTGGAAAAATATTATTTATTATTTTATAGAAATCAACAAAAATTTGCATCTCTTTACTGTAATGTACGTAAGTAAGTACTAACTTATAATAACGTCAAAATTGTACGTTAGAAAATAGAGTGGTTATTCAAAATGTGAAACTCATCAATTCCTGGTGGGACGGAAATGGTGCGATAATATCGTCGCTACCGAGATGATTGCTCGTATATTGCAATTTATGGACAAATGACGATCAAATTTTCGAATCGGCTACGAACTGTCGCGAACAGGCATAAGTTTACAGGAGATATATCAAAATTATTAATCGTGAACTAGTGAAATACCACTGATTGCTATTTAGTTCCAAATACGATTTTATTGAGTCGCCTATGTTACATTATATCATTAACACGTTCATTAGCTTGACTTGTACTTAAAACATATATTTAGAAAATGTATAAAAAATTAAACGCAGCAGGATTTGAACCCGCGCCTCTTGAAAACCGTTGAAGTTTTCAATTACCTAAGTGTATGAATAACACTTTAAAAATAAAATATGCTAAAAATGATTTATACCTATTTATGTATCAATCATCGTAATTAAATTGTAGATTGTTATTTTGATGCACTTCTTGTCGTCCAAATTTCTTTTAAATTTGCATACGTATCCACATTTAATGAAATCTTAGGATTTTAATAGAAAGAAGCTGTCGTTTTGTCAGATTGATAAAAATAATAAACAAATCAAATCAGGTTTAGGCGTATTTCCGCATAGCAGAGTAGTCAGAGCGAACCTAGTGTCAAGACACTTCGATCTGAATTCGAGACATTGTATGTTGAGTGGTGGAACTCAATACCGCGCTTTGTCGTATATGCTAGAGCGGAGAAATGAAAATGTTTTAAATATAATCATTTCCCCAAGTGAGAATCGAACCCACCATCACGTTTATAGTCAGACGCTGTCTATGTCCGATTGCCCTACGACGGCCTCAACTGAAATTCTAACAGAAAATTAGTATATATAATATTTTTTAGTAAAATACACGATTTACGCATTTTGTATTACACAGAGTCCTCCGTCATAATGATGTTCTCCATCCACTTATTAAGATATTGCGTGTTGGGTGCCATCACGTCGTGCCTTGCATTAATTAGACAGCTTTTATTTAAATTATAAATATACCTTGTTTTTTATGAAAATGTAAAAAAATTGCGACTAATACATTTCATTTGGTTTAGTTGAACTTTAAAATATTGAAAACTTTTTAATATTCAATTTAAGAGTAATGTTTTAGAACATTGTAATACATATTGGTACTATTTAAAAATTAACAATTCTTGAATATTTTTATATCTCCGCTCTGATACCTAACATAAAGCGCAGCGTTGAGTTCCACCACTCAACAAGCAATGTCTCGAATTCTGACTTTTCTCACTGACTACCCTGCTATGTGGGCAAATGCGTGAAGCTGGAGAATTCTTCAATGTAAATCTATAAAACTATACCACTAGTAAGTGGATGACAGGTACAGGCAACAACTAAAGTACACTATCTAGACAACTGAGATTCGCGTGTAAATTGGGGAGTGCAGGAGAGCACTAAGAGTACTTCACGCTTTACTCTAAAAGGTTTGGAGGGAATTTTGAAACGAAACTATTTTAACTATAGATAATTAATTTAAAGAAAACTAACACAAACGTTTAATTTTTTCTAACTTCTGTAGAAATTCTTTGGAAAGGTAATATATATCTAGATCAGAGTCTAGTTTAATATATATTAAACAAATATGAAAACATGTTTGGACCCCATCTAACCTGTAGCGTAAGCTTCCTCATTCCATCATTAGAAGTATCTCGTCATACGCAGCATTACATCATATTACAAGGGACATCAACAAGACGGATGGGGCGGTCACTGCATGAATATTTCAGGAGGCGCATTAGGACAGAAAAATAAATATGGCCAACTTCACTGAACGCATTTGTATATAAATCGTGGATGGCGCGCGTGTTCGGACTACCGATGTATAGCCGGCCGCCCGCTATTTATCAGTTAGCCGTGTATCCATCTCGGTACGAACTGAATTTTTATTGAAAACACCCGTAGTATCGGCCGCTGGAACGAAATTTTACTTTTAATCGTCTTACATTGATATATTGGCTATTGACAGTACAGTGTTTTTTTTTGCAGCTTCACGGTTTTTCCCACATAGCAGGATAGCCAGAGCGAACTTAGCGTCCTGACAATCTGTTTCCCACTTTTAGTCCGACATCGAGACATTACGTGTTGAGTGGCGGAATAAATAAAAATAATTTTATTATAGACTTTAACTCCGAGTGTAGATCGAACCGACAACCTATCGTGTTTAAAGTAAGACGCTGTCCCACTGCGCCTGGATGACTACTACTGTATAATATTCAAATTTACTTTAAGCCACAGTTTCCAATCATAAATTATCTTTACAACATATATAATATAACAAGTCATGCAAAAGCCTTCATACCTGCTTGTAATTTTTCACAATTAATTTAGCCCTAATAATATAAAAGGTATAAGAGCACTAGTTTCGTGCTAAGAGGCCATTAACAGCTGAGCGCGACCACAAAGCGATATAATATATTATTCAATGGTTGCAAAATGAAAATTGCTCGGCAGATTTTATTCATGAAAATGTTACTCCATAAAATCATTTCCATATCAATAACACTGGATTAAATTGGCGCATATTATTTTTGATAAGAGTACAGTGAAATAAATTATCCGAACCAATTTTCTTTTATAATAACTTTTGTATTATTCATTTAAAATAGCTAATAGTGTAAATAAGTGAATGTAGAGTCAAAATAGTGAATGTACAGTCACTATTAACGGAACACTATTTGTAATTGACACTGTATACTGATTAATGGCACTAAACCCGTGCCTAGCAAAACAACACCAAAATGCCTTACATTTTTTATTTGGATAAAGTAAAGGAAAATTATTATTATCAAGCTTTTTAAGTTTATTTTCATACTTGAACTGTATCTCACTACGTTTTGTTTTTCATTATCGCGTACCGGTATGAGTTTATTGCTGATGCAGATTATTGAGATTGGATTGAACTGCGGAAAATCAGAGAAAAATCAGATGATATCCTTGAAAATAGTCAAGTTTATGATAAAATTATGTAATAATATTTTAAAATAACATAAAATAAAAATAAAGTAGTGTCGCGAATACTGTAGGTAAGTGGCAAATGTACAAAATAACACATGTTGTTTTATATTAAAGGATGAGAGTATCGATGTCTTAAAGGTTATAAGGGGCATTAAGACAGTCAGACTAAAAACGAGAAGTTGCAAAGGGGACGCTAAGCCCACGGTCATGTAGAGAGAGGTGTTACTAAGTATTGACCTAAAACTAGAACTTAAATTTGTGGTAAATAAAAAATAGCACATAAGAGTTTAGCTATGTGATATGTGTAAATTAGTATTAGATCAGTAATAGATTGTGTGAGATTCGGGGTGGCTACAGGGGAGGTTGGAGGCCACTAGGAGAGGGACCATGCCTCGTGCACGCGAGACCAACTTGCGTTCGTTGTGTTAATTCAAATGCCTTAAAATATAATTGAGACGTAGATCATTATTAACAGTTACGTTATAGTTTACTCAGTATATCTAAATATTATATATATTTAATTATTTATTTAATTTCTGAATCAATATTTATATATTCGCCGAATACCATTAAAATTTGTTTTTTTTTAATATTCTCAATCTTCCGCTTTCGTACCTAAAACTAAGTGTTCGGTTCGAATATTAGGTTTAGTAGGTACCTTGCACTGTGGAAAAAGCGTAAAGCTGTTTTTTTTATATTAAAAGTAAGCATTTGCAAGTTGGATTTGAACCCGCACCCACTTGAAATATAATACACATTACAAAATTATTAAAAATTGTCTCTATAGGACTAATCCTGTAAAGCCTGTTCAATACTAATATTAAGGCGAACGGTAAAGTGATTCAGTTAGCCAAACTCCACCTAGTTTGCATTTCAACTTATCTAACGTTAATGATCTGTATTTCATCGCAGATGGATCTCCATTTGCCGTGTGATTTAAACGGACTTCGTCTATTTTAGTCGCTTTCTAATTTTCGTTTGAATAAATATAATCTATATAACCTAAAAAAAATATGTGCAATAGAATAAATATAGCCTAAAAAAATATGTGCAATTTATGTTCAAAGGCCATAGTGACGTAGTGGGATAACGACTGTAAACGCTATTGGTTGTGGGTTCGATTCCTAATCGGGGGATGACTTTGTTTAAATTAATTTAAGATGCTATTCCTCAGTTCCGGGCAGAGTAGAGAACAGAGTGTTTTGAAACTAAGTTCTGTGTAACTACCCTAAAGCTGCTATTGTATATACATATATTGTATTGTATTACATTACATTTCATTACCAAATTTTATTATGAAAGTCTTATAATAGCTTAGAAATATTTAAATTAGAAATATTTAAATTCACAATTCATTTTAGTAGAGAAAAACATTCACGTTTGCTATAGTTAGTCAGCATATCACAATAATACGAAAATCCAAGGCTAAATTACGTCCAAAATTAGAACCGTAATATCAATAATTATCCAAACTCGAACTCCGTTGAACTTTAAACAAATAACAGTAGAAATCCCAAATAAGCCTTCAACAAATAAATGCAAATGGGGTTCCGTTTCGCATGTCTGCACACTATAAAACCGACAATATTAGTTGGTAACTCGTTAGCCCGTACTTAAGGAAATTTAGGTAGGCCCCATATCTCGTCGTTTTGGGCAATTTATAGAGAACACCTCCTCGCTCCCAGCCTGACCCGGGACTAAATGTTCGCTGCATTTCTTACTCTATTACGTAATTATTAGAGCCTTTGTTTTTGTTTGGCTTCTCAAGTATAATTTTCTGTCGTGATGGAATGTATAGGTGGTAGGGTAAAAGTCATGCACGTTTTGTAATGTCGTTTGAACGAAATGTTTGTTTTTTTGTTTTAATTTTTTTTCTACAACATTATAGGTATAAGGAAACTAGTGTGAAGATTCCGTTCCATAATATCCGCCTTGTTTAAAAAACTGTATGTTGATTGGTGGGGACCCAATGAAATGCTTTGTCCTAATATGCTTATATATTTTTTTAATACTCCTCCTTCTAATAATCCTTAGGATGCAGATCAAATCAAAATATTAGACATAATAATAATAAATACTTTGGGAAATACAAAAAAAATGGACACTCAATTATTCAATTAGCTACCTAAGTAATATTTACATAAGTTTTGTAAAAATATCGTAGCCAGGAACAACCTGGAAAGTAGGAGTCTCGTGTTACATAAAAATAGTATATTTTGCGTTATTCAATCGCTTTTCCGTCTGACAAATTTTATAGCCGTAAACAAAGAGTACAGACCTATGGTACGATACACACTGAGTGACAGATTTTGATTGGTCTGCAATAGCTCTGTGTAATCTTCATGAACACGGAACGGCACTCGCTCTTGACATCTTTTACAGAATATTCTCAAAAATATCACGTGAAAATTGAAAATTTTATACCTTTTTCATAATTTTTTAAACAACAACATTTTTAGTAACTGAATAAAAGTTTTAAAATAAAACGAATATAAAATTGAAAATGCGTTCAACGCATGGCTTAGTAGTCAAAACGGTTAGACGATTTCCAAGAGACGCGGGTTCAAATTCTGTTGCGTTCAAATTTTTATACGTTATTAGTGTAAGTTAATAACACAATATGAAAGAAATGTAAAATTTATTTGTTTAAATAGGCGGCACTTGCCAATTGACAATCAAAAATATATTATATTTTTGATTGTCAATTAGCAAATTATTTCGCATTTACTGTATTGGAAGTGTCTACAAAACTACTTTGGTAGTTTAAAAATACGTTTTCTTTTAATTTCTACGTGGTACAAAATTCAATGACCAATATTATTTAGCTTTTTTAAAAAACAATCTTAGTAATGTTACAATTTTGTGATATTAAATTGTGTTTACTGAATAACTTTTTAAATTAAAATTTTTTTTGGTCCTCGTACGAAATGCTATGAAATTACCATCAGGCATAATATATTAAGGCTACATGTTATAAAAATTTGTTAAAAAGTTAATAAAGGCAGATTTTTTCAATCGAAATAATATTAAGAAAATTTATCTATAAAACTTAATTACAAAGAAGACTTTATTTTATAGTCAAAGAGAACCTAGTGTCAGAGACTTTATACTCGAATTTCCGAACGAATTTAAGACATTGCGTTTTAAGTAGCGGAACTTTGTCTTGTACCAGAGCGAAGAAATGAATATAATTGAAATATAATCATTCCTCCGAGTGGGGATCGAACCCACAAGCTCGAACCCACAAGCAATCGCGCTTGCAGTCAGACACCAGCCCACTGTGCCACAATGGTCTTAATTAAATTTGTTATATACGTCTATATTACTGAAATAAGATACTGTGCGAAACTAACATTAGTTTCCGCTCGTCTCGCGATAATGCAAAGTGAAATGGCCGTATAGAATTGCATCATTAAAACAACTATCCCAACAAATTTCATAGAAAACTTCTTACAGTTACATATTGTTTTAAAGAATTTAATTTACCGTTATGATATGAAGGCATTTTTTTGCTATATTTTTACCTACTGCAAAATCGTAGGTTCTAATAACAAAGGCAAACAAAAAACACATGTTACATGTTGAGACTGCCTATATATTTTTAGAGGTTTTTTTTAAAATTGACATATCTTTCAGATATATCAAGTAGGCCAAAAGAATTTGGTGTTAAAACACTCCATTCCATCCAATGCTGCAGAAAGTCTTACTAGAGCGAGGAATAGAATTTCTCCCTAGCAGAAATCGAAACCGCAACCATCGCAAGTGCAATCAGTCGCTATATATCAATTAAAAAACTACAAAAATAATTTAAACATTTTTCAGCTTCAAGCTTTTCGCGCATACCAGGGTAGTCAAAGAGAATCCAAAGATAAGACAATCCGTTCTTCAGTTTCCGCCCATAATTGTGGTTGGAAGTGGTGGAACTCAATATCGCGTTTTGTCTTAGATACCAGAGGCGAGAAATGAAAGAATTTAAATATAATACTCCGAGAGGGATCGAACCCACAACAAATCGCGTTTACAGGCGCTGCGAAGGCCTAAAATCAAATATTTTACTTAATTATAACAAATTAAATGTTAATTTTGATAATTTTGTTAATAATGAGTAAACAAACGATACAAAAGTTAAACCCTCTATATTTCAGGTGCAATCGATGAAATAAATCTTGCTTTAACTCTTGGTGACGCGTGATTGACGAATCGATTGCAGTATACTAGTAATCCTTTAATACAACAATTTCCTTACAAAATATATATTTAAATAGGTAGGAACATGAAACTTCCATCTACAGTGAGTTGATAACACTTATCGTTATTCTTTATTACCGTCCATTATTAGACGCTGCAGTCAATTGAATAAATTAAGCACCTTTTAAATTTACATTTTAGATAATTGAAAGACTGTTTATTTCAATTATTTGTAAGTAAGCTTCGTGGCGATATATATATCGCTCATTTTCTGTAAAAGTTATCTATGTAAAAAATATTAATTTCTTTGAGAAAGGTTTTAAATGTTGTTGAGTAAGTAAATAAATATTCTGTATAGAGAATGATGATTTTTAGTATTTTTTTAAACTCTGTGCACAGTTTAAAAAAACGAAAAAATAAAAAAATAAAAGCCCCGAATTAAAAAAGAAAGTATTAAAGAAAACTGTGGACATAGCGGTATTCGAATTTTGATGTCTTCATATCTCCCCAAGTAGAAATTCTTAAAACAAACATAAGTAAAACCATTTTGTTTTTACGATAGATAAAATTTGTTTAATTCAAAAATGTAATCCTCGTTAATTTTAAGCAAATAAAATTAAAAGATTATCAGTTTTTTTTCGAACTAACACTTTCGCAGGGTAGAGAGAACCTAGTGTCAAGACTATCCGCCCCAATCCAAGACATTGCGTGTTGAGTGGCTTTAAAAGATTAAAGAACCATTATTAAATGAATTTACTAAGTATGAAATGATTGTTAGAAGTTAATTAAGATATATAAATTATATTTCAAGATTTAGCACTAATATTGAGGACATCGTAGCGCTGTGGGATAGCGTCTTGGTCGTGGATTCGATTCCCGCTCGGTGGAATAATCCTAATTTAATAATTATCCGCGTAGGTGAACGGCGTGTTGAGTCACGCAATGTCTCGAATTCATGCGGTTAGTGGAGAACGGAGTGGCTTAACAGTAAGTTATCTCTTTTTCCCGCATAGACTACCCTAGTCATCCTGCTATGCGGGAAAAAGCGTGAAACTAAAAAAGCAATAAATAATAATATTAAAATATATATAGTCACAACTAACAGGCTAGGACTCTCTTAATGCTGGTGCCTCTTGTATATTTTACATATATTAAATATTGTACATATATATTTTTTGTCAATAACGTCCTTGTCGAAGTTATCGTGTCAATATGATCTGAAACCAACTATCGTGTGATGCAACCGAAAATTAAAAACCCTGCCAAGCTTTAAGCGTTCAGCAAATATCTCATACACAGATTTTTATTGATGAATCGTTTTTATTTGGGAGCTTTTCATATTACAAAAAAACTGAAATCTAAAACGTTTTACTCACTGATTCACTTGAAATCACAAATTTTTTAATTTAGTCAGACTAATTAATAGAAGAAAAATAAAAATGAAATTGTAATTTATTTAAATATAACGTGTTTGTCAATTAATATAATAGGTTAAGCGAAGGTTTATTTTTTAATTTAATATATCCCTAATGTATTATTATAAAAAATGTAGGCTTTTAATCTTCCCTATAGAAAGTTTAATTGTGCCTAATTTCATACTAGTTTCGAAATTTTCATCTTTTTTCACCACGCAACCGTTTTTGACTATTATTTACACAATGTATTTCCGAAGGTTATACAGAACTTTTTAATTAAGTATTTGTACAACAGAGAAAAATCTATGTTTTATGAACTAAGCCGAATGAAATACATCTAAACAATATCTCCTAAGATTGGTGTTAGATAGAATTCAACTGGAGAGAATATTTATATTAAAAACTTTGACATATTTCCGGTTCGAATAAAGTATAGCGTTGAAACTTTCGCCTATAATGAGCTTAATATGTGAAGCAACGTATTCCTTGACTCTAAGTACGAAAACTATTTTCCGGAAATATGTAAAAAATATTTTCCACATGCAAGGTGGCATACAACAAGAAAACTTCGATGAAGGTACGTTATATGAGTTTTGACCTACTCTTGGTGGTAAAATTAGATGCAGTGAAGTCGAGATCAAAGCGAGCCTGCATCGCTCGCCACACAAGCGTCCTTCCTTGAATACTTAATTTAAATATTATTAAATTACCATAGCATTTAATATTCAACAAAATGGATGATTAATGGCTAAGAATAATTGGATATTATTATATAATAAGTCTACATGAAATGGGGTCTGAACGTGTAACTATTTTTTAATATGAATAAATATTTCTGTTATGTATACTACTATACCATAGTATAGTAACAGTTTGTCTCACACAATTGTTGCAGGTTCAATCAAGCTTGCAAATATATATTTTTTTCAGTTTAATCTGTATATCAACCCTGCTTCTTCAAACTTCTTTACTTCTTCTTCTTCTTGGCATTAATCTCGGCCTAGCCAGGGTCTGTTCAAACTTCATCAGCAACCTGAATTCGAGATATGACTGACGAGAGTATTCGTTGGCGAAACTCAACCCCGCATTACTTATATGTATAAAATGTAGGAATTAAACCAAATTGGCTAGACGAGTGCAAAGTAAAATAAAATAATCATTTAATAAATTTTAACCTTTTCAGGATTTCGGACAGACCATCTCTTCCATCGTGTTCAATTAAAGCGTTATCGTAGGAATTACGCGAAACGTTATTACCGGTTAATTTTAAAGCAACTCCTTTATATTTAGCATACTATTCTGGTTTTCAATTATAAAAGGAATAATGACAAAGTCCGCTAGAAACAAGGAAGTCGCCTGAGTGATTATGGTAGTTTTTTCTTTGTTCGGTGTTAAACGGAAAATAATGAGATCATAATCCTGAGGCCTTTTTATCTTTCCCTTTTGTGTTTAACGAAGCTATTATTTTCTTAGCATTAGGGCAAGTTATAACTTTATTAAACATCCAAAATGAAAATTATACAAATATATACGAGTGGTGTAACTTAAAAGATAAAAACATTATGTGTGTTGGTGTCTGACTATGTACGAGAAGGTTGTGGGTTTGATTCCCAGTCAGGAATGATTATATTTAAATCCACACGCAATGTTTAATAAACGCAATGTTAATTTGGGTTGAAAGTGGTAAATGGATTGTGTTGACACTAGGTTCTCTTAGCCTACCCTGCTACGCGGAGTAAGTGGTGAGTTTAACAAACACAAGATTATAACTACTAACTAAATAATAATATGACTATCTTTTATTGAAGACGATGGTTGTAGAGAGAATCGTTCTCGGATTTTTTTTCAGCTATGTGTATGCATACATGCATACACATAGCTGAAAACAATTTTATATGTATACATAGACATATAAAATTTGAAAATAGAATTTTGTTAAAGCTTATTAAGACCAAAATTCAAGGGTTCTGTCACCTAGTTCACAATATCTCTAACACAAGTTTTCTCCACTTAGAGTACAAAACAATCAATCGTAGTCCAGACACAAAATTTCTACTAACTAACATTGCTAGTTGCATGTTACTGGAGTCGTTGAAGTCAGTTCGTCTGTTCCAGACGCGCCATCATAATCACGATCTTGAGACAAGTAGAACCGACCCCAGAGAGAGACTGTATAAAATTCGGCAAATTCGAAAAGCAGGCTTCACGGAAATATATTAAGAAAACATAACCCATACGATCTAAATGCGGCTATGTAGATTTTTTATAGAATTTCTGTAGAGGAACTTTTGCTAATTTCTGCTACCTAAAGATTATTTCTACGAACAATTGTTTGATAAGAGAAAATGCTATTTATTTAACATTTTAAAATATTAGCTATTCACACACTTAGAAAATGTACAAAATTTAAACGTAGCGGGATTCGAACCCGTGAACCTTTAGGAAAGTGTGTGAATAACACTTTAAAAATGTTAAAATAATCAAATGTTTATGCCTTTCAGTTTTCCACTGAGTCTTAAAATATTTATATATTGAACAATAAATTAAGTAAATAACGTGCGGTTCTATACACCAACACTATTTTATATGACCATACTATCATATTTAAAATAAAAATACTGACACGAGTGTGCTCAAACGAGATTTAACTTGAAAATAGTAAAAAATAACCCTCGCTATAAATTTCCCTCGGAATCCGGTTTACAAATAAAACGCGTAGATAAGGGGATATATGCACAGTATTTTGCTTTTTCCGCTATTGCTTAAATAGTGAATTGATGGTACTTTAATAGAAACTTTTTAATATAACATATATTTTGAAGTGTTTTGTAACAGTGGAAGTGTTGTTTAAGCTATGGTAGTTCTCGCTTTAAGCTATCGTATCATTTTCATAATAAATGCGTAATAGCTGTCGTAATAGACGTTGCGTATTTTCGGCGGCCTTTTCCTAAAACAAAAAAATGTCTGGAAAAACTAAAAAATAGGAGAAAAAAGTAGCCTGTGTTCTTCCTAAGACATCGTTTGGTTTATCACAACCAGTTCAGCAGCGTGATGACGGTACAGACACAAAGATTGACTTTCGCATTTATAATATTAGTATGGATACGTCCTTACGTATCCATTATATCCTTACGTATCCTTCTTAATCCTTGTTAATGTGTAAAATACATAAGTTAAAACAAGTGGAGGATGTGGCATGCAACAGGCGGAAAGTCCACCAGGCGTCGTAGTAGCGTGCACGAGCATTCCTGCGACGTTTCTTAGGGGGTTTCCGTGGGATTTTAGTATCAGGCTCGCCGGTGAATACTCATCGCCACAGTACACACTATCAACCGTCCGTAGGGCAGTTTATCTGCCTGCCTTCGGATGCATAAACTGCATTTCCAAGCGAAATAAAAAAAATATAAAAAAATAAAATAACAAATTTGGTATAACTTTTATAAAGCAATAGTACATGTTTCAGTAGTTAGTATGAATGTTATTAAATATTTCGTAGCGGATTTTAGTCGAAGTCCACAGTTTATGGATTTTTTAACAGAAATGTGAGAGCACTTATGTAATTAACAAGAAAAGTTTAAATTTTACATACAATATAGAAATGGGAAAGAAATCTAATTATATACACGATGGTCTTGGGTACAATCCCGCTCGGAGGATTGATTATATTTTGATTATATTAATTTCTTCACTCAGGTGGCCAGACAAAGCGCGGCGTTGAGTTCCGCCCTTCATCACACAACGTCTCGGATTCGGGTGGAAAGTAGAGAACGAAGTGTCTTGACACTCGGATCTCTCTTACCCTGCTATGTGGGGAAAAGCGTGAAGCATCGTGCTTACAGATAGACACTGTTCTCGTGAGTCTTTATGGCATCATATTTATCTTTTTAGAGTGCACTTACTGAAGTCAGTATTTGACCTGATTTTTGGGTGAAAAAGTATAATTTTAAGAAATTAAATTGAAAGATATTAAGGCATCTCACTGTTGGCAGTAATTCCATTGTTTGCTGTCGCCGAGCCAAAAGTCGAGTTGTGCTACCTAAATCTTGCTTTAGTACTTGAAAGCCGTTACTTAGTTAAAATTTGCGAGTGTTATTAAAAAAATCCACTCGCAAGTAGAAAATACAAGTGTTAATGATTGTTTTTTAATTTAGATTGCTTCTTTTAAATATTTACAGTTTTCTTACAAATTTGTGTATTCATTCTTTTATACTAGCGACCCGGCCAGCTTTCGCTCGGATAGTATAAATTATATTACCCTATATTTTGTGCTGTGGGCGAGTAAGTAATCGGTAATAAAGTCGGTAAAATGGATCTATTTTATTTATTTCGTGGTAATTTTGTCTTTATAATTACTTACTTAATATAATTAAACACTTACCTTTTGAACATTTTTAAAGTTATTTTTAAGATATGCAATTCCATAGTACATCAATTTGATCTATCTCGGAAGGCTTAGCCAGCGCTTGTAATGTAAGTATATACATATGTATTGAAAAATCTAAGCGTACAGCGGAGGCTTTGTTTTATACTATATAAATATTAATTGAATTGATTTAATTTATTATTTTAATTTTATTTTATGTTTTGGAAATAAATAAGCTTTTAATTATTACAATTCATGTGTGGAGTGTTAAAAACAATACAAAAAATGGGGTTCTGCTTATTGTTTAATTCTTGAACTTATAAGTTAGCAAAACCGTTACCCCGTAACATACGCTTTGCTTTAGCGACCAATTTCTTTCTTTCTTATTAAGATCTATATCAAACACAAGGCAGTATGTATAATATTGGTTTTATTAATTTAATTGATTACTAATATATGATTATAAAAAAAGATATTGGCCCCTTGCAAAACTCACATATGTATGCCAGAATCTGTCGTCGTCCGCCTTATTTTATATTTTTTTTATTTCGCTGGAAAATGCAGTTTACGCAGATCATCCGAAGGCAGGCAGTTTATCTGTAAAAATGCGAACGACGACAAATTTTGGCATACATATGCGATTTTTGCTCTCTTAGTCACTTTCCACCCGAATCCGAGACGTTGCGTGATGAAGGGCGGAACTCAACGCCGCGCTTTGTCTGGCCACCTGAGTGAAGAAATTAATAAAATCAAAATATAATCATTCCTCCGAGCGGGAATTGTACCCACGACCATCGTGTATACAGTTAGATTACTTTCCCATTTCTATATTGTATGTAAAAATTTAACTCTCACATTTCTATTAAAAAATCCATAAACTGTGGACTTCTACTAAAAGCCGTTACGAAATATTTAATAACATTTATATTAACTTCTGAAACATGTACTATTGCTTCATAAAACTTATACCAAATTTGTTATTTTATTTATTTTATTATTTTTACTTTCTTCTTATAGTCAATATTTGGAAGAACAATTTAGTTATTTAGTTTATTTAGTTAACAATTAAGTTTGGGAAAACAAGGCATTTAGATGCATACCAGTGTCGCCATATCCATATAACACGATTCCCACAGGCTTAACTTTAGAAATTTAAATAATTCCTAATTTATTGATACAATAATAGTAGTATAAAATATAATATATACACATAATCAAAGCGTACACAAAAAAATAAATAGAATTATATAATTGCGACTCGGAAAATACTAAAACTAGCCAAGACCAGCCGGTGTACTGGAAGCGTCACATTTCATAATAACGTTATATTTAGTAACTGACCGAAGGTTCAATTACGGTTTCGGCCAGGTTCAGCCTTTTCGGCCAGTTCAATGTACAGAGTCGGTTTACCTTTGTAACCTTTGATTGTCTCCGTAAATAATATTAACAATATATTAACATTAAGAATATTACAAACTACAGGAAAAATACACACTATCCGCATTCTTCTTCAATTAAACTCTATATTTCCGCGTAAGTCCTTAGGCAAAGAAACTGTTAAAGGCCTGTAATAATTAGTATTTCTAATTCTTACTACCTCTTTATGGCATTTAAATTAAAAAAATATAAAGAGGTGCATGTAAGATTCCACGGAACCTTAACGGATGTGGACATAGCTTCCACTTTATCTTGGCTATAGTTTGTATCCGAATGTTTCGTCAGAGCAATTATGGACAACATTATCAAGACAAGAAACAGTGATATATGATGGAAAAATAACATGTTTCGAGCGTGTTATGGTCCTGGGTAATCTGTTAGACTTATTGTCTTTGGTTTGTTTTCATAATGAAATGGCGTTTAGTGGTAATTGCATAGATACAATAAAATTGCAATTTGCTGTTAGATACGGTCTTGTAGATGTGGAGGTTATTATACTAAGAAAACTTCTTGAAAATTCATACTAGACGGGTATATTTTATAGTCCTAATAGCTCAATCACGTGAAAAAAGGTAAAAATAAGATACCTCGAAACCAGCTTTTCTGCGCTTCACTGAAGTAGAGTTGGCCAAAACAAAGATACAGTTTTTAACCAATTATTTTCTAGTAGGCAGTAACTGTTTACTTGCTTTAAGTAATGCTACATGAAACAGCATACTATGGGACTCACCGGAAAGTAAACCCTATAATACCCACTAAAATCCAGCGGAAACCCTCTCCACCCCGATGAGACGTTGCAGGAACGCTTCGCGCATACTACTAAAACGCCTCAGTGGACGGCCTATGTATTGCGGGCTACCGTCACCTTCAGGGTGCTCCGGGTAACACTTACGATAACGATTGATATTTTAAAAAATGACAAAATATTTAATAAATAGCATTCTCTCTTGCCAAACGATTGTACATAAAATATTTATTGGGTAGCTGAAATTTGTAAAAATTTCTCTACAGAGATGCTAACAACAAAAATAAGTTGTAATAAGTGTATAAGAATTTCGACGCAGCTGGATTTAGAACGCATGCTTTCGCCGTCAGTGCGCTTGGACGGTTTCCAAGAGGTGCGGGTTCGAACCTTCAAATTTTTCACTTTTTCTAAAAATATGTTTTTCAATTTCTTAAGTGTGCGAATAACACTGTAAAAAATGTTAAAAAAATGCTATGGAGTAGCCTTCTCCTAGTCCTCAATTTTTTCTTCATGTAAAAATTTCAATTAAATTAGAGGATTCCAGCAACTCTGTTGCTTATCGAAGAGTAAGAGGTGAAGGTTTACGAAAGGTGATTTGTTCCAAAACAATTCTTTTTAACGTACCGAAACCTATATATATTGTATTGTGAAAAACATACTTTTTAGTGAAAACCGCGTCAGTTTTGATCTACAAGTGGCCGAGATATCGAATTTTTATTTTATTTAAATTTACAGTTTTACGTAATTTAATTATGAATTTACTTTTTTCTTTGTTATCGAATTCGATATTTCTACGCCGTTTTTCCAAACTGTCAAACTGTCTTGAAAACCGTTCAAGCTCCGACCGACCATGGCGCATAGCTTAGCGGTCAAAGCGCTTGAACGGTTTTCAAGAGACGCGGGTTCAAATCCCGCTGCGTTCAAATTTTTATACGTTTTCTAAATATGTCTTATTCCATAGCATACAACTTAATAGGACACAAGTCGACAACGAACGTAACAAACGAAAAATCTAAAACACACTAACCATATTTTAAGTCTATACATAGGTAACTAATAAAATCAGTGTCCGTCGAGAAATAATAAGCGACCTCGAGGCCACATGTCGGCGTAATACCGACAGCCGCTCGTAAAAAATACGAAAAGGACCGCAAAATACGCCATTACATTTGCGGCGTATGTCGGAAAAATTGGAAATACATTTTCGAGAGCAACGCTTTATGGAGTGACATTTTGGTAGTTCGTCTTGCGGGTAATGTAAGGTTATGTGTATATATTGAGTATTTTTTTTAAATAATAAGCTTTATTAAATTGTAAAAATTAAACATGGATATATTTTAGTTAAGCAGTTTCACGCTTTTTCAAGATACTCCGATCTTCACTTTGCGCCTGAAGTCAAGACATTGCATGTCTTCATGTCAGTGGTGGAAGACAACACCGTGGTTAGTCTTTCAGCAGGCCGAGCAAAGGAAAATAATTTAAACATAATTATTCCTCCGAGTTTGGATCGAACCCACGACCGTTTTCGACCACGACGTTTGCAGTCAAACGCTATAACAGTCGAAAGCGCAAAGTCACAAATCAGGAAATATAAATAATAAATAAATCGCTTGACATACAAAGGTGAAATTTATCAGAGAAATAGATATGAGAAGTAGATTTCACGACATGGCTGAATTAAGGAGGTCTAAGGGCTCTCGCAATTTTATATGAAATTCCCAATTTTTTTTTGTTATGTACATGAAATTGAAATAGATAAACGAAATCATCAAAGAAATTAATTTCTTTATTGCTACGTGAAAGTTGCGGGCAACAACTAGCTATATTTAAACTGAGTTAAGCGACTCTCAACTCAGTGGGCTAACTCAACATTAACATCTACTTACCTGTCTAACTGTAAATATCCAATTAAGGCTTAAATAGAACAATTTAGTGTTAATAATCTTACTATAGACTGCTAGAAGCTTCGATATATTAACAATTGGCTTAACAAGGTTACATGTACTAAGTGGATATAGGAGGCCGGATGGCAGCGGTTCGTGCAAACATTTACAACTATATGCTTGAGATAAAAAAAAAAAAAAACAGTAAATGTCCGATCTGTCCGCCCAGAATAGCCAGTTCTCGATGTTTACAATACTCCGTGTGTCTTGTTATTGTTATATTGTGTAATATAATAAGAATTACTTACACTAATATTGCACAAAAAAGAGAGGTATTTTTACTATTAATAATATGTCAGGTTGTTATGCTATGTTTGCCTCGAGACAAATGAAAGCAAATTGTACGAAAATTTCCTCATTTATCCAATTTTGACTAGCCTTTTGAGTAGAATCGATTACGGCCTTATTGGTTGTAATTTATAGCATATTTAAAGTATGCCTACAATAAAAATATTTTTAAAGGACATAAAATTTTGAACATAGCAAAACTCCACTTTGAAACCATCGGATTTTTTATCCTATGCATACAAAATTAAATAGTGTCTGTGGCACGTTTGCTGTGGATTAGGATAGGTCTCACTGTTGAGTTCTTGATAAAATAGGTATTTTTTTTTATTTTTATTTTGACACCTTTTTTCACTATTATATAACCACTATATATAACCACTGGGCATCATTGTAGCGTAGTGGAACAGCACCAGCGCCCCCATACACGATTAGTTTTGGATTCGATCTCCATTCGGGGGAATTAATATATTTATATTGTTTTCATTTTCATGCTCTGGTACAGTTTAAATGCTTATGGAAATTCGACCCTTAATGAAATGAAATAGTTTAACATGAAAGTCAGTTATTTCCGAAGAAAGAAACATAAAATTTCATTAAGAGTTTGTGAAAATTCTACACTCAAATGTATCTAAGACCATCATTGGTCACATTTTAATTTGTCAATTTTAATTTTAGGCTTTTAATAGTATTTTTTATAAATAAGTATTTCAGACTTTGTGATATTTTTCTAAGGTTGTATGTAGTTTTATGTAACCTGTTCCATAGTGAGCTTTGCTAGCAGTCTGGTCGTTCTATCGCACGAAAGGGAGAAACAAACAAACAAATGTTGTATACAAAGAGGTCCTAAATGAACGTAATGTACCTAACATTACTTTAAGACCTCTTTGTAAATATAAACTAAATTATTATTAAAGCTGCGGTCAATAGTTAGTTACAAAATAAAACTATATTTTTAAAAGTTTTAAAGTTTTATGCACACACTTAGTAAATTGAAAACCATGTTTAGAAAACGTATAAAAATTTTAACACTGCAGCATTGGAAACCGTCCGAAAGACTAAGGTTTGAATCACGCTGCGTTTAAATTTCTTTATTTTTTTTTAAATATTATGCAAATAAACACAATAGTAAAATAAATTCGAATATACAATTTTCGTGGAAATACGAAATTATTTTTTATAAATACAATCCAGACAGAGTTGTAGTATATTGCACGTTGCATCTTAATGGGCTCTTATGTATTTACAAAGTGGCTTATATAGCACTATAAGTTCACCCCTACACACGACGTTCTGTTATTTCCCCTGACAGTCATATTACTGGAAGATAGTACCAACATAATAAGAACCACCATGCCCGCTGGTGCCCATCAAATACGTTACATTGGTTACATCTAGTTATAATTTCGAGGGACCTCAGTGAGTTGGTTATGATGTAAAAGATACGAGGGTCCCAGCCTCGGAGGACTGTAATTTGCACCTGTACTCTGCGATATTATGTGAGAAATTTGGGAGTTCACATCCACATACTAAGGACCGCTTTGATTTGAAATTGATTTAGTTTTTTAATTTGTCACATAGAAATAAATCACTGGCAGGTGGTTTTTATGTCTTTTGTTATTTATTTACTAAGAATATTACGATTTGGTACATTACTTCATTGAAAGTGCAATAAAATAGTAGCTGATTGATCATACGTTGGTAGTAAGTTTGATCCCCAATTTAAATACCATGGTCTAATAAGAAAATATGCTCTGCTAAGATTCGTCTCGCAACATTACTGCCTCTATATATTAGGCAAGCTTGGAAAACGGAGTGTTTTAACACTATTTTATCACTGCGTATCTTGGTATATGTAGAAATTGCGTGAAGAACTAAGACTGAGGCTCCTGTTCCCACTTCGTTTTCCGCAACTACACATTACAAAAACATTGCTACGTTTTTTTATCAACTGTGGATAAATAATAACAGGCTATCGTGGCAGGATATCGTATCAGTGTGGCAGCGCCTGACTTTGTATGCGATGGTTGCTTGTTCAGTACTCACTCGAGGTAAGATTTAATTAATTTCATTTAGCTCTGGTGACAAGACAAAGCGTGGCGTTGAGAATATTAACATTTCCTTGAATAAGAATCGAACCCACAACCAATCGCGTTTACAGTCAGCCGTTGTTGCACGCCACGATGGCCTCAAATTGACATTTTTGATATGGACTTGTCTAATACAAATAAACAATATAAATGTGGTGTATACCTTAATTGGACATTCACACAATTAATATGCTTTTAACATAATAATTTAAAATTAATTTAAATAAATTTAATCTTAAACCGTATATGACTTCTGATAAATGATATAAGGAAGTGGTCTGATATTCTTAAATCAATGTCAAATCACAAAATGAACTTTGACTTTTAATTTGTTTATATACAAGTGCTCAAAGTGGTATCTTATGTTTCTTAAACATAAGGCAAATTTATATGAATATATTTATATATCCTATATACCCTAAGATTGTCTGGAATAGATCGTTCACTTGCCGATAAGACCGCCTTTTGTGCTAAAGACTATTTTGTTTGTTTTATTAAAGTCCTATAAAGTATAAAAAAAAATTAAAAGTTGTTACAAACATATAATATTCACAAGAAATACTGAGCTTGTTTTATACAGTGGCATCACTTTCGCCCACACATGATTCATGGCCTGTATAAACGAGAAATGATCTCATCTCACACTTATATGGAATTACTTTATTATTTTTATTATATATAGTACTCATATATCTTTAATTAATGGAAATGGTAACATTAGTATGTAAAACAGAGTTTTTACAAACAGTACGGATTTTACAATACAATGTTTTTTATTATTAATTGCAATTTTTTTCAGCTTCACACCTTTTTCTGTCCATATTTCTATTTATATAAATAGTATATTTTCAAGGACCATAATTAATAAGCAATCATAAGCAAAAGTGTAAAGCGTGAATTACAACTTGCTTCGTTAAAATAACTTTTGAAATATAATGAATTGAAGGAAATACGAAAATTTAATTCTAGCGGAATTGGTCCGAAATTAGCTTCCGAAATCAAAGTAAATCTTATTAAATGACGTTATAAATCAGTTGCCACTATCGCGGTGCAGTGGAGCAGTGTTTGACTGTACACGATGGTTGTGAGTTCGAGAAAAAGCGAGTTGAGTTGAAATAAAACTATTTTTAACCGGATTAATCACGTACATTATTGGTATTCGAAAATACATTTTTGAAACCCGACGTTTCGAACACTTTACAGTAGTCCGTGGTCACAGGTAGACTGAGGTGGCATTTGTCTGTCATTTGGTACAATTATTATATCAAACTACCGCCAACGAATTCTTAGTTGTGTCGCGTACTGCTTTGGATTCTCGCAGAATGAGCTGTCTGTATCTTGCTCTCTGGTGTGATAGGATTGAGACTTCAAAGTTTTCAGTATTGGGTTCCAGGTGGTAGAAAGTTTCTAACCGCCTTCTCTATTAAAATTAGGATGTTTTTGTAATAGTTTACAATTGTATAATAATACAATAGTTTAACACTAAGCTAGTCTATTGCTATATGCAGGAGGTAAAGCTGAAACACAATCTACATTAAAAAATATACTGCGATATTTCTAAGAAATGATAATATTTTTAAATAAACACAATATTCAACGTTTTATAAATTTAAAATAGTATTTTGTAATTTAAAACGCAAACATTAAGTTCAAGGTGTGTAAATATTAACATAGAACTACATACTTTAAAAAAAAACAGAACAGTTTCAATCCAGTTATTATATGTCCACTACGTTATAACGCAGATGACATTTTTAGAATTCAAAATTAATTTCACCTCTGTCTCTCGGTTAGCCAGTGAACCGTACAGTACCTTTATTTATTTACTTATCTATATGAATATGTAAAAATGGAGTGTTTGTCTGTAATATTAAATAACCGCTTTTTACTATATGCTTATATATGTATGTATACACGGTGTATATACTAAAATAAAAATTTTTACTCTTTTTGTCTGCCTCTAGACAAACGTCTATCCGTCTGTCTGTGTGTTTGTTCCGGCTAATATCTGAAATAGCTCGACTAATTTTGACTTTCACTGGCTGATAGCTGATGTAATAAGGAGTAACTTAGGCAACTTTTATTTTAGAATTCTAATAAGAATAATAAAATTTCTCAGCAAGATAGGCCGATATAAAGCTTATTTATATATATATAAAATAGCTATACATATAAAAATTAAATGACGTTTGTCAGTCTCGCTAAAACTCTTGAATAGCTTGGCCGATTTTTATAACTATGGTTTCAATATATTTGTAGAAGTCCAAGAAAGGTCAGATAACAGAGAAATTGTAAATTCGGTATTTCCCTTACAACGTACCTGTCGAACAAGATGCATTCGTAAATTATATATTAAACAAGGAAAATAGCTTAGACTATGCAATATTAAAAGACCTTGCAGCATAAGTAAAATTAAAACATCAATCAATTTATGCATCCAATAGTTTGTCATTTGGTCTATAGATTAATATTTATTATTAGAAAATTTCAGATTTCAGAACGCATGACAAATATTTCTCACTCATTTTCAAATGATCTGTAATGATTAGAGAAATAACACCGGGTCCCGGGATAATTCTTTTTATTGTCAGTTACATATCCTACAAAGCAGAATTTCTGGACTTGAACTCACAATCTACAATTAAAAGTAGGATCAGTAAACATCATATATCTTATATACTTCTTTGAGAAAACGGTTCTCGGCTCCAATAATTATCTTTTATTTTATTATTGAGGCCCTTACAGTGGGTCATAGTCAAACTGTAAACGCGATTGGTTGTGTTTATTTCCACTCAATGTTTTTATTTCTTCATCTGCTAAGACAAAGTGCAGTATTGAGTTCCGCTACTTGAAACAGTTCAGTTCAGTTCTTTATTGAAGGCGCTTCCAACGTGCAAGTGAGCACTTATCACATCGCCAATGTCGCTAAATTAACTTCTTTATTTTTTCTCTCTTTTTGAATACTATATTATGCAATGGATAAAAGCTAAGCTAAAGATGTTTTAATCGATACTTCATTACTACGGGCATGTGCTCATACTTACATTTAATATATTAGTTATTTAATTATATTATTTACTCATACACTAGTACATAAGAAAATTAATAGATTGCCTTATTTGTAAATGTAACTCATCAAAACATCTTCGAGTGAGTAATATCACGTAGAAACTGGTTATTGCTCTGTGTAAAATTGTTCTATAATAAAAAAACACAGTAAAACATAGAAAAATACAATTTTAAAACGTAAATCGATATAATATTCGAATATAAGAATTCTAACAGCGAAGGCATTCAGTCAAACACATAGCTTCTGTACGTATGTACAATATGTTCGACGATCACCAAATACCTGGAGATGCACTCGCATTTTATTAGGTGCATTTTCGACATTATTTAACAACGGGGCTACGGCACAAGCATTTACCGAAAGCGTATTCATATTAGATTTCCGATCTTGCAACGGCAGGCCGTATCGAGAATGTCGGCGATACATTCGATACTTTATTTCAGTCTATTCGTGTACGGTCGCCGCGACACGGAAGAGTGTCAAATAAATACAAGTTAAAATATACCCGCTGTCGCGTTCTGTGATCCGGCTACATACGTGCCATTTGAAGAATGAATTTTTGCTTGTTTTTTGTGTTATTCGGATATTTTTTTGCGTGGAGCAGCGGGATGTTGTACCGGCGGGACTCCGATAACGTTTTGAAGCCGGGTGAGATATATTTTCGGTAATAAATAATGGAAAAAACGGTATGGAAAATCATGACAGAAATACGCTTTTTTATGACACACTATGCTGGTTTTATGTAAAAAATATTCGGACTAATGGCCATCAGCGCGGATTGTTGTTTTTAATATACAATTTTTTCACTGATAACAAAACAATTGGTATATACTTGAAATCTACGAATATCTATGAAAAATAAAGTACCGATTTTAATACTTTATTCATATGTATGTTCTATGTAGTTAATTAAAATTTAAATCGCCGACTAGAAAACAAATATCGACTACAACAATTGTCCATACACATCTAATTAATTAAAAAAATAGCTTTAATTTTTTTTTTACATAGTATAACATTCATCACAGAACATAATTTTCCAGAGCTTCTTTTTTATTACAAACCTATATAGATATATATAAAAAAAACTGTGTAAACAAAAATTATTGCTAACGTTTTATTACTAGAATATATTTCATTGCTATACAGATATATATAGAGAGACTATTATTACACAGGGGAATGCAAATTTATGCATGCCAGGTATCCCCATAACCTAGTCGTGTGTACGATGCACCTGTAGCAAAACGTCCATAGTACACATTGAGTCTAATCTATAGACTAGTAACGGCTCATAAGGAATGTATGGCCTTGAGTACCTATATCTTGCATTTTACTGCATTAATACCTCGTTTCTCTTATATAAGGGGGTTTATTGAACTGCCATTTGAAAGAAAATAACGATATAAATAAATTATTATATTATATTCCTTTCATAATTTTTCTTTTTCAATATCTAAGCTTTTGTTTGTCTGTAAGCCTTTAACAAGCTTTTATAAGCTTCAACTATATTTATCTATTAGTACTTGAAAATTCTACAACTATGTGGACATAATTTTTGCAGTGCGATTTGTTTAAATAATTTGCTCTAGTGTCCAGATCCGGTGATATTACAATATTTTCATCCTTGCCAGGAGGAAAAAATAGTGTATTTTGGGACCATGAGGTCATGGCGCCGTGGGGCAGCGTCTGGCTATTAACGCAATTGGTTGTGGGTGCGGAGTGTCTTGACACTAGGTTATCTCTGATTACCCGGCTATGCGGGAAAAAGCGTGCTACTTCACGCTTTTTCCCGCATTATTTTAGTTTGCTACTATTAAAATATTTAACTTGATTTTTTTTTAAATAATTACATGATTTAACTACGAGTTACGTACACTTACTCGTATTTTAAAACACATAATACATATTAAACAATATAGATAGCAGTTATTTGATATCGAAAGAAGGTTAACAGGTGTATATTGATACAATTTTATACTTGTATCTTATGCAGAACTACCTTGAAACTGCGCACGCGCAGCTTTATTGCACAATCGGATTTAAACTTTTATTATATTTAAATATTAACAAAGTCATATGTATATTTTAGAAGTATTATTTAGTTATTTTATTGGAATTTATTACATTCTATTTTATATTTACATATTTTTTTATTTGAATTCTGACTCCATTTTATCTATGCTTACAAATATTTGCTTTCTATTCACTAAGAATGGAACATAATTATTTCAAACACCACATGAAAAACAAAAACGATTACCATCGACAATTTTGGTTTTAAAATTTAAACTTATTTTGTTATTTTTTTGTGTTATAAGTTAACACAAAAAAAATATTAATTCTAATCGGTATATATTTTATGATAATATTATGCATAATCTGTATACACAGATTGACCAACTTTCAACCTAATATTAATTTTACATATTTTAAAATATTAAAGTGCTATTGTACTTAGAATATGAAAAATATTTTTAAATAACGTATAAAAGTTTGAACGTAGCGAGACTCGAACCTGCGCCTCTTGGAAACAATACTAGAGTAACAAGTTCGTTCGTTATACATAACTAGCAGAAAACCCGTACCTCATGTTCTTTAAAATCTAGAATCCACCAAAATCAGGCCAGCAATTTCCTATAGGCTGTTTCTTTTTCAACAGATATAAATTATGTAACATATTTAACAAGTGTTGATTATACGAGTATAACAATTATTATATTATCTTAAATTGCATTCACTATTTTGTCTAATAAATCCGTTCTAGCGCATTGACACAGCGTCTGACTGTAATCGCAAACTTTTCTAGGTGAACGATTAAATCAATAATCCTTCCTCATTTGCACAATCTTTCTAAAAAAAGTCCTTAACACTTTAAACACTTGATAGATAAAAATGTTCTATTGATGCTTATTGTCCCTAGTCTATTTAGCGATACCTATTTTGTTAGCGCACGATATAGACTTCGGTTAACTCTCTCAGTTGAGCTTAATTATTGTGTATTCAGACAGAAGTATTCGCGATACTGCACCACTATATTATGTGTTTCAAATTGCATCTGAAAATATTAAATTGCACAATTTTTATATGTACTATAAGTTTGTGCAATACATGCTTAACTGAATATATGAAAAATACTTAAAATAATATATGAGAACTGTACGGAAATTTCTACTTTTTATAATTATTTCTAAATGAACCTACTTGTTATGAAATTTCTAAAGTTAATATTATATATTTATACTTATATCAATAATTTTTGCACATTTATGACTTCTTCAAACAAATTTCTAATACATTATTGGTAGCCTGTAAGAAATTGCTTATATCGAGTAAATATTGAGTACAATAAGGTATTATTATTATATAAATAAGTATAAATAACCACCGTGGTCACCGTGGTACAGTGTGACAGTCAGTGGAATGATCGAATTTTTATTATTTTCATTTCTCTGCTTTAGTGAACACGACAACGCGCGGCGTAGAGGTCCTCCGCTCAACACACAAAGTCAAAACAATAAAAATAGGTACTTATATTTTGAAATGAAAATATTTTAACCGGATTAATCGCGTATAATTTTGGTATTCGAAGATACATTTTTAGAACCCGACGTTTCGAACACTTTACAGTAGTCCGTGGTCACAGGTAGACGCGATTAATCCGGTTAAAATAGTTTCATTTTAAAATGTGTCATAATCGCGAAAATCAAAGAACTTATTAGGTACTTATATTGACGTCAATGATGGATTTAATGCGAAAGACATGCCTACCATACCATACGTAATGTTTGAAGATTTCAATTCCACTCGGAGAAATATTTAAGATATATTTTCGTTTAAAAAAAATAAACGACAACGACAACGTCTGTTAAGATGAAAAAAAGTTACAGAACAGTTAATTGTAAAATAGTTTGTGTTCTTTTGTCCAAAATCTTTGCAAGGTTAGTTAGAGGTAGTTTATAATATTATTATTTTAATATATATGAGAAAATTAAAGAAGCATAATTATATTTTCGACACGTCCAAATATACCACATTAGAGTATAAAAGGATATTCAAGTTCCAAATTTGGTGCAAGCGGGACCCACGCACGAAATTAGCATTGGTGTATTCAGAAAAAATACCGTTGCAATTATACCGTTTACTCAGTATGGGGTTATTGAATATTTCTTTTCTTTATATATCTAACCTAATTTTGATGAAATGTATAAATATAAGAAAGAAATCAGTACATACGAATTTGTATCAATATTAAACCATATTAATATGATGCATCAAAGAATATTCGTACACATCAAAATATATATATTTTAGAGAAAGTCTGTAATAAAATTCACAGGTCTCTCTATTTATACAAAGAAAACCTAATATTCAGACACTCTGTTCTCTCTCTGCTAGTTCGATGGCGGAACTCAACGATGTGTTTATTTTGCCGGGACAATTAATATGTAAATATTTAAATGTAATATTTAAAAAATACAATATATCATTTGCCCCGCGTAAGAATCGAACTCATTAACAATCATTGCGTGTGTATTCATATCACAATAGCGCAGGAAAAAAAGCCTTTTCTTATTTATTTATATCCAAGTTACTTTCTTTATATGGGAATCAGAACCAAATCACACAACTAATTTTGACCTTTAGTTTGCTATAGTTGCAAAAATTTCAAAACTTTATATTCACACAATTTTGTAACAAACACATTTTCCAAGTTCTATCGACATTTACTTCCAACTTCCACTTGGACGTTCCAATAAATCGATATTCTCATGGTCAATGACTTATACTTATTAACTGATGAGTCTTCGTGATGACCATTATTATAATTAACTAGATATGCCCGCGTATTTATCCGCATGGGACTCTAGAATAAAAGTATCCTAAGTTACTTCTTAGGAAATTGAAAAACATATTTTTAAATTTTAATGTCCTATGTGTGTGAATAACACTTTAAAATAGTAAATATAAGATACTACTAATGATATCAGCTCAGTCAAGGTCCAGAGATTAGCCGGAACAGAGACAGACTGACAGAGAAAAATTGTACAAAATATTATTTTTGTATATGTACTGTGTATGCATTGTACATATATATATATGCATATGCATATATATATGCATTTTGTCAAAATCGGTTATTTTAATATTACAAATAGACAGTTTCACCTTTATTTATTTGTAAAGATTAACTCATTCTTTGCTTAATACATTTTAGTTTCAGACAGTAAACTATGGACGCCACATTCAGCGTAAGTTGAGCCCGACTGTAGCCACTTTGGTTAAAGGTTCGATTCTCTTTCAGTGAAAATCCCTAATTAAATGCCACTATGTGCCGCCACTCATAGCTATTAAAAAACAGAAAAAGAATTTGATTACCGAACATGATGAGGTAAACGCTATGAATTAAAAAAATTATTTGCTTAATTAATACGACTATAATATGTTTTTAATTAAAAAAACAATAACCATGCTATTCTATATTCGTATTTTGCCCTTACATTACTTTTGAAATTAGTTCTTTAATTTGATTTATATCCCATGGATAGAGTTCGTGCGCCGACTCCAATATATTTGACATTTAACCACGCGCTTAAGTAATATTCACAGTAAATTCCATTAGCGTTCCATTTGCTATAGAAATGTTAGTATTACACAGAACATCGAATTAAATTGTTTACAAAACCTCTAACGATATAAGATAGTACGTTTTGTTTGTATTTATACCAGAGGAACTATGCTGTGTAAATAACTATATATATATAATAACTCTACAAGCATTTTATTATGTTCACCTGTGTCTGTATGTTTATAAATGTATGTAAGTAAAATATATTTTATGACATTTTTTAAAGCGTTATTCCCACACTAAGGAAATTAAAAAAGGCATATTTAGAAAACGTATAAAAAGTTGAACTCAGCGGGACTCGAATGGTTTTCAAGAGGCGCGGGTTCAAATTTTTACACGTTTCCTAAATATGTCTTTTTGTATGTAAGTAAATTTGCCAACGTTATATTGACCCACTTATTACTAATCTGCATGAAATTGTGCACACGTGTCCGGATAAACAGATATCCCAGTAAGCAGAGTCAGGATACTGGGAAAATACTTTAAAGCGTGCTCCTATTCGTTTTTTTATAATATAATTTGTTTTATACTAAGACATCTCTGCATTTTACACATAACGCCGCGTTGTATTCAAGAAATATTTTTAACATTCTAAAGTGTAATTCACACACATTTTTAAAAAACGTATAATTATTTGAACGCAGCGAGATTCGAATCCGCTCCTCTTGGGAACCGTCCAATATTATATGGAAGAAAAAGTTTAGTTAATATATGTTGGAAATTTCTTCATAATACAAATCTCTTCATAATACAATTCTCATGGCCATCGTGGTGCAGTGGAATAGCATCAGACTACAAACTGGATTTGATGATGGTCATAATTTAATTATTATCATTTTGCCGCTATGGTGAACAAGAAGAAAGCGCGGCTTTGAGCTTCACCACTCAACACACAATATCTTCGATTCGGGTGGAAAGTGGAGAATGGAGAGTTTGGAAGCTTCCAGACGGTCCATATCGAGAACCTAGCTAGGTTCTCGCCGACGACCCAAGCAAATAATACAAATTTCGTTTATATACTTATTCACATAATAGCCACAGCTCAAAGTTAGAAAATAAATAACGATTTTTTACACTACCATTATCTTGAAAAAAAAAAGACTTTACTGTTTCATTTTTACATTCTGTATTTGTGATTAGTATTGTGGTATCGATTGCCACTCGGGTTAACAATACATCGGTTTGGATGAAAAGTGAAGAACAAATGTCTCTTATCGGAAACGGATGAAAACAAATGGAGCTAAATTAACAACAAGAAAGTTCTACAGAATCCGTTTAAAATTGTTAATATTCTTAAATAATATTTTAAGATGTATGTAATATACGTAAATATATTTAAAATAGTTAATTTCTGACGGACAAATTGAAATAAAAATTAAATAGTATATAGTATACTTCTCATAAAATTATATGAAGTATGTACGTAAATATATATATAATACACAGTTACACAGTTATGTCTTTGCGTAAAAGGCTCAGGCAACCTTGCTTGAGCGGGCCACGGTCAAGAACTGCTGAGACCTCTTATATTACTGAGATACCTGTCACTTTATCTTACAACTATAGTACAATTTTTATGGGCCCATTGTAAAGTACCTAATAAACTATTTGTTACGTACGTTACGTACAAATACAGTTCTTTCTAATTCCATATATTATTTAAGAACACATGATGCACCTAAGTGTGCAGAATTTGAAAAGCAATATAAAATTCTCGCGTTTTTTTCCGCATAGTAGGGTAGTCATAGAGAATATAGTGACAAGACACTCCGTTCTCTGCTGCCCGCCCGACGTTGATACATTGCACGTTGAGTAGCAGAACTCAACGCCGCGGTTTTTCTAACTTAAATAATTTAAATAATTAATTATAAATAATTTAAATATCTTAATCCCCCCCCTCCCCAAAAAACCCACAAACAATCACGTTTACATTCAGACTTTGCCCTACTGCTCACGATGTCCTCACTTTTATGTAGAAGATCCGAGTACCTTGGAGCACCTAGGGACAGTGACAGATTTACTTTAAATTTAGTGCTATAAGGGCACAAATAAACCTCGCGGTCTTTTGTGTCCAACACCTCGATCGTACATGAAAAAGTTTAGCATTTTCAATGTTCTCGTCAGGACATTGCTCATTGGTAAAACTTTTTTTTTGTTTATCTATTTTCATTGGTGTTTTGAGGGCAATATTTCGAGGTAAGAGGTCTTAGATTATACATACTTACTTGTCAACTAATATGTATTTACTTATTTTGCCGTTTTTGATGTTTTTCCTCAATCAGTTCACATAACCTCTTAAAAAACAAAACAATTTTGTACCGTGAGGCACTCATATTATTCTTCATTGGGACTGTCAAAAAGTAGACGCTATTATATCGTTTGAAATTACATTTTAATGCGACTATTATTTTTGTTGTTTTAGATGCCACGAAGTAAGAACAAAGTAACTAGACTTAACCGCAATACGGATAATGTCGTAGAAGCTTCATAATAAGAAGGCTTTAAAACAACGATAGTTAATTCGAAAGGCAAAAAAATAAAAAAATCGAGAATTCAACAGCCATGTATAATTCCAATAGAAGACCAAAGGCCCTAAATGTACAAATGTCGTTTTCCCAAAGTACAAGATTGTACCTTGGGACAAAATCACAAAATCAGTTCTCATTTTTCTTTATAATCAAATAGGTATTTTTTAGTAGTTCTATGTGTCATTCTTTATTAATATTACTATGAAGATGTGATTTATGAATAATCAATACTTCAAGTTAATTAAAACATAAAATCTGTGGGATACAAGAAGAGTGTTCTAAGGTACAAGATCTCCCTACAAGGATTCCCCTATAGAAAAAATTGTGAAACACCAGTTTAGTTAATATTTTTGCCTTTTAATGTATGATTAGCTTAAAGCATAAAAGTATAGTTACAATATTTAACATAGAACAACAACAAAGAAACTTTTTTAAGAACTCAAGATATTATACCTTTAAAATTCTGCATCATGACACTCCATTCTCCACATTCCCTCCTTATTGAAGACATTGGTTGTCGAGTGGAGGAACTTAACGTCTTGTATTATTCTACCAAAAATGGGAAAATCGAACCCACAACCATTGCAATTACCAATAAGCAAAGCGAGCAAAATATTCTAAGATATTAGCAATAAAATCGGTAATTATATTTTCATTCTAAATATCGACACACTCAAAGTTCTGAATAGGGAATATAGAAATTAGCCTAATTAGTACGGCAGGTGAAACCGACACTCGAACTCGAAATGCCGTTACATTTAATATTACATTACTATATCAATATAATAGCAAATGCTTTCAATTGAAAATGCTTAAATGTACTAGAAGTTATGAAAATGCAACTCATCATGTATATTATATGTATATATTTCAATAATAGTAGAAGTGTGCAATATTTACTATATTGTATAGTACTATCAATATATTACTGTATAGCATACATAGCAGGATAGTCAGGCCTAGTGTCTGGACACTCCAATATCCACTTTTTGCCCGAACTCGATACCTTATTGTGGTACACCGTACTTACAGGTGCGATGTTCGCAACACCTAGGTAGCGTTGATTTCAAAACTTTTTAGCAAAACAGTGACCGTTTCAGCTTAGGTTAATTGAATATTGTTGTTTTTAGAGCTTCGCTCGTTTGCGCGTGCTTTTATTGTCAAAGTTTAGAGTTGAAAACTGTCTGTTTAACTTATAATGTCTACCTGTTAACTTATATCTATATTTTGTATCCACGTGGCGAAGATTAAATTAACTCAGTGCGTGACTACAGGCGAAACTTTCTGGTTCTTCCGTAACAGTGACACGAAATTTGGTTAAACTGTATAAAAGCTTTTTTGTGAGATGTTCAATAGTTCACTTACTTAGAGTCAACCCTGAGTGCAGCCTGGTCGCCAGGGACTTTATAATAAACTTATGAAATTATGATACGATACTTATATAAAGCTTCAAAAAAGCGGGCAAAAAAAAAGTGTTAAGATGTATACTGATCTACCCACCCCCAGACGTAGTCGAAATGAGTCCGTCCCAGCTAGAAAGAGGCAAGGAGAAGGACTACTAAAGAATATGGACTCTGGTGCTAAAAAAACCATCCTCAACCTTTCTACGACAATCAACTCTATACAAAACCTAACGTGCACCTTCTCTGAAAGCCCTAAATTCTACACAAATTTCGTTACAGGCTCTTTCATTCCTGGTCCTGTCACTGGCACATCTATTAGAGCTATAAGATTTGGTCAATTCTTTCACCTCAATAAGATCACTGTTATAATTGATGGTGGAGTGAAAAACATTTGGTCGCAACAAAATCAGCGTCCAATTCTCATCAGCTGCTGCAGCCAATAATTTTTTGACTATCCTAATTTTAAATTTATATAAATATGTTAGTGTTATCCCAACCTTTAATATCGCTAGAATGGGTATAGTTAAAGTAGGCTAAGCTGACTTCGCCTTCTTTAACTCTCTATTCATTGGATAAATTTGTTAATTCCTTGAAATTTTCTTCTGGATGTGGACAAGTATTAAAATCGAAACGTTTAAACAGAAAGAATGTACGTGAGGTTGTCACTACATGGGATCCAATTCCAATCCGATTGTAGTTACCTTCCGAAGTCAAATGTTGCCATAAGGGTAATTTCCTATCATTCTTGTTCCTCAATTCCCCTCTGGAGGTCTCAGCTCCGTGGGGTCGCCACTCCTCAACAGCTCGCCACAAGCTGCCCTGCGTGCTTATTATTATTACCATTGGGACAGTTTTTAGCTAGAATAATGACTAGTTGTTGTGGGTTCGATTTCCACTCAGTTTAATGATCATAGTGGAATTATTTAATGTGTTCCGCTCTAGTGAATAGGACGTAGCGCGGCGTTCAGATCCGCAACGCAACAAGTAACTCATACGAAAAAAAGAAAAGATAAAATTTTTTTTTTTAAATTTGCTTGGTAGAAATGATGGTATGAAAGTTATTATAATAAAATTAATTATATATTTACAGTATCGTAAAACTTTCATTTCATTTTTATATAGAACTACATATTTTTTAGTAAAGATGTGTGATACATCAGCTTTTCCATAATATGTAGGCTTTACTAGTCTCGTCTTGCAAACAATATTTAACATGTATTATAATTATAGTAATACGAGTATATTAATATTAATTATTTATTTATTTATATTTAATTATTTTCAGACCTCTTGCCGGTGTCATCAACAGTGATGCCTCTACCATTCTACTCTGTGTTCGGGTACGAGAAGAAATTGCTCCGGGATAAATACAAGAAACGGCCCCAAGGGAAAATCTCGCTAGTCACTAAACAGCCGAAATAAAAGGCTGTCTAATAGCCCTCTATTACAGCATCCTTTTTCTACTGGTGAATTGGATGTATTAATTTGTTGTAACGAAGACGATTTAATTGTAGTTTAACGCATAAACGATCGTAAACGATCGATCGAAAGTATTTGCTATATTTATTATTTAATATTTGCTTTATAAACTGAATTTTATATATTCTTCTTGCTAATGTTCTTTTTTTTGTTTATTCAGAATGGTGATGGTAAAAAGAATTACTCATTATTCTTTATATATTGTGATACAATTTTTAAAGATATACTAGTTACTACTTTTATTTTTAACATTTTCATTGTTCACACACTTAGGACATTGAAAAAGATTTTTATCAAACGTATAAAATTTTGAACGCAGCATTATTCGAACCTGAACCTCTTGGAAATTGTCCAAGCGCTCTATTCACTTATATATTTTTTATACGATTTCTAAAAACCTTTACTATATTTCAATTTGTATGTATTTTTTCTTTAATAATTTATATTTAGTTCAACAATATTTATATTTTAATTATATTGTACAAAATATACAATTAATGTACAATACTATTACTCTAGTACAATATGTAATTTGAAACATAATAGTTTTAATTATAAACGAATATTTACTATGCAGCACTAAAATGACAAAACTGATTTTGTTTTTATTATTTTTTTGTATTATTATTAAGCTAATCAATACCTATTTAATATTAATAATAAATTTACAAATGCAAAGAGCTTTATAAAAAAAAAATACTAACAAAAATATATTGTTCCTAGTGACACCGTTGATAGAAATGGTAATTGAATTATGTTTAAAGTGCAATAAATGATGCCTAATAATGAAAAAAGACTTTGGTTTTTTAAATTTTTCACTTAATTTTTTAGGTGATTAGTATTGTGGTAGTATTGTGGTGAACAAGAAATGAGCACATGTATCCACACAGACTTTTATATACCATCCTCACCATATGGAACTTCTGTTCTACTGTGCTGGTGACCTACTTCTGTGCGGCTTCGTAGTAACTCCCTTCCAGGTACCATACAACTGTGGAACGGCCTACTAGCGGTAGTGTTTCCAGGTCGATATGACACGGGTATCTTCAAAAGGTGCATTGATCTCTATCTTAAAGGCCGGAAAGGTAACTTTAGTTGTCAGATGTCAAACCCACAACGACTCATGTTTGCAGTCAGACGCGAACCCACTGCGCAACGATGGCCTCATTGTACAATTTAAAATATAAAATAAATGTTAATTTGACCCTTATATACTTTGAACCAACTTTATTATTTTCGTCTGCGAAAATATCTTATGAGCTAATAACACTGTAAGCTTATAATGAAATTTAAATTGAGTGTTTAACACTTACGTATATTTATATATGTATAAGTTAAAGTTTATTTATGTTCAACACTTAGGTCACCTTACAAACGTTGACTAAAAAAAGAAACTCAAGGAATAAGAAATAAAGACCAAAAATAACTCCAAAGCGATGTCTCAAGTGACATTCAATTTTTGTAATATGAAATATTCTTGTTTTTTCATCTACAATCAAAGTTTTTTTTGTGAGTTTAACATGAAAATGAATGAAAATGAGTTTAAAATGAATGTAAAGCAATATAAATAAGTATTTAAGGCCAACGAAGAACCTCAGTCAAAATATAAAAAAATAATTCTACAAATCTGGCAGGTAGTTCCAGACATTAGCGCGTTCAAACAAATAAACAAGCTTTTTAGCTTTATTATATTAATATTGTATAAATACCTACTACATTATGTAAGGTAGGCAAAGAGACCACTCTGATCCCATCGTGACTAGCTTAGAAAGGGGCTAGCTTTTGCCTGGACTAGATAAACTAAGTGAGACGGTGAGTTTTGCCAAGCAACAAGCACTGTTAAATCAGCAGTGAAACACAATATGCATGATCGTTTCTTCTTTAGTTCTTCAATGACCAAACAAGCATATCATAAAAAATACATTTCCTAAAACGTACATTATATTTTTTTTCATTTTGAACGTAGCGAGAAATCTATGTCTACTATATACATATAATAAAGGTGTAACTAATCGCTGTCTGTGCATGGAAGATATATGAAAAAATATTATTAGGTGCATTTATCAATGTTAGTTAGTAGACCCTGAACAATGATTTTAATTTTCTTTTCTGTTTGTCTGTTTGCTTATCGCACATGTGCACGCTAATCTCAGAAACGGCATAACCGATTTAAATGCAATTTTTTATATGATATTGAAATGGACTTTTGTATTGTGGTAAACGTCGCTTACATATTATAATTTTAATTTTTATTATAATTATAAATTTCAAGCAAACTTTGTAATTTATGGCGATGGAACAATATAGGTTAGTCGTGTAGTTTACACAGGCGTGTAGCTAGTATTTAATAAATAACATTGTGTCTTGTCAAACGTTTGTTCTTAGTCTTAATCTCTAGATATCATAAATTTGTAAAAATCTCTCTACAGAAACAAGCAAGAGAGCATTAGAGAGCTTGGACGGTTCTCAAGAGGCGCAGGTTCTAATCCCACTACGTTCAAATTTCCATATCCTACTTGTATAATTTTAATCATACTTTAAAAATATATAATAGAAGGCATATATACTTCATAAACAAAATAGAATTTCTCCACACTAATGTATTTCAGTTATTTAATATTCCGTTGCACGAGTATAGTAAATTACGCGAATATGTGAAATATATAGAGAATAAAGTAGTGTTACATATAGAACTAGCGAGTGGCTATGAATGTAAAGTTAGCATTGGATTGCTCGATACCGTTAGTCGAATTATCATAAACAGCTCATATTAAGCTGGCTGTAGTACAAATGCTCAATAAACTCCGTCGCATATTTACATTGTTTTGGTGCTAGATGCAAAAGTATTACAAATGATATAATATACTTATATAGTATGAGTGTACATATATTTGACTAATAATAAAGTTGCGGAATAATAAAGTTCTTTAATTGAATTGATAATTAAGAAAAGTAACAATAACATTTTCAAAACAATGCAAGTCTAATTTAAAAAAATTAGACTTATTTTTATACAACAAACGTTATATCAATCAATTAAAAATAGAGTATCGTTAAAGCTCAGATTCATAAAGTTTATTGCGATTTTATACCACTTCTATACAATTCTCTGCTCCAGCTACCAGTCAAAACGTCGAGATGCAAACGTATGTACGTCGATTTTAATTAAAACAGGGCATACTCGTGAAATGCAGGCGAAAAGGCTCAGCTTATGAGATGAGACTTACGAATAGCTATACTCTGCGATTTTGTAACCTCAAGTGGTGATACAAAAACTTTTAATTAAGCAAAATAAGTGATATTTGTATTTGTACGTGTAAAATACGTCAATGGCCTCAAAATATGTGTATGCAAAAATTTACAGAAATGTATGTTAAACACATGGCGTGTGTAATATTTGTTTAATGTATTGCTAATAATTTAATGTGTTTCTAATCCATTATTATAACATATATTGACTTTATGCAATTTTTTATTATAGTAAATTGCATACCACATATTTTGCGTAATTGGATCCCAAAATGTTATAAATTAAATCATTAACATTAATTGTTATAAAATAAAGTGATATAAATTAAATCATCAAAGGAAAACGTCGTGTCGCAGTGGTACAGCATCAGAATGTAATCGTTATAGGTTGTGGGTTCGAGTGCTATTCGATGGAATTATCATAATTTACTTATTGTCATTTCTCGGCTCTGGTGAACAAGACAAAATGTGGATAACGGAGTGTCTGGACATTAGGTTCCCTCTGACTACCCTGCTATGCGGGAAAAGGCGTGAAACTTCGAAAAAAAAAAACAAAATTACTTCATGCATATTTTTCTAAAAAAAGGCAAAGACAGTGGTGCCCATACTTTCATATTTTCACGACTACTAGGATTTGTGGCTTGGGAAAAGCAGCCTAGTGTTTCTTTATTTAGACTCACCGAATATGGAACGGAACCAAGTACCCTAATTCGTCTTACTGGACCAAATAAGTTGCAATTTGTTAAATCCAAAGACAAAAGCAACTGATCTTGAATTTGATATTATAAGCTAATTATAATTTTAATGAATAAAATTTAAACAAATCAATTCAAATATCACGAAATCGACATTCATATGTATGCATTTCGTAATAACTGGTTATATATATTTATAACATTTTTTAAAGTGTTATTCGTACACAAAGGAATTTGAAAAAGACATATTTAGAAAACGTGTAAAAATTTTAACGCAGCGAAAGAAAGAGTTGTAGAACGCATGGCTTGGCGGTCAGAGCGCTTAAATTGTTTTCAAGAAGCGTGGGTTCAAATCCCGCTGCGTTCAAATTTTTATACGTTTTCTAAATATGACTTTTTAATAACTGGTTATTTTAATATTAAAAACAGACACTCCAATGTATGTATTTAGATAATTACCTAGAAATTTGAATCTATCCAATACATAAACCAACAATAATCCGTTCATAATATTCTCAAAGCAATCAATGCTAAATAATTAAACTTAATAGCATATCTATAGAAGGCTGTTATAGCCATATTGCATGTTAAGTGCGGCGTAATCCGCACAAGAGGCACTCGTGTCTTGGAGCTTTACCTACGTCTTAATCGAATTCGCGTACGCATTCCAACTGTATTGGAAAAGCTGTCTTATACAATTAAAGGGAAATTGAAAAAAGTTGAGTTACATTTGCTTTCATTTGCGATGAAAATATATTTTAATCTATTTATAACTAGGATGTCCCACATCCACGTCAATCTATCTTTTTTATAGTATAGACAAAGAGACAAACAGACGTGTGGGTTGTCTGATGTTGGAACAGATAGATCGTCTGATGAAAAAGTTGCATGTTCAATAAAATAATGGATTCCACACACAGTGCTGTTTAGACACGGAACATACAGGTGGATTTAAAAGATATTTTTAGTTTTTTTACAATCTCATAGTACCGAAACAGAATTAGAAACGATATTTTTAGCTTCAAGCTTTTTTCCCGCATAACGAAGTGGGCGGAAGAATCCAGTGTGAGAGCACTCCGCAATCCGCTTCAGCCCAATCCGAGACACTGCGTGAGTGCCGTAACTCACAACGCCCCACTTAGTCTTATCACCTTTAGCCGGAAAATGAAAATAATTATGAATGTAATCATTACCCCAAGTGGAAATCGAACCCATAAAAAAAATAGCATACAGTGACTTGGCTTTCCTACGTTATTGGCTTATCACATAGAAGGCGGAAACTAAGGAAATAATATATTCTACACATACTAGCGACACGTCCCTGCTTCGTCTGTGTACACTACACGACTATAACTACCGAAAATACTAAAGAATATTTAGTTTTTTCGGTAGTAGAAGACTTAAATTGGTGTGAACTTTTTTTTTATTCATGAACTGATCGAAATAAAATTGACACTAAATATCATTATAATAATGAAAACTGTATTTAAATCGATATAGCTATTTCTAAAATCAGCGTGCGCAAACAAACAGACAAACTGAATATTTTAATATCTATTACATTGATAAAGTCCTTAATAATATATTTTTTTATGTAACGTTAAGTTACATCTCTATTATATCAATATATTCAATATGTTTCCTTATATTTCCACCCACTATCCAAAGAGCCTTTATAGATAAAATGTGATACAGGCTAATAAAGATTTGTAATACATAGCTATGCTCCGATTTAGGTCCATATAGTTGGTGAGGATGATCCAACGTGTCGCAAAGGGAGTATTATAAAAATAATGTATTAGTGGGATTTAGTTAAGCCAAAGATAGATCGGTCGGGAACGACGGGACGAAGGAAAATGGCTGTATTAGTTGAATAAACGCTCCGTCAAATAGGCCATTTTACTTCCGAGGGTCATAATAAAAACAAGGCGTGGACTTTGTTAACTTTATTAACATGAGTTATAGTGGGGATTAAATAAGCTTAGCTGTCGTGTGAGTGCAATGTTTTTAATGGCTACTGTACGAGTTGGAGCAACTAGCGCCTTTCCTAACTCATATTTTATGAAAATGTTAGAGATTTGTATATTTTTTTTATATTTAGATTTACTTTGTACATTGAAATTTAAAAAGAAAAAACAGTACTTATACGGCTTAGTTTTATAATGCTAGTCCGTATACACTGAACTGGACCAATTAAACTATTTTTAAGGTTATTTTTTCTACCAAAGCTTAAACGTGCTTAAACGTGCAAAAAAGATATAGAAACCTAAAAAACAAAAACAAAAGATATCTAGATCTATTTTGAAATGAAACTATTTTAACCGGATTAATCGCGTATAATTTTGGTTTTCGAAAATACATAGACCCCGACGTTTCGAACCTCTACCTGTCTACCTGTGACCATGGACTACTGTATACTACTGTACTGTATTTTCGAATACCAAAATTATACGCGATTAATCTGGTTAAAATAGTTTCATTTCAAAATAGATCTAGATATCTTTTGTAGGTTTCTTGAAACAAGTATAAAAAAACTAGTATGTTAATAGTTCAGATTCGACTAAGCTAAATTAAATGAAGATTACAGTAGTATTTAATTTTAATTCATACACGAGTGTATTGTAATTTGTTTATATTGTAAAACCGTGAGTACACAAGATATAAAATTGTATCCGTAAGAGGATTTACAATTTCACATTAATAATATTGTAATTGGCTGGAGATTTATGAACGGAATAAAAGGCCAGACAAATGTTTGACTCATTCGTTCAAGTTAAAAAAACGGAAGTACCTAATTTCTTTAATAATAAGGAAACATGTCTATCTTTTTGTTTTTTTTTTAACTTTACATTACTATTAAACTTAGCATCTCCTGCTAATCTAACAGGCTGTGGTATACCTGCTTTTAATTAATATAATCCAAGAATGATGCCGTTGTCGCAAAGTGGAATCGAATTTCATTATAAATGTGATTATTTTCTATAATCAATAATAAGACTACTCACTCAACATGTAATGTATCAAAATTGAGTGGGAGGTGGAGATTGCCTTGTATTGACACTAGGTTCTCTCTTTCTACCATGCTGTGCGGAGAAATCATGAGCTTAAATTAAAAACTACTTAAATATCTTTAAATTTTGAAATATTTGAATGAGAAATTTTTAAAAAGCCTTATGTTACTAGAGGACTACGAGAATAATTCTACTCTACTTCGCTTTGCTGTGTAATTATCAAGAAAGCCATATGCGTACGCTTTAAAGGCAACTTAAGTCTTAAATTATTATAACACAAATGAAATTTGCAAAACGCTTAGCATTATTCACATATTTTATGTGTAAGAATTACAAAATTGAATCTAGAAATATTTTAATATGTATAATATAAAATTTTTGCTCCACTTACAAATTAATTGGTTCGTGTATTGATATTTAAAATTAAATAGCATTTTGATTGAAACACGTAACAAATCCATTGATTTGATGCTTAACCGCTCACAAACATGTTAAGCGGAAAATTCAATTATTTTTTTAGCTTATTTTAGTAGATCCAATTACAAATGGAGAATTTAATGTTTTTTTTTAGTTTATTCAATTATAAATACAATTCAAGTATAAACAATGAATATGTGAGTGAGCTTTAATATATTTTTACAAATCCAGCAAACATACGTCCCTGACCTAATTATTTACATATTTTCAATGTTGAAAATAACCTAGAAAGAATCGAGGCTGGTTCAAATGTTTAAGTATTACACACTAAACATGGGCGAAGCATTCTCAGTTGTTACATTTAATGTAATTCACAATATTTACGAAGATAAATTTGACGCACTCCTTTAGAATTTTGTAACAGTGTTTTTTTTTATTTTTATGTAAAACTGTTGTTTACGAGTTAATAAATTCTCTTTTTACTGCTTCATTTTTGCTGAATGGAATTTTAACGAAATTGAATAGAGTTTACGTTTTGTTTAACAGCAAATAGCGATACGTCAAGGCATGTTTAACATTCGTGAAAAGGGGTTTTTGCCAAGAAAAATATATTTTTAATTCTAAAAATATATTTAATATTATTAAGGCAAAAAATTATGGAGAGATCGCGATAGGTCTTTGAAAATACAGCATCGATAATAGTGAAGTAACATCACATAAAAAGTAAAACCTCTGAAATACATATTTAAATACGTTGAATGGGAGAAGCTAAAAAAGCATCATCTTTCCCTGAAATCGATAATCTATACAAATTAATAAAATTGGAGTGTCTGTTTGTAATATTAAAATAACCACTTTTTGTATGTATCCGTGTACATATACCAAAATATTTCTGTCTGTCTGTTTATTCCGACTAATCTCTGGAACGGCTTACCCGATTTTGACGAGACTTTTCCTAGCCGATGTACTTTTACTAGGAGTAACTTGGGCTACTTTTAGCTTAGAATCTCACGCTGAGAAAGTCTGGGTGCAGATAGTTTTAATAATAAGGTGTTTTTTTTTAATATAGCGATTTTCGTCACACAAGCCATTACTCGTTGTGTGTTGCGTTTCAGTTCCATTTGTCTTTTGTTTCACATTTGAAGTTGTGATTAAAACAGAACGAAACCCAGCACAAATCTATGCCTACTAAATTAAGTTATACTATTTGTAGAAACGTGTAATTGTTTTTGTAAGTCGAAATAGCATTTTTACAAGCATTAAAATAATATTATTATTTTTGTACTATTTGGCACTATTTTATAATATTTTATTACACCTAATTTTTCTACATACGAGTACTTTGATTAAAAAACATTTTTATCACAATAAATTATTTCAAAAAGAAATTATTTAGAAAACGTATAAAAATTTAACGAGACGCAGCGGGATTTGAACCCGCGCCTCGCGAAAACCGTTCAAGCTCTGACCGCTAAGCCATTCGTACCTTGCACCTCCAGCTACGTTGAAATTCTTATACGCTTATTACAGCTTATATTTGTTGTTAACATCTCTGTAGAGAGATTTTTACAAATTTCTTGCTACCTAAAGATTATTCTACGAACAATCGTCTGGCAAAGGAGAGAATGCAATTTACATTCAATATATATTTTAAAGTGTTATTCCCACACTTAGGAAATGGAAAAAGACATATTTAGAAAACATATAAAAATTTGAACGCAGCGGGATTTGAACCGCACCTCTTCTGGCTGCGTAAGCTGGAACGTAGCTGGAGGTGGGACGCATGGCTTAGCGGTCAGAGCGCCGAACGGTTTTCAAGAGCGCCGGGTTCAAATCCCGCTGCGTTCTAAGTGTGAGAACACTTTTAAAATGTTAACAAAATTATTTCAATGTATTTATTTCACTATATTTAATTTTTTTAAATAAATTTATGCCACATTATATTTCACTGTATGTCGAAAAAGAAATCGTCGAAAGCTCAAAATCCACCACGGATAAGTAAAAAACCGCCGCATCACCGTCTAAGTTTAAACAACAGGCGCTCTGAGCAAATAAAGTGGTCGGCAAGTTTATTGGGCGCGATTGCTTTAGACACTGTAATCAATCAAATATTTGGCGAAGTCATGAATAAATCTGAACGGGAAGAGTTTGGGATCTCGCGAGTAAACAGCTTGTTATGTTTGTTGAAGTGCTTCGTTATTCAACAACTATATAAATTCTACATTCAAATAGAGTATATAGAGTTCATAGCAATATAAAAATATTTAAAGGCAACTACTACATTAGTACTGAATATGAACTTTGCTTTAGTTGTTATTATCTTTTTGCTTGAACTATTTTACAAATACATACATAACTTCTATATGTAATTGGTTCAATACGAATAAAATGCAATATTTAAAACCATATAGTTATAACTGATGTAAACTAAAAAGCATATATTCTGAAAATATATTTTGAGGCTTTAAAATAAAAATCATGGAAACCTAGAACACAAACTTTCGCCGCCTGCGCTAGCGACATGAATAAAAACCGACCGAGGAAAGCATAGTCGCCGGAACTAAAGTTTCCAGCATACGAAATTGTATTAAAGGTGGAAAATTTTCGCGCCGCCGAAAGGTAGCGTAATGCATACAATTTTCTCACTGGAGTCAAAGACAATGCCATATCACATAGTCGTGGAGGCAAAGTGAGAGAGTTTACAAGAACCTACCAGAAACGCAAACATGAACAAGGAAGTAAAGCGAGCTACATGGCGTCGTAAAACATTGGAACGGCGTATGTTTTAAGCGCTCCAAATCAAAATCAACTTTGACGCCACCGCCACAAGTGCGGTTTTACGAAAACATGTGCAAATTTAAGAAAAGGTGGGATACTCACTATTACTTACATTTATTCTGCCAGTCGGAATACGGCTGTTCCGTGATATGCTAAGCAAAAGCTAAGCAAACAAATTGGCTGAGATGCGGACGTGAGGCTGATGTATTCTAAGAGATTATACAAGTGAATGCACCTTTGGAACTAGTGAAACGGTTATATACGTTTGTGGTGTATATTTTGCGAGGTTTTAAGATTCATATGATGACATCATAGTCGCAAGATAAAATCCTGTCCATTCACCCTTGTTATCAGCAGGTCATCTTTTTGAGGGGATACCTGCATTCATTTTACGTCTTGGTTGTTGCACAGCGTGGAAAATTTCGCTACGAATAGAAGTAGCGTGTAAGTGTCTTTTATGTTTTAGACTTCGATATGGAGTCTTAAATATAAAAGAGTACTTGGTAATACTAAACGATTTTTTAAGGAGCCGCATATATGTGTTACATATATCAAAATACCAGTTTTATTAACATTCTGCAAATTAATTTATAAGATATTTAATTAAATTATCTGTATTAAAAATATAGTTTAACAAACAACTCATTTAAAAACGCCTACTGATTTTCCATCTAAGGACCATATAATTATTGTACCTGCTGTGTTAAAAATATTATAATAAAAAAATCATACCATAAACAGTAGAGTAGGTACAAAAACTTATCTACGAGGATATTGACTTAAAAGGCAATTAAGATAAACCCCATGGAGCTGGCAACATTATCCGTAGTCCCCGCGCTGCTTCGATATTAATGGGATAATAGTTCAGGGAGTTTATTTTATAAGTTACTAGGATGTTACCGTAGCAAGATGGATAGGTATCTAATATTGTTGGATAAATGGCTGTAATGAATCATCTTGTGTTTATTACACAAATAAATATTACATCAGCTTGGAATCTTAGTTTTGTAATGCTTAGGTTATTTGAAATAAATGTTCATCAAAACGATTAATATTTTAAAGTGTTGGTATTTCTATTTAAATAAATATTTGTGAGTTATATAGCTAACTATTCAGTTTATAAAACTTAATTAAAGATATTTTTCTATGAATTTTTTTATAAGGTTTAAAGTAAACAATACTGTTTATTTGTCGTCCTTCGTTCAAAATGTTTTATAAAGGTATAAGCACGTTACGTGACATTTTGAAAATCAAAAATGAACTTTTAATTTGTCAACAGGTCGACATGAATTCCCAACACCATATATTAAATATATAAAAATGCAAAGAAACGGTCATCCGTGCTTGTTTTTGACACATTAAGTACATTTATTGATTATCAGCTCCATCGTGGCGCTGTGGGATCGTTTCTGACTGTAAACGCGATTGGTCGTGAGGTCTACTCCCACTTGGAGGAATGATTATATTTAAAAAATATATTTTTATATTTCCGTTCTAGTACATAGGTACCAGTTGTCATAGGACAAAACGCGGAGTTCCGCCACTCAACACGCAATATCTTGATTTCGAGGGGAAAGTGGAGAGTGTCTTGACACAAGCAGTCAAAGCGTGAAGCTGCAAAAACAAAAATCGTGTTACATCATATTCCAATCGACCTAGACGACTACATAAGAAAATAATACTAAAATAAATACTTTTCTCATAGATTGGATCCACATCAACCGTCACGAAAATGCCTATTTCAAAAAACTATACGTTAACCAAAGAACTTGTCTTACATAAAATATTTATTACCGCATTATAAAAGTCGATACAAAAGAAGCAAGCAGCTCGCTCGAATGACCATAAAGGTTCAGAAAGTTCCAACGCCATTACAATACTCGGTGAAAGATTAAGCCGAGTTGAGGTATTCAAAGTGGGCGACCCTCTGAATAGCCCATAAAAATGTAGCTCCTCTTTATTGGATATCTGAATATAGGGCCGAGAGCCATCTGTCCTAAAATATTGTTTATGCGTCCCTCCAAGTTTTAGGGAGTGAGGAGGGTATAAATTTTGCAATTAGAAGAATTATTTTTCAGTAGAAGTATGAGTTTTTGCGCTAGTTAGTGATATAAATTTTTCTTTTATACTTTTAACAGTATAAGAATAAATATATATAATGAATGATAATAACTAGTTGCTTCATATTTTTAGAAAACGTAAAAATTTGAACGCAGCAGGATTTAAACCTGCGCCTTTTGGAAACCGTCCAAGCGCTCTGGCTGCTAAGCCATGCGTTCTACATCCAGCTACGTCGAAATTCTTATACGGTTATTACAACATATTTTTGTTGTTATTCTCTGTAGAGAGCTACGTTCTAATTTTTATACGTTTTCGAAAAATACGTTTTTCAATTTCTTAAGTGTGCGAATAACACTTTGAAAAATGCTAAAAACTAGTTGACGCGTAAATTACGCTTTGCCTTAGCAACGAAATGTGTGTCACTTTAAGCAAAAGTGTTTATCAAAGACATGGTAGTATGTGTGTAATATTTATTTTAATTAAATCCATTATTTGTTTTATAATATTAGCTTTCTTGTTTATTATTTAATACTCATTTTAAAATGGAAACGTTTATTTGTCATGTGTTAATATAGCCACAACAGTCAAGATGCATTTAAAACAAGAAGAAAACTATAATATACAATGAATTGATTTAACTTGAGAATTGCTAAAAGGGCCAAAAAGGCTGTCTTGAATTGCTTTCTTGCTATTCTATTATAAAGTTGCTTGTTTACTACAAATATCTTTACCGGGATTCAATACTGCTTGTTCGTTGCGTTTTGCTTCTAGGCATATAAAATGATATCATGTAAACATAACATCCGTAACGTTAGCCTCAAGCATACATTCGGAACACATAGGTTGAGCCTAGAACTTAAATAGAGAAATTGGAAATAATAATTATGAATGATTGCTGAATAAATGTATAAATATAGTTTTTGAACTTAGTGTGTCTTGCATCATGAGGGCTGGGCAGAAATAACTTCACTTGATATCCACTTTTCGTCTAATTCAGATTTTTTGTGTGACAGGTGAAGAAGCTCAACGTCGCGCTTTGGTTTAGCCAGACCGTATTTAAAAACATTTTTAACTATAAACCTTCGTCATAGTTTATTAAAGGAATTAGGCCAATAACCATCAATCATTTCTCCAAATACTGTGAGAATATAGAATAAAATATGATGGGAAAATAATAAATGGAATACTAGTTTATAACAAAGAAATTCGTTCATTAAAATGTTATCTATTGTAACTGACAATTTAAATGCAGTAGGTGTAGGTCACAAGTTTGTGAACCTTAAATATGAAACTTTATATCCAAATACATTAATGGTAATATATAGCATTATAAGTTCTTTGATTTGCACGATTACTACACACTTTGAAATTAAACTAGTTTTAACCGGATTAATCGTGTATAATATTGGTATTCGAAAATACATTTTAGAACCTGGCGTTTCGAACACTTTACAGTAGTCCGTGGTCACAGGTAGATTAAGATGGCATTTTCTAATGGGCGATTATCCTGTTAAAAATAGTATCAATATATACCATTGTTTTTATGAATTTCAAACATCCTCACATAAAAATATCAGCTATTTTATTTCATCTACACGAAAGGAGTCCAATAACTTACAAGTGTTTCCACGCTACATTATATATTACAAATTATACCTAACTAGTTCCTTTGCTGTCTGTCTCAGTAAATTATGCTGACACATTCTACGAAGCAATCTGAAAGAAATCGCTCTTTGGAGATAATATCTCCATTCTTTGTGTAATAAGGAGAACTTTTTATTGTTTTTGCCTGAAATTCAACATGAACTAGGGCATGAAATTTCCAGTCTTGCGTTTTATTAAAAATTGCTGATGCAAATATTTCACTTAAATATTATTATTACCGCGTCATTCGAAGTGGAAATTTAAAATCATCTCATGTTCCATAAAATGGCATCTTGTCATATGGAACAAGTAGATATTTTTTGCTACACGGAAGTTCGACACTCGTCAAACTTTGTATTAACAAAGATCAAGGCACGCGGCGTTTCCGATAAAACTTTGCTGTCTCCGCAAAATTCACTCAGATATTTGCTTGCGAATGATAAATTAACGGAGTTGCAAGATTCAATAGACTTCATTATCTTCCGCCCTCATTATGTACTCTTGAATATTGTATGGCGTAAACTTTAAGATGATATGAACTTTTTCATACAGTTTCTTGTCATTATTTGATAGCGGCATATTTCTGACTTCATCAACCGGATAACTTACTTTGCCGGTCGTAAATGGGAGTTATATTTGAATCCTACTTGAAAATGAAAGAAAACTTCATTCGAAATGTATCTATTTGAAACTGAATTAGCTTGTAACAATTGCTCTTTGTCTTTGCTGAAAAGTGTGATAGATTTTTAAAAAAGTTAATATAACATCCGTTACTACTTTGATTCACTTTGAAACAAGAATAATTCATGTTATGAAAACATATGTAAACCTACACTTGTATGAATTTACTATGTACGTACGTATTAATATAGCAATAAAAGTTTGTAGCAGTTTGGCATTTCACAAATAAACTTATTAAATAAAATGAAATACGCGACCGATAGCTCAGAGACGGCGAAGTTGGCGAAACAATAACAGTGCCCATATATTACGCGATATCGAAGAGTACTCGTACACGTCACGTTCAAAACGTATGCGTGTATTTGTTGGACACTTGAAAATTATATATTAATTTGTTACAATTTGAAATTTTCTTAAAATATTATTACATTTGTTTACTAAGTAAGGCCATCTTAACGCAGTGGGAGGGCGTTTGTTTGTAAATGCGATTTGTTGTGGGTTCGATTTCCACTCGAGGGAATGATTATATTTAAAATATTTTAATTGAGCTTCGACACTCAACACACTCGATACACTTGACAATGTCTCAATATCGGGAAAGTGGAGAACGGCGTGTTGACACTAGGTTCTCGCTGACTGCTCTGCTATGCGGGAAAAGCCGTGAAGCCAAAAATATATATGCCGTGAAGCTAAAAATATATATGGAACTATACTTACTAAAACTACAATACTAAGCTAAACAGATTTGACTTACATACTTCATGGCCGGTTCTTTTTAATATAAAGTCAGTACTTAGTTCTTTTTAATATAATTCTGTTTTATAAGCTTTCTTTTTACTTGGTCGCTACGAACAGGGGTTCCATACAGTATTTTTTTTATTTTGTCATGTATTGTTATTGTATTTTAATTTCTTTCTCTTTATCGATACTTGAACTAGATTTTAAGAATACTTCGTATTAGTGGGATAACATTTATATCTTAATGTCCTTACATATTTTCTTAGAGAGTCCAGCGCATTATTTTTCCGATCTACTAAAGCCGTAATATAATTGAACACCTATATGGTAATTTCAAATTTTGCGTTGTATGATAAGTTCAAAATAAATCTAAAAAATACATCCAATAAATGTTTTTGTTATAAAATGGAAGTAGTTAGATTGTAACTTGCAACGATTTTTTTTCAAATGTATAAGGAATTTGTAATATTACAATAAATACTTGATTTTGAACAAAAGGACGCGTTCCACAAACAAACTTATTAAATAAAATGAAATACACGACCGATAGCTCAGGGACGGAAAAGTTAGCGAAACAATAACAGCGCTCATATTTCACACGTTATCGAAAAGAACTCCGATCCGGGACATACGAGTACGCGAGACCGTATGGGCGTAATGGGGGATATTTTAAAGAATTTGTTTATATTTGTTATATTACATAATTTTAAAAACAAAATATTTTACCTGGAGAAATCAAACACAGAATTTACGTTAGTGTATTAATGTTTTAGAAATAAATTATTGTAAAATTATATGTTATAATAGTATTGGGTTCAAACTTGTAAAAGCTATGATGATCAGTAATAGATGCTTGTTCAGTCATGTGGATTAAACATCAATATTTGTTGCTCTGATATAACGAAACTCTGTGGACTTTTTTTTTATATTTTTTAAAGTGTTATTCACACATTAAGAAAATTGAAAAACATATATTTAGAAAACGTATAAAGAATTGAACGCAGCGGACGTCATCAGCGTCTGCGGACAGTTCATTATTTTAATGTATGTACCTATAAGATACAATAATAAAATCTCTGAAGAAATACTATTTGTACATGTACCTAACACTTTTACGGCTTTACCAATATAACCTACTTACGGAACTCCATTTGAAATTTGATGAAAAAGCCAATTTCCACAACACACGACGTTTTACCCATAAATCAAGATACCAGCGAGAATTTCAATAAAAAAAATATTAAAAGGAAAGTTCAACGTTGAGGAAAATACTTTAACATCACGCCAGTGCTAACATACCATTACCTGGACCTAAAAGTTGCTAAAAACCCGCTGAGAATGCAAGCAATGCCGAATACTACGACCTCCGACATTTGGGCTCCCACAGGACAGTCATATTTCCGATATTCAATAAAGTGAACTAACACGTTTAGCTGTCGGGGCTCGGGTCGGACCTTTCACGGAGAAATCCCAAGTGCTACATATACGAGTACTTTGGATAACCTCACAACGATGATGCGAAATCAGAAAGTCGGGTGATATTTAAATAAGAATGCTTAGAAAATCTCCTTTCGTACAATATGTAAGAAAAATATGATGGTAGAATGAAAATTTGTCTGTCTGTTGCTAGAATGCTTTTAATGAAATGTAGTATAGATTAAATAGGGCGCTAATGAAATGTCAAATGCTAGAAAGCGTTATAATTAGTTTCAAAATGAAACTATAAGGGACGTCGTCACGGTCTACAGGGAAGTTGTCCTGGTAACGATATCCTCTAAAAATTAAAGTACTCAGATCGGATACATGTACATCTTTGCAAGCAAATCGGACGGCAAGCAGTGGGTCAAAATAACGTTCATACTTTTTCTTGCATAGTAGGTTAGTCAAAGAGAACCTAGTGTCTAGTCACTGTTCTCCAATTTCCGCCTAGACATGGAGCGTTGAGTGACGGAACTCAACGCCGCGCTTTGTCTTACCAGAGCGGAGGTATGAAAATACATTACGCCGAGACAGAATCGAACCTCAACCAATCACGTTTACAGGCAGACACAGTCTCACTGCGCCACAATGGCTCTCATTTTATTATATTGATAAATAAATACAAGCTAATAAAAGCGTGTTTTTTAATCAATAAAGTCAACATACAGGTGAGGCTTTTTAAATTAATTATGAACGGCATTACAATAAATTAATGAAGGATTTTAAAATACTGTATTGCTTGTTTAACCAATGCGGGACAGTTGGGACACGTCTGATTGAACACAATTGTTATCGATTTTATTTAATCCCAGTCGAGGGGAAACAAACAATTTATAACTAGCTGTACCTGAGAGGCACCCGCCTGGAATTCAGCTTCACGTTTAGTCAGAGAGTCGAGACACTTCGTTCTCCAACTTCCGCCTGAAATTGAGACATTGCGTGTTGATTGGCGGCCTACTACCTATCTTACCAGAGTGGAAAAATAAGAATAAATGGATTATAATTATAATATATTCATGGTGCGACGTTCAAAACAAGTACACATAAAATGTTGGAATGGTCGAAATGAACGTAAAAAAAACGTGGTTGGTAACGATACTTAACACCGTAATTTTACATAACCAAGCTGAAGAATGTGCTGTATTGTAAATAAATAATTCCTTATAATCTCTTCAAATGACGTCACGACGGCGTAAAATATAACTTTATTTTTTATAAATATTTAAATAAATAAATTGTGTCTGCATGTTAAATGTATATGAAAAGAAAGTATGTTTAGAACATTACAAACGACTTCCGTGCTTGAAATGTGAATAGCATTCTTTCATAATTCGCATATCTTCGTAGCGGAAAGCGTAAGAAAATGCAAGCGGGTACCTTTTGTTTTTATCTAGCGTGGTTTTATTTTATAACTTTCGGCAAAGGAAAAATTTTACAGACAGTAAAAATATAAAGGGTACAGCAGATTTCGCATTCCGCCGCTGCTCTTTTTTCGGCATTCTGTTGCGCGCTTAGTGTTTTACGTAAGGTCGTATTGTCGTGGTTTTTTTTGTGGCCAACAAAAAACATATGTTTTTAAGTAAACACATATATGTTTCGTTAATATTTATGTACACATTTAGTACTTAAATAGGCGGGAATTGGAAATGTTATAAAAGTTACGAATTCAATATTTATATCAAATCCTTCTGTTGTTAGAAGGTCTGGAGGTCTCGAAATGTATTTTATATTGAATTTTACGAGTAATTGTACGAGTTCAATAAAACAATAGTACTATTCCCAGTAATCAACAAAATTAACATAGTTTTCATCGTAACTTATTTATATCATGTCTATATTTGATTGACTCCTACAAACACCTCTAGTATTCTAATTATTATGACTATGAGTAGGTACGTTATATATACACATAAATGTTTTATTAGTAAATAACAAATAACAAAATTTGTTAATCATATTTAAATGAAGCATCAAAACCCGTCATTAACACTCGTTAAGTCTCGAATAGTGTTTGGACACAACAATTGCTTTGACTATGTGAAATAAATAAGTTTAATACTTGATGGGCGCCTTATTTTTATTAATAAGTACGCAGAGTCATTATAAAGCTGTTATTTAATTAAGTCTTTAGCAACAACCTTTATGTATCAAAATAACCATTTCCTCTGATAAATTAATTTCGTTCATGTTCGCATTTTCTAATTAACTGTATAGAACCTTTCAATGTGACAGGCGGTCTTTATACACGAAAATATATTTTGCTTTAATTAAGATATTATATTTGTGATATTATATATATATATATTAAAAAATATTATATCGAAAAAATCCTAAAGGAACGGAAAAAAAACATACTCGTACCTTTGTATTAAGAGCTTTTAGATGAGTTTTCTAAGTAAGCTTAAATAATATAGAAGCATGTAAAGTACAATAATTGCATTCAAGCCACGTTACAAATCGCCAGAATATTTTTATCGAAGAGCAAAGTTCTGAATGAAAGAAGTGTTTCAACGAATTTCAACGTAGATGGATATAGAAGATATGGCTTAGCGGTCAAAGCACGTGGACGGTTTCCATGAGGCGCAGGTCGAGTCCTACTACATTCAAATTGATATTATTAGTTTTCTAAAAATGGTTTTTCATATCCTAAGTGAGAATAAAATGTTAAAATAAGCAAGTAACAGATTTATAACATAGATTTATACAAAAAATATGCTTTTGTAGATATTAGTTTATTTTAGTTAAAATAACAAGCTTACATAAAGTTTTCATTTCTATTGGCTTAAAAATTTAATTTTGCATATGTACCGTTTCATATTCAGAAAAAAAACAGTATTTCGTAGTAATTACTCAGCGTTTGCTACCACTTTTCATAAAAATTTTTCACGCCATGGAGCCATGGAGCCTAACGCCATTATAAATATATAATACGAGTATATAAGTCCCCCAAGTGGACATCGAACCCACTGCCACCCCACACAATCGTACCACGAAGGACTCTTAAGCTATTTTCACTATACGTTACAGATAATTTGTGCACTCGGACTTACTGCATACATCTAAATTATATTGGCGCAATTCGCTTCCTATTTACTGGTATAGTCTCTTGGTACTGCTGCGTTAATCACAATTACTTGTAGTATTTACTAATTATGTCTTGTAGGTAGAGTGCTGAACAGTTATAGTTGGTTTAGTTCCCATGCTGGCATGTTTTTATCTATTTTTAACATTTTTTTTAAAGTGTTATTCGCACATTTAAGAAATTGAAAAAGAAATATTGAAAAACGTATAAAAATCTAAACGCAGCGGGAATTCACGTTAACCAAGAACGCATGGCTTAGCGGTAAGAGTGCTTGAACAGTTTTCAAGAGGCGCGGGCACATTTATACGTTTTCTAAATATATATTTTTTTATCTATTTTATATCTATTAAATTTCAAATTCAACATATTTAAGTAAATCGATCCATTTCGATATCGAAATCCATAGACCAAAGTTATTTATTTTGATATAAGTATGATGCGCTAATGTTGTATGAAGACTCTACAAGGGAAAGTGTTTTGGTTTTGATTTGAAAGTGGTTTGATTTTCCCTCGAAATAAAATCTGCAGTATAAATATTAATATTCCGCTAAGCTGGTTTGATTAGAAAAAGTGTGATTTTCGTTTTCACCAACAAACAAGAAAAGACGATTAAAAATAAACAAAAATTATAGAGTGATAGGATATAATATGAAATGATCTTTGCCCATCTTGTATTTCAAATTAGTGTTTGGACTTTCCTCCTCTAAAGTAACCCAAAGTCTCAAACATAAACAAGTATTAATATAACAAGGCCTAAATTCATATTTTATTATTATCAAAAATTGTTATCTTTAACATCCGAAATCAATAATACAAAAGTTCGTTAAGTGGATTATAATCGCCTTTGTTTTGTGCAGGTAAAGTGAGGGACAAACGGTTATATCCATTATTTTATTTTGAATTATTAAATAGATTTAATGGACATCACTTAAAAAAAAGTATAGTTTGCGCTAGGTACTTTGTATTGTTATTCTTTTAAACTGTTGTTATAAGCATTGGGACGTCATGGCGCAGTATATGCTACACTTCTTGGTTCGATTCCCCCATGATCGTATTTAATATTAACTCGAGAATAGACCCAAGTTTATCTGGTAACATAGAGAATGAAAAACGTGAAAAAAGAATCTTACAAAAAAAATCATAATTAAATGCTGGTTTAATCATAAGTCGATTTTTGCTTAATCGATAACAAAAAATAATCATCAATTACCAAGTATAAATGAAATATTATATACATTATAAATCTGTCTTGCAAAACAAAAAAGCCTAGTTTATTCAACTACAATCATCGACCCAAATCCATTGTAATGTGATTTTACATTCCCTCTGATATTCTCCACTCCACTCCACTAGCAATTTTCATCACTAATATTAAGAAGTTGTTATTTTACAAATGTTATTTCGTGTCATGATCGATTAAGCCGTATTCGTACTAATGTTTATATTCGTACTAATGCGTTCTAACTATACTGTATTTTAGGAAACTGGTCGTATATTTTCTATTTTAGAACATAAAATTTGTTGACTCGCTCACATTTTACCGTTCACTGGGTATTTTTGTTTGGTAAAGTTTTTTTGTCATCTATAAAAATATAAAATATCTTGTCCTGACTCACTGATTCATAATCGCCGATCGTAAATTAATTGAACTTGGACGCAAGATTTTTGGTCAGTTTATTTTACGGAGTAGACTAAGAAAGGATTTTGGTAAATTCAACCCCTAATGAGGTGAAATAGCAGTTAAAAATTTGTTTGAAAGTCCATCATTTTTATGATAGAAATATAAAATTTTAATTGCGACTTTCTTATGAAAAATAATTAAATTGCTGTGGCAGCGTTTTTGTAATTTAAACAGCGGGCCCCTATTAAACTATTTCTATTTGCTTTAAACGTAAATGCAAACTAGAAGATCGACTGAGAACACATTCGTATTTTTTTTGTACCAGTGTTGTTATAATAAATTTCAAAGATATGTATATATATATATATATATATATATATATATAAATATAAATGCTATGCTCGCAATAAACCATCTTGGCGCATGTAGAATTTATCTATCGGACGTATTACAAGTTAAGTTAAAATCTCATTGATTTATTGTATACCGATTAAAAAATCAATGTTATATTGAATACCAAATCTTAATAAATCATAAGGTGTAAAATAATTTGAATAATGTTCAATATAAATATTAATTAAAAATAACTAAATCAATTGCCTAAAAACTTATTCCCTTTTAATATAAAGAGCTCTATAAAAATACGATAATATTATGCTTTATTGTACACCACAAGTTTACAGAGAACGACGAAAAGGGCATGTAAAAAAATAAGATGTACCGCAAGCGGCCTTTTCGCTATAAACAATTTCTGCCAGGCAACTTTTAAGTATAGAGAGAATCGTACAGAATGTATTACAATTCAGTACTAATAACTATACAAGATAGTTATTAGTACTGAATTGTATATACAAGATATTTAAAAAAATGCAGATTATTATAATAAGAATCGCAATTAACCATTTTCCTTTTATTTACATTTTATGGCGAAACAACCAAAGAGTGACAAAATTTGATAAAGTTCCAAACGATATCTATAACCATTGTAGGCCTTGAGTGGTTCTTTATTTAAATGACGCTATAAAGAAATATCGCCCCCGTAATATCAGAACATCTGTCGCCGAAAAGAAGGGAACTTTCGACGCGACAGTTTATGAGACCGCCGCACTTTCCGATATTTAGTATGAAAATGTTTTTTGATGGCATTCCCCACTAGGCTTCGCCCTTTTCCTTTTTACGTTCAGTAAGTTTATTTCGCTATTTTTTTTTCAAGCATTGATTACATAACATTGTAAAATTAATATATGCTTTATGTTTTATAGCGTGTGCCTGTAATGAAATTTACTATAATGTTATTTGGAATAGCTGAAATTAAAATATTACAGCTATTTTAAAATAAAATAACAAATTTATTGTGTTAAATCACGTTTTATTGCAATAACAACAGCGTTGTTGCTAACAATTGAAGAAATAAAAGATTATTATCTCTCATACTACTTAGAATTAGGAATTGTAACATATATTTAGCAGCTTTACGCTTTTCCTTTATAGCAGGGTATTCAGGGAAAACCTAGTGTCAAGACACACCATTCTCCATTTTCCGACCGAATTCGAGACATTGGTTATTGAGTAGCGGGATTCAAAACCACGCTATGTGTAAATTATATTGAAATCATGATATCTGATATATAATAAACGAAATTTCTCTTGTATTGTAACATTCAAAGTGTCGCACAGTATTGTAACATTATTCTATGGCGTTAATTAAAAAATGATATCTTTATTTCTTATTTAAAAAATATATACTAATATAAACGCAAACTAAAAACAATGAAAACCTATAGTAGTCAGCCGATCGACACATTACATTACATAAAAAAAATAACTTTTTACTTAATTTTCCCAAAAAAAACAGACGGTATAATGTAAATAAGGTTACAGATATTCACTCCATGTAGCATCCATGGGTTTAGAACACGCTGTATATATTAAACGTTGACCTCCGTTCGTGATTCAGGGCGGACTGTGGAGGCGAATTATTAATGAAGTGCAAGTTCTACTGCACAGACATATGTGGAGTCCTAGTGAGAGCGCAAACGTGCGTAATAAACGCTTAAACGCTACTTATAACTTAGTACTACAAACTAGTTTTAGCCCAAGGTTTCGTTTGCGTTGTAAAATATATATTTTTTTTTCTTTTAGATTAAGCTGACTACTAAGTTCTCTCTGACTGCTACAGGAAAAGGTGTGTAGTTGCTTATTAATTATATGTAAGCCAAATTTCATTCAAATCCGTTCACTTAACTTTTATACAACATTTTACATGTAATACATTTAGTCTATGGTAAGTGCATTGACAGTTGAGTACATACTCAATTTAATTTGTATAGAAAACATAAAAACATTCACTAATATTCCTATTATTTTTTTAGCTTTACGTTTGTTCCCGCAGAGAAAACCTAGTGTCAAGACACTCCGTTCTCCAATATTGGAACTCGACGCCACGAAATGTCTTATCACCAGAGCAAATGTAATCTCTGTCGTTCCCTCGAGTGGGAAATCTTCATTATCATCATACCAATTCATATTTGGAAAATAAATTTAACAATACATGGGGGTTTCTGAACACCTAAAAGCAAAACATAAAGGACTAATCAAAAAACTAGCTAATACAAAAAGACGGGGCCCATGTATTAACACAACTTTGCATTTTTTACTTTCCATTACAAAAAATGAACGTTTCACCAATATGTTTGCGAAGCTCTTAATATCGAAAGTTTCGCCAATATGGTCGGCAAGCCATGTGCGGCGCCTAATAAAAGATAAAAGCAACTGTAACTCGTTTCTAAGTTGGGTTTCTAGTTAAGCCGTGTTATTAATTTTATCTCACCTTTTCCTTTTATTTATGACATTGTTATTAAATTGTTTCGTGTTAAGGTCATGATGATATGAGTTTTATTAATACTATTTGTATCTGTCATCTAGTTTTGTTATATTTGGTGGACTAGTTAAGGAGCCTGTGATCGCACGAAAATATATTTTGCTTGTGACACATGAACAATTTTTCTATATAAGATATAGTAACTAACATTAAAAGTGTAATTTTTGCAGCTAACTTTTCAATTACCTAAGTGTGCGAATAACACTTTAAAAAAATGGTTAAAAAAATTATAATAATAAACATTTGATTTCTACATCTGTCTGAACTGTATCTAAATCAGCCACACGGAAGACATGGAGAATACCACCAAAAATATGAATATGAAAATGACACCCAAGTTCAATATCAAGAATATGCATGGTTGTCTACTTCGCCGACAAAATGATTGAGATATTAATGAGTGCCAAATTCACTTAAATTTAAATTTAACAGATAAATCTGTCTATCCGTCTATACTATAATAAGACTGTAAAAAAGTTGTATCTGTAATATAATTTCAAAAAAACAATTGAGGAGTATGTAAAAGCAGTAATAGAACCCGAATATGTTAATACTATGAATTCAAGATATGATAATCTAGCTAAACTATTAGAAAATAGCAAATGCCCAAGTGATAGGCATTTTCCATATGATAATTAAAGTGCTGGAAAATCTAACAAAGAACCATGATAGCTACACTTTAAGAAACATTTCAATGCTGCACTAGTAAAATTTGTTCAGTTGGCGGGCAGTTTTCGTTAACAAATAAAAATGATTAAGCTTTGCGGTCATCGTGCCACAGTGGGTTAGCGTCAGATGCGATGTTTGTCGGTTCGATTCCCACTTGATGGGATTGTTATATTTATATTAATTTCGTTTTATCTCTCCTATAAGAAAAATATGGGTATTGAATTTCGGTATAAAATTCACAACGTTTCAAAAAAAGCCTAAAGCTGAAAAAGATACCATAAATAAATTATTATAACTTCAGGTCTAAGTTTAAATTTGTTGTATATGTAATTTGTCGTAGAAGTATATTTTATTGTATAGGTTTGAACCCTGACCAGAACTTAGGGTATAGTAAATTTTGAAGAGTGGGACACCTGATGCAGAATCATAATGGACCAGCTAAGCTATAAGAAATAAGTAAAAGCCGCCTTAACACAATTGGTTTAGGGTGATGCGTACTCTCTCTGACAGGGATCCGGGGCAACTTGAAGATTAACCATAATGGTCTAGCTAAACTATAAGAAATGCTTCATTATTAACACGGCACGGTTAGACGTCTGACAGTAAACGCTATGGCTGTGTGTTCATTTCCTACTTCATAGAATATTGTATTTGTATTGCTTTTCTTTTTTTCTTCGGTACGCCAAAGATGGGCGTTGAGCCCAGAAGAGAGAAGTTGAGAGAAATTTCAGCATACAGTATGCAACGTCTTGATTGCTGAAAACGGAGTGTCACTAGGTACTTTTTGCCGAGAGAAAAAAGCGTGAAGCTGAAAAAAAATACACAAATTAATAAATTAAAAATACATAAATTCATTATAATTTTGGGTCAGTTTCTATGCCAATATGTAGTAAATGGACGTAATCCGTACTAGTATTATAAAGTAGCTATGTATGTCTCTCTGTCTGTGACATCATCAAAAACCGCTGAAATGATTGTGATAAAATTCCATATAGAGATACTTGACGGTCTTGAAATGAACATAGGCTACTATTTTTATCCCATTTTTTCTTAGCTTTTCCAGGAATTTCATTGATTTACGAAAAGGTCGCCGAAAATAGGCTTTCTGAAGCGACATGGCGTGCGCTGGCTTAACATTATGAGATACATAAAAACAATGTCCTACAAAAATTTTCCTTTAAAAAATTTAGAAAAATGTTTGGGATGGTATATCTCTTAAGATTGAGCTAAAGTAAACATTTTAATGTGTATGTATTTTCTCCAATTCGGTATTAATCCTTATCAAAATAAATATATTAGTCACCTTTGACATTTCGTCTAATTGAAATTGAATTTTACAGTAAATAAATGCTTTAGGGCTTAGATTCAAAATTACTTACCCGCAACGAAAAATCTCGCATAGAATGGGCAGCACATGGAAAAGCTGCTGCGGGGTGCTCACGTAAGAGGCGGACGAGGTCGGATGAAGAGCGGAGAAGGGGGCAGGGGCGGGTGCGGGGCGGTTAGCCCGGGCAATGTTTATACGATTATTTGGTATTGGTTATTAATTCATATTTTTGTTTGGTTCTCTAAGCGTATTTGGATAGATTTGTTAGACTTTTATTTTTTATTTCTTGTAGGTATTGTGAGTTACTTTTAATTTTATTCACTTGTTAATATAGCTGGATAATACAGCTGGATATAGATTTGTTAGACTTTTATTTTTTATTTCTTGTAGGTATTGTGAGTTACTTTTAATTTTATTCACTTGTTAACTAGTTGATAATATAGCTGGTTTTGTTTAGTTTTTTCAGTGATTACTATTTTTCCAATTTAATTTCCCATAATCCAATTATTTTCTTTAGTCACTTGTACTTTTTTTTTGTTCATTTTAAATAGTAACATTATTTGTTCAATATTAATTATTCGTTTCATTTAGTTACATTTACTTATTTTTTTTATTATTATTCAGGTACTTTTTACAAATTTTATAATTAATTAAGAATTTTATTTCCTTTACTTATTTTTCTTTTTTCTTCTAGTTATTTTTCTTTTTGATTTATTATAATTATTTAGGTTTATATTGTCATGCTATTCCAATTGAAAGTTGGAAATAATATAATAGTTTTATTTTTCAACGAACAACCTAACAAAAAAAAATTTCTTAGTTCAAGTATTGAATAGGCTTTTGTTAATTTTTTTTATTAATCCATTCATTATAATATTTCAATGTAAGGGTTATTATGTTTTTAGTACATCATCTTTTTAATAGATGTCAATTTGATTATTTAGGTATTAAATTCTGTGCTATGCAATAGCAAATCGCATTAGAAATATTTTACTTTAAGTAAGTATAACATAATACTATTGAGATATTCTTTTACTAGCTTGTATTTTTATCAAGTTTAACAAAATACCCGGTTAATTTAAGTCGTATTCATCGCGTAATGCAAAAAGAGTTCGAAATGTAAGAAAATGCTCTCGGCTCCCAGAATCCCTTGAGGAGGGGCACAAAAACACCATGACGAACTTAAGATGCACAGCATCACGCATCTCAAGAGAAATTCAGAGACATTGGAGTAGTCACGTTGTTGAGAACCATGAACATCAATTTTATACACAAACACGTCACAATTTAGATTCTGACTGTCTCTGTCATGAATTAGTACCTGTAATTGTTGCCTCCACGCGGTAGCTTCTGCAAAGGTGTAGGGTAGGGGGAAGTGGAGATTCACGCACCTTCTCCTCCTCCCTGGCCTTCGGCGCTACGGAGCAGATCGCTGTATTTGCACTGGTCTCAAGCACCGCTCCGCGGCATCCGCTCCAGCTACTGCGCCGTCCACGATACCGTACGGTATCCAGACATGCTCACCGCTATAGCCCTCTGCAACTGTGTCTTATTATGAGCGATGCGACCTTCGGCATTCGCCGGACACAATTATATGGATCTCACACGCCGACATAAAGTCGTAGGCATGGATAACCCAGCCCTCAACATATTCTAGCAATCTGCTGCCGAGAGCTACGGCGGCATTCACAAAGCTTCGCCGCAAGAAAGCTGAGCGAAATGCAACGCGAAGGCACGACGCGAAGTCCAACCCAGGGTCCGACCCGTGCTTTATCTCACTGCGCTGAAACTCCCACCTCTTGCCCCTGGATACTGGAAATACAGCCTGACGAGAGTCATATGCAGAGATTCATGGAATAGAAAAGGTCTCATTCTTTGGCATGGAGCCCCTAAGACCTAGCACTTTGATGTGATCGGTGACAAGATGCGTGCGGCTTCAATCAAGCATTAACCACCTCCTGGTAGGGGTAATCCCTGTGCTATGACGAGAGGGTTATCCCATAAAAAATGACACACATCCCGTAGAACGGCAGGCGCAAAATCGATCAAACCCGAAGGTTCCACAGTGTTGGGCTTTAGAAGTGATACATGCCGAAACCCTGCAGCTCACACTTCTGTGACGATCTGGCCCATCCCCCTTAATTCATGAGACAACTCTGTTCTGGGGGTAGTAAAGGCGTTGATCACATCTGTGGACTGAGTCTAGGACATTCTGAGCATCGATGGTAGACCGACTAGCCCTGAATCGAACTGCGTCTCCTGAAAGACCCAGACCTAGCCTCACTAGGTGCTTATTAAGACGGATATGCTAATCTTCTTAGCAAAAAACTTACCTTGCGTCTCATTCAACCTACGACTGTAAGGGAATCCAGGACGACCCTCTTTACGCAGTACGCACACAATCCTCAGCCTTCACGCTTCTAGGTATTCGGAAACTGTCCAGCTAATAGACACATTGGTCTTAAAGTTGTCAAAGATTGTCACAACCTAGGTTTTTAGGTTGACACAGGTACACTGGCATTTATGAAGATTTCTAAAGAAAAAATAGTTCAATTCAGTTCATATTTTGCTTTGGTTTTTACATGTCTACGTTGATGGAAAAGGAATAAGCGTAAAAGCAGACAATCTTCTACAGAATTTATACCTTAAAAATATACCAATATTTATTACTATAATATTCATTGAAATGCGATTTGTATTAGATATCCTTTGAACAAACTAATGATACTAAAAAGTAATAAAAACGTTTCCCCTTGAATAGTCTGAAAGCGCATCGAATGAGCGTTTATCCGTCTCATTGGTTTAAAAAAGCGACGTTGCATAATCGAACCGTTTGATAAGAAAATACGATCGATGAGTAGATTCAAAAAAGGTACTTCAAATGAGTCTTTTGTATGTGAGAGAAAAATATCCACTTCAAAAAACACACACAATAACGGCAGAGGATAATAAAAATGTTTCTAACATCCTAGCTCCTGTCTCCTGTTTGATTGCGTAGACGATTGAGCCCACAGAATATAAGCAAGCTTTAATCCATTATTGATGAAATATATTATTGAGTGTTAAATAGAAAGTAATCAATGCGTAATATCTAAATATGTTTAGTCGATTATGTATAAACGAGTAACAAGTGTAAAAATTTCAATGTACAATAATAAATAGTATATGAAAATCTTTAAGCTAAGTGTTTGTAAATACCAAAAAGATACCCCTAAATACTATATATAGTATTGGAAAATCGAATTTGGTGTTCTATAAATGTTTTTTTTAGCGCCCCGTGCCACACACACACTCGATCAAGGCTTGCTTCGCCATGTCCAATCAATGGCCAGGCCCTCTCCCTTGCTTTCTATAGCAGCAACCCAGCGATGGGTTAGGTTGACTAGAAGATCACCGGTTGAGCGACCATGGCGAAAGCCATATTGGCGGTCGTTGATCAACCGTTCATCCTACAGATAAACCAGGAGCTGGCTGTTATGCCCTCCATTACTTTGGAGAGCAGGGAGGTGATGGCATAAGGCCTATAGTTAGATGGATCAGAGCCACCGCCATACTTCGGGATCGACTGACTCAGAGCAATCTTCCACGAATCAGGGACTACGCCACTGAGTAAGAGTGCCGAAATAGACGCGTTAGCACCGGTGTCAACTCAAGAGCATATGTTCGGACCACTAAAGGAGAGATGCCAGGCCCACTCGACATATGGATGTCCAAAGAAAACAGAGCTCACCGAACAGCTTTTTGTCTAAACTTAAAGTCAGTCATTGAACTTTGGCACCGCGGATTTGTGTGGACCAGAATGTTATTCTCCGTGCGTAACGGCGGAAGCGAAGGCTTACTGAAGTTGCCAAGTGCAGCCTTGGAGAGCACCCCGAGAACTGACGGGTTCCAGATGGACAGCTCAAGTTTCTCACCAATTTTCAAGATGCTCAGACCTTGCTATGGCAATTTGCCGCTTAAAGTACTTAGAGGCTCGGTTGTACTATTTTTATGGTTGAAACGTAAATTTCAGTATAATAATTATATTATTACTCACACATTTAGGAGCGCTTGATTGTAATAAATGCAGATTTAAATAAATATATCATTTATATTTAAAAACATACCGATACGTTTTCAAAATCTATAAATATAGTTCATTGAAATGTTACATTTTTTAGGCCTTAGCGTGCATTTTTCAGACGAGACAATTTTTTTTTTTTATATGTATAGGATAAGATACACCTTTTTCTAAGATGGCGGCCGGCAGACAGTGGTGACCCCACAAACTCTTACTGACCCCCTTCACACATAACAAATGAATGGCGTCCTCTAAAATGCAACCTGATGTAACTTTCCAACAGACTAAATACAAAATTACGCTTTTCCCACTCATAACAGGTTAAGTGAACATAGTGTTATGACACTCCGTTCTCCATTAACGGCAAAAATTTTGCATGATGGACAATTTTTTCCAAGAAAACATTTAAAGGACGCTGTATAATTTAAACTTATTATAAGCTATTGAGTTCCTCATTGAGTTCCCCATTGAGTTACACCTTCTTAACTCTTATATGCGTAATTTATTATTATTTTAAACGATAAAACGTCATTTTGTAAATTGGACCTTGCGCGCTATCGTATGAAACTGCCCCGGAGGATGGACACTGAGATGATCCGACTTAGCTGCTTTCACGGAAAGAAAAATTACTGTAGTGTCAAATAGAAGTGTGCACACTATGATACCGATATGTATTTATGTGAGGATTTGTCTTCTAAGACTCAGTTATATTGTAAAAATTTGTAACAACATTTTAATTTAATTTCACTTTCACTTTAAATTATATACTAACCAATTGTAAATAATACCAACTGATACAAAACTGATTTTTCCACATTTAGCGTAGACCAAGCGTTGAGGTCTTTGTGGTCTGTGGGATACCATCTCACCCAATACGCGATTGCTTGTGGGTCGATCCCTTAATCACGAAACTGATTCTATATGAAATATTTTCAATTCATTGCTGTGGTACGACAATCCACGGGGTTGAGTTCGTCCACTCAGTACGCAATGTGTCGATTTTGGGTGACTAGAGAATGGTGTGTCTTGATACTACGATCTGTCTATTTTCTCTGTTAGGTAATGCGGAGACAAGCGGCTTTTGATAGGAGCCCGTTGGAGACAGTTCATCCGTTCCAGACTCACATCCCATTATAATCACGATCTTCAGAGATGGAGGATCGGCCTCGGAGGATACAAATCTATACATATAATAAAAATGCTTGACGATCAATTATTCTTGCACATGGAAGATAGAAAAGAAACCAAACAATAAATTTTAATATTCTTTTCAGTTTGTCTGCGCGTTAGTGCACGCAAATCTCAGAAACGGCTAAGCCGATTTCAAAGCAGTTTTGACTATTGTATTCTTTTAAACTTCCCTTAATCATTTCAGTGTTCATATCTTTAGTGTTTACTTTTATTTCATTTGGTTTATAAATAAAAAAGTTACAACCATTTACGTTAACAATTTAAGCACGGTTTGTAATTTAAGTGTGAACGCCGGAGGGTGAATGAACGAATTAGTTTAGTCGTGGAGTTTACGTAGGCGAAGCCACGAGCGGGTCGCCAGTAAAATATAAATTTATTTAAAAAAAAACTAAACAAGTTATACGTTCCTAAAGAAATTTAATCAAGATATACCAGTGTGAACACACCGCCGTGTCCCTCTGTTATCAGTGCCGGGACAATCGCGGCCATTCTTAAGTGGCTATTGAATCTCCGACCTTTCTGGATTAGAGACTGGGATACTTCGGGGCCGTTGTGTTTCCTACTGAGTTTTCCGGGTGTTAGACCCTGAGCAGGTTGTTTGTACGTCCTGAGCTCGTCGATATATATATATATATAAATGAATTCGCTTGTATTTTAAGATTTTTCGTTCTTGGATCATGTTTATCACGAATATTTACGTTTTTATATAAAAAGTACAAATACTTATCAAATATAAGAGAATGTAATTAAATCAGCACTTCGTCCAATTATAAAGACATTTCGTTTTGGATTATGGAACCCGACGTTAGAGCTTTATATAACCAGACCGAGGGAACCAAAATATTTTTTATTGATAAACCATAACTTTAGTTACTATACTAATAAAGTAAATTATTGACATGTCAATGTCAAGAGACGATTACGAAATAAAAAAACTAAGTGTTTGTTACGATAGACGGCATATACGAAGATTTATGTAAAAAATTAAAACGAAACAAAAATGACAGTCCTAAATTTTCATACAAAGAACAATAAAGTATATACGAGTACTTACAAGATAATTATAAATACACACTAAGCAGAGAAACCTAGTGTTATTGCACTCCGTTCCTTACCTGAATTCAATACATTGCATATTGAGCGGCAGAACTCCATGGTGATGAGCGCTGTCTTAGCAGAGCAGGGAAATGAAAACAGTTGAAATATAATCATTCCCCTGAGCGGTGATCGAACCCGGAACCATCGGTTTGACAGACAGACACGCTCGCACTACACCACGATGAACGCATATAATAATAATGTGTTTTACTAGCCGAAGCTCAATTAAAAGTTGTTATTGATGTTTGTTGTAAAGTATCTCAGTAGCTGTTCGATCGGTTTAGCTGTGACCGTGTAAGTTAAGTTAATTCAACGTAGCAGTTGCTTCGTACGCTTTGTTTGAAATATTTGCTTCTAAACGGCATTCGACTAAATGAAATGGAATTCTCGCTTACTACTAGTTTCAGATTTTCAAAACATTTCAAACTTTTGCCATAAATTGCAGCGCGAGTGCAAATATTTCAAGAGAATTGTCCTTCTTTAATTTTATGAAAAGATGTTGAATTTCTTTATGAAAATGGTTGAATTTAAGTTTCTAAAATTAATGTATTAATGTAAACGTACCTAAAATACATTATATATGAATAAATTGGTTAGTATGGAACTATTTTTAACCTGTTTAATCGCTTATATTATTAGTATTCGAAAATATATTTCAGAATTGAAGAGAGCTGTGTATGAGCATACAACGGATAAATCCAACCATTACTTCAGGTTTGATAAACCTCATATTCTCGCTAGGAAAAACAGATATATCCCAAGGATAATGTGCGTGGCTATTAAAATACAAAAACATTCTAATTTTATAAATAGAGAAGACGGTTGGAAACTTTCTACCACCTGGGATCCTCAAAATGTTGATGTCTCAAACCTACCACACCAGAGTGCAATACTGCAAGAATCCAGGGCAGTACGCAAGGCGCGAAAAGTATTGTATCAACTGACAGACGAATGCCACCTCAGTCTTTCTGTGAACACGGACTTCTGTAAAGTGTACGAAAAGTCGGGTTTTCTAAAATGTATTTTCCAATATTAGTAATATGCGCAATTCCGATAATCCGTGCAAAAGTAGTCATTTAAAAATGTGTAAAAATCGCGAAACCCAAAGTTCTTACATAAGTTGAATTGAATTTCAATTTATAAATAGTACAGCGAAATAAATTCCAAAAGCACACAATGTTTTGGGCGGAAAGTGGTGAACGGAGTGCCTTGACACCAGGTTTTCTAAACAAAACGTAAAGCTGGAAAAACACCAAAAAGCTCATCAACAGCATAATTTTATAATTAGATTAAATTTAATAATATAATAGAGTGTTGTATAAAAATAGAAACGCATATTATCTTTAAGAAAAAAACGAAACGCCGGAATAATTAGTTTCAAAGTCCCATCTAAGCTGATATTGAGCTGTGACACGATGTAAAGTACGTTGTTGCCGTCCCTCGAGACGTGAAAATAATACGTGCTCGAGGCTTACAGCGATTAATGCTGCACCAACGTAAATATCGCTTGGTACCGTCCGTTTTTTGTTTTATGCAAATTTCAAGATGGATTTAGAGATAATTGGAAAATATTGTGTTCATCTATAAGCATGTGGATACAATATTTTGCTGTGTGTTGTTGTAATGTTGAAGATATTTCTTTATGGCTTAAGACTTCCCTTAGCCAGTAGGCAGAGACGGGTAGAGAGATTAGTGTAGTGACACTCTATTCATCACTTTAGCCCAAAATTTGAGATATTGTGTGGTGAGTCGCGGAACTTAGCGCCGCGCTTCATTGCTTTAAATATAAGCACACTTCGGCGTAGTCTACAAATTTGGTCGATCGAGTTTCAGTCAGAACACATATAATCTTAGTTTTTTTTTTATGTAAGATAAAAAAATACTTCTGGGATCCTCAAGAACGTGATGATGAGTCTGAATGATTTTTTTTTCTTTCTGAAGTCTGAATGATTTTTTTTTTCTTTTCATACTGTTTTTGTAATTATTACACAAATTACAAAAAAAGTATGTACTTTTTCCCTAACATAAAATACATTGTTACCGGCCCTCTCTAAAAACGTGAAAATAATATGTACGGGAGGCTTACGTGATTAACGCCAGGGCGCACCGTAAATATTGCTGCTTAAAATGTACCGCAATGCATTTTGCCAACTTTTATTTAATGTTTTTAATAAGTTATATTATAAAACCTAGAGGTCATCATAGCTCAGTGGGATAAGGTTATGGGTCCGATTCCCACTCGGGGGAATGATTATATTATATCTTATTAATTTATCCGCTCTGTTAAACAAGACCAAACGCAATGATGGGTTCCGCCTCTCAACACACAATGGTTTAAATTCAGGAGGAATGGTTTAAATTTACAACTTTTTAAAATTGTGATATAGAGCATTCTCAGTCGTTTTCTGGGATAAATTGAGAAATATATCGGTTTTTATACTAAAAGTCAAATTAAACCAGTTCAGTATACTACTATACTGAGAGTTCTTTATTTTCATCCATAATTATCAAAAGTAACTGTATCTAACGTTCAACAACTCAAAACCATTCATACTATTAAATCGATTACAAGAATAACAACTTTCAATAACAGAATTTTCTGTGCGAAACAAGAACTATTGAAAAATTATTATTCTATCGCCATTAACTGTAATTGGTACAGCACCCAATTCTTCCACTCGACGTAAATACTAACCAATGAACGAGGTTGTCCCTTTGAATTACAGACACTTGCCTCAGTCATTAATTAAACTATCCTTTTATCACGCTTGTTAAGCACCCTTTTTGGTTCCGTTGCGGTCGACGAGGGATTTATTTGGAATCTGTTTAGGATCATTGTCTTTATAGTTAGTGATTTCCGTATTACGAGGATTTCTACTTAATGAATGCTGTTTAGATCGCACCGATTGCTATAGAATAGATTAAGGTGATACAATTACTGTTTACTCAACCTGAAACTTGTTGAGGTGGTCGGCATACAAAATGGTTTGATGATGTAATAAGACTAGAACAATATCTTGTATTAATGATTATGTTAAAAAAAATTATCGAAAATTCTATATCGATTTGACTTTTATGTTATTTTGACTTCCCACTCTACATAAGGTACCAAATATCGATCTAATCTCAAAGACAGACTCACAGAATACAATATAATGTACTTTATGACTTGTATAAGCTCAGTTAAATATATATAGATATAGAGTAAAATATTTTACTAAATCAGGATATATCTACCTTTTTATATCTATTTTCACTGTAATGTAATTTCATAGAATGCAATCACACACTTACCCAGTAGGGTACGTGTTTATACCGTATAGTGGCGCACTTAGTAAAGTGCGCCACTATATTGTCTTTGTATCTAAATTACTTTGTAACAGCTTTTTGAAATTGTATCCCCTTTAATCCATATTGTAAAAGATATGCATCGCACTTTTTTCTAATTGCTATTCTATTTTTAAGTCAATATTAGATTACAAATCTATCTAAATAATATTGAAAATAAGAAAACAGTACTATGCTCCACAAATCCCGAACGGTAGTCAGAAGGAGCCAGACACTCAACTCAACAATTTTAAATATGATAATTCCACCGAGTGAGAAACGTGCGCCCAACTACTAACTAACTAACAACCAATGTATTTATTTTATTATAATTATAATATAAAAGATCATTACGGGCTTTATCCAAATAAATTTCCACCTTAGTTTAGAAAATCAAAAATATAAATCTACAAACAATCATGCAAACGATCGAACAAAGTTCGAAAACATTTAATATGTCCGTTTAGGTGAGCTATTATAAATGCCGCGATAACACATGCAAATAGCGCAGTTAATGTTAATAGGAACTAGAGTACCAGTGCGCGTTACAATGAAACATCGGCTTAGCCAGTTTCTAATGCGAGATAGCTAGTACGGGCGGACGTTGTTATGGAACAAATAGTAAATCATGTTAGTAAATTTCTATCAAATTAGCTGGCAAATGAAGCTAAATTACCGGCTCATATCGGCTGTGCGTAATTATTATACGCGTAGAAATGTAACAACGATCCGCATTGACGATGTGATTGTTGTTGTAGGGGTTTATTCATTAAATTAAATATTAAATTAATGTAACCTTTTAATAATAGTACTATTGCTTTTTTTTATTAAATGATAAATTAATTAATTGGAAAAAACATATATTTTAAAAAATTCCCAATATAATCCCGCTGCGTACACATTTTTATACGTTTTCTGAATATATGCTTTTCAATTTCCTAAGTGTGTGAATAACACTTTGAAAAAATGTTAAAAAAAACGATATTTTGAGTCACTAACTAACTGTGTAAAATGAATAATTATTTACAAAACTTAAGGCCATCGTGCGCAGGGGACAGCGGAACCTGGCAAGATTTGTTGTGGATTGGATCCCCATTCGAGTTATTATATATATTTTTTTGGCTATACAAAGAACGCCATTGAATTCCACCACTCAACACGCAACGCTTCACCGCAGCTCACAGTACACTACGTTTTCTCAGACTACTCTGAAATACAGGAGAAAGATTGAAAGCTGCTTCCTTAATTTAAAAAAAAAACGATATTATATGCTTTTCGGAATAATGAATGAGTCAGCCTTTATTGTTATTTACATGCTATATAATATGAAAATGCCTAACTTAGTAAAAAATTATAATAGTATAATTTAAATTTATGTGAACCAGTAATTTTTTTTCTCTTATAATATCAGAAGTAAGATTTACAATACAATAAATCTTTTAGAAAACGTATCTCGAGCGAAAACTCGAGTAATGTACATTTAGTAGGTGCACTCAATAGTAACGTTAGTTCCACTTAAGTATAACATGCAGCATCACATAATCCCACTTCTAAATAGAATTGTAAAAGCTGAATACAGTTGTGCAATAAAAAGCTTGGGGTCGTTTCAATAATTTCTTATAGTAATGTCGTAGCGCGACATAAGTGTAGCTAAACACCTAATACCCGCCGTTTTGTCGTTCCCTAGGATTACCTACGAAACGGTAAGCTTTGAGCTCACACTTTAGGATTATGGGCCTCAAATAAAGCGAGTTTATACAGGTTCAGTCACCTGAGAAACTGCCCGTGGATATTTGTAATTATTTAAATATACAATTTTTTATTGCAATGCATTACTTAGAAAGCCTGAATTTTGTGGAGTGGGCAGAATGAATTTAATGTAAGTTATTTCATTCTCCGCTTTTTACCCTATTAGAAAGCGCCAGCAGAATTGCGGTAAACTATAATTTCAAGATCAAAGTCAAATAGTCATAATATAATAATAGTAAATAGTCAAATTCAAATAAGAAGTTACGGGCTTCATTTTTTAGGAATCAAATAATTTACCCAAAATTATAACTAATAATGCCTCAGACTCTTTCAAACGGTTTATCAAATAGTTTTCTGCATTACATTCTGTACTCTGACCTTATTATAGAACATTTTTTTTATATATTATATAGGTAGGTATGCACTATATTAATCCGATTACTACGTAAAAACAATATTAGTTATACAAATGGTTGATCAAAACTGTTTTGTGTTCGAAATGGCGCGGGTTCAAATCCCGCTGCGTTCAAATCTTTATACGTATTCTAAATATATGTTTTTCAAATGCATGATCAGTTTACATATGTTATGTTATGTTGAGGAAGAGGGCGTCCACGGTAAGTCTTCATTACATTTCTTTTAACATTTCATTTAAAACTGAGCATCGCTAAGTTTTCTTGGGACAGCTTTCTTATGCTTTTCTCAAGGATTCCAATCCATCGTCTGGTAAGGTTTATTATGTTGGTATTAATAGAATTTGGTATAAATTCTATAACTCTTCAAAATTAGCCATTCTTCATAATACAGAATTCATAATGCATCGTCCTTCCGAAAAGAAACTAAGAACGTTTTATTTAAATTAACATATCCTTATTGATATACGCTATATATATAGGGCAGGTAACGAGCGGACAAATTGACAGGGGGCCTCGATTTGTGGCCGATATCTTAGGCGAATAGACCCTAATAACTTGTGCCGTAGATTCAACAGTTCCAACAGACAATTTAGTTGCTACGCATGCCTAAAACTGTTATTTGCAGTGAAATTATTAGTTTAAAATAATATTAGATATTCGAAATAAAATATTACAATAGTCTCCTAAGCGGGTCAAATACTGGAAATTAATGATATAATTTGTTAAACACCAAAATTGTTATTTTTGATTTTATTTATACTAAATAGGTATTCTACGATAACACTTAATACAAGAACGAATTACGTAAACTAGTCGCCCCGTTGTAGCTTAGCAACGGGCTTGTCACTTTACACAACGTGTATATCAAACAGATGGTATTTTGTTTTATGGTTATTTTATCAATTTGGTGTATTTCAAATGTAATATTATAATATTATAAATATTCTATGTGCACCACTTCTATTTATAAACTACGGCTATGCTAAATTTCATATATATACAATTTATCCATCACGTATTAATATAACGATATTAAATGATTTATGAATTAAACGTGTGCGTCATTAAGGTTGATGATTTTATATTGATATATGACATTGGGAATTACATTAACATGTAGAACTAACGTTCTAGTCTAATTCAAAGTTTAACTAGATAACTAAACCAATTTATATAACCTATAAAAAAAGACATATTTAGAGATACATATAAATATGTATTTTTCAATTTCCTAGGTGTGCTAATAACACTTTAAAAAATGTTAAAAATGAACTTATAAAAATTTACACTTTTCTTCACGTATTGCTTCACGCTTTATATCACCCAACACCCTGGTAGAGAGAACCTTGTGTCATGACACTCCGTTCTTCGCTTTTCCGAAGTCGAGATATTGCGTCTTAATTGGAGATAATTAACACCGGCTTTGTCTTACCAGAGTAAGGAAATGAAAAAAAATTAAATATAATAATTCTGCTTAGTAGGCATTGAACCCACAACTGCCGCATATACAGTCAGTCAGTCAGTCGTAGCTGTTCCACTACGCTACGAAGTTCTCAAAAATGTATACAAAACATTTAAAAAAAAATTTGTTAATTAACTATTTTGATAAAAGTATCAGTAGTGGTCATAAGATCGCTCCAGTAGGTTAAGCAGGTTTATATTACTTCATAATTAGACTGTCTCCACCTAATTAGTAAGTAAAACCGATAACGCTATATAATTAGCTTCTTTTCCAATAATCTTGAAAAATTATAAAAAAATTCTTTGTCTTGAAATATCTACTTGTAAATTATTGGGTATATAATAAAAGGTCCTTGTGACTCATCATTATTTCAACAGTACAGTTACATTAATTAATAGACGAGTGTAATTCATATTTTTATGGACGCCAGTTTTATAGTTGACAAATAAGCACCTACGATTTAATATGTACATATTAAAAACGCGATAAAAATAACTGTAGTAGCCAAAGTTTACGATTTCTTAGGAATAGAATTTTAATTTAGTATATAATGTAAGAGCGATGTATTTTACTATATAAATAAATCTATAATAAAAAAACTACGGAGAAGGTAGAACTATTAACATTGTGTTTTCCATATTCAGTCGAAACGGAACCGGAAAAGAAAATATTTTATTTGTGAAAATTTATCCTGACTGGGATTCGAACTAACAGCCTCCTTCACTAAGTAGCAATAGTGTCAAAATAAATAACACTATATTAATTTAAAAATGTATATAAAACTCGTTACAGCGACTAGTACACGAATTCACTTGTTCTCTCTCAAGCGTCGTGTCGTAGCTGTCAAAAGCAAAGCTACGTTGAGTTAGCACTATTTTCTATTTACCTCGTTGTAATTTAATTTTCAAATGAGAAAAAATCAACATATTTGCTGAAACGATGGACTTTGAATTTTATAAAATATTAAAAATCCGTATTAGTTTATATACTGTACAGAAATACTTAAACCTCAAAAAAATTAAAATTTAAAATATCCTTTATTCAAATAGACTTTTTTCAAGCACGTTTGAGTCGTCAAATCAACATAAAGCTACCACCAGCTAGGAAGGCAGTTCTGCTGAGAGGAGAAATAGGAACTGAACAGTTGCACTTTTCAAACATAAAAGTTCCAATTTTATTATTAATATTATGGTAGCTAAATTTTTAACAATCTTTGTTTTTATAGTGACTTTGAATATTATAATTCACAAATCAACTGTAAGTATACCTATGTGCTTAAAAATATCTACCAAAGAAACTCTAATTGTAAGATTACAAATTAATCAAAGAGGTCTGATTGAATGTGATGGTTTTAGGTTCAAATCCTACTCAAGAGAATATTATTACATAATATTATTAATATCTTTAATGAAATTTGTGTGTCCACTATTTTTTTTATATGTCTTAAGAATTGACAGATTTAAAGTCACGTTTCATTATCACAATTGGTTACAGGTTTAGTAACTCAACACCTTTATAAAACTTTCATTATTGTTAACATATAATCACTTCATGGAAAAATTCGATCTAAAATAATAAAACCACACAATTTCGTGTTAGAATTTTGTATAATGTGTGACATTGGCACTGTTACTCCAATCGAAGCAACTAACAATTTTATAAAGTGTTAAAAACGCTATTAAATTTTAATAGTAGCAGCTATAATAAAACAGTTATCACAAAAATAAATAAGCTAACTTAAATTTTATTAGTGTTGCTTTTGTAATATCGTATTTATTAATTAGTTTAAAAACTTTAATTATATATTTCTGTTAGCGAAGTAAAATTTGGAATCCACAATCAGTCAGTAAGTATAATAAGAATAATCTCACATTCCATAGATTCACCAAGCATATCCCGCCCCATAGCGTTGTGGAGCTATAGAATGAACGCATTTCTTCAATATCCGAGCTCTAGCTATACCTAAACAAATTTGAAAAGAACCTACTAATGTCGCCTTTGAAACACGTGCTAGAAATATACTGATGAGTTCTAAACAGGCCTTTCGCGTCTTCTTCTACTGTATTATCTCGTTGTAGGCTTTATGGTAAGGCAAACTAAACCGTCTATCAATACGTCACTTTATTCTTCATATTTTGTAGACTACGTGGTGATGGATGGATCTAAAGTTGTGCTTTGATTAACTGGAACAAAGAAATATCTACACTGTTTTCTTTTTTATCTATCTTTAATTAGGGACTTTTTATGTAATAATACAAAAATGTCATCCCCATCGTTCCCTAAAACAAACTTCAAACACACAAATATAACATTTCCTTAATCTTCTAAGAACACTATTTATACTTAAACTTATACAACATCTTAGCTACCACAGAACAAGGTTTAGACAATAAAACATTAGAAAACACCTACATCTACACTATTAATATAAATATTTCACCAAATAGATTTCGAATCTAAACTCATATGATATATTGTCAAATATGTTCAGATATAATATAGGTAGTAGTCGTAAATCATTGTAGTAAGACCAAATTGATTAACTTGTAAGTTTCAAATTATTGTACTTTAAATACCTGAAAACATAAGACAGTACGAAAATTAAAATTACAAAACTTAAAACGTACAAATATTTTCAAAATATAGTTCCCAACAATTGGATGGAGAAACTCATTTTGCCACTAAGTTTTCTTTTTCTACGGACCGCTGCAAAACAAATGCTCTTTGCCTTACAGCCATCAAATTGCTATTTAACTTTATTAATAAAAGTAAAATTTAACTTCGCTTATTCCTTTTTGGCTAATAATATTTTTCTTTGAAAATGTAAAGTTGTTAATGTGGACTTTAACATAACATATTTTTCATTTCTTTGTACTTATATTAATATTACATAATAGAAAACCATTTTACTAAAATCTGACCACTTTCGTTAGTCCTTTTCTATTTGAAAAAAAGAATGCGTTTTTATATCTTTTGTATTTTGTATACAATGAGATAACTCATGTAGAGTTTAAGTACAATTAAACATCGCCAGTTAGCATGCGGGTTTCAAACAAGTGACCATTCAAGTGTTCTTGCAACTTACGGGTATATTATCATCTAAAACATTATTACTGCTAAAACGTATTATTGAAAAAGACATATTTAGAAAACGTATAAAAACTTGAATTTTGGATTTTGAATTGAAAATCGTTCAAGAACGTTCTTGAACGGTTTTCATGAGGCGCGGGTTTAAATCCCGCTCCGTTCAAATTTTTATACGTTTTCTAAATATGTCTTTTTCAATTTCCTGAATGTGGGAATAACACTTAAAAAAAATGTTAACAAAATAAAACGTATTATGTATTAGACAACAATACTAAAATAAATGATGTATCCTATATGTAAAAAATAAACTGAATAACTTTTTACGATTAGAAAAAAATATATACTGAAAAGTTAAGAATTTTTTTAGGTACACACTGTACTGCATGTAGGTTTTAAAAAAAATTCTTTTTGTCGATTGACACTTTTTCCTTCATAGCAGGCATGGAGAAACTAGTTTCAAGACACTTCGAGTCCGTTCTCCACTTTTAGGAGAAATGAAAATAATATTAATATAATCATTCCCCCGAATAGGAACTGAACCCACATCCATCGCGTATACAGTCAGACGATGTCACACTGCGCCACGATGACCTCATAATTCCTTGCTAAAATCATCGTAAATCCTTAATAATTTTTAATTTGTTTTCTAAAATAAGTCCAAATTAGTCATATTTTGACAAAAAATTACGATAACAATAGTAAAAAGATAAATAAAATGAGAACTATCTGAGTGAAACACTTTCAATATGTTCGAAGCTAGAGCTTCTCGCATGTAAAAGTTGAAATTTTACAGCACATTAGTAAACACGTAGTGATGATAGCCGTTATAAATAACCCAGTGAAAGTTTACTGTTAAATGGATATTAGGCTGATATTACACGGTCGTAACGCAACCTACGACATTAAGAAAAAAAATTATTTATTTTAATAATGAAAATTATGACGCTTGAATAAAATAATATTATTTCATTAATCTTATAAGATTAATTTGCATAATTTTTATTCACATATGAATATATATATATATATAAAATCTAATTGCAACGGTATGTAAATCTAAGTAATATTTTTTTAAAACAAATAAATGCTTCTTCATATGTAGAAGTGTATAGAAACTTACTTAGGAAAACCAAATTACTGTTACATTAACTATTATAGAAACAACTGTTTATCATTTACTGTAAAACATTTCAAACCGGTATAATAGTCAGTCGCTGAAATAAAATATTGTTTTGAAGACCTCATAAATGTATTTATTATATACTTAATTATTAAGTTTTTATATCGTTACTAATGCATTTCTTATATAAATAAATATGCATCTTTAATCTGTTTACGATTTATAGGCAAATGAGCCAAAGACAAAGGCTTGTATGCAACCGTGCGTCCAGGTGGTATAGATGATAACCAGTCCTGTGGCAGGAGATGCGATGGTACAAAGAAGACGATGGTACAAAGAAGACGGACACCAAATCAAATAATTCCTTTATAGCATTTCTTATTATAATTGTATTTGACACAGTGAAGTGCCTAAGACGCAATTTCTTCGAATTCGGACGGAAAGTGGAAAACGAAGGTTTTCTCTGTTGTTGTTTGTTTAACTCTTAAGACGAATTATTTGTTAGGGCTAGCTGTTACTAATCCGCTTACGGCAACAAATTTAATTCTTGAATTCGAAATATAATAAATGATGATTGTTAGAGATTTTTATGAAATAATTAAAATGCCTTATTTTTCAACGACGCTAGTCCATTAAGAACCTAAAGTGAACGATAAACTCAAGCGTGATAGGACGGGACGTCTGGTACTCGTAAACGGCGTGATAACGACTTTCATTTTATGACTGCTTCGGCATTCATGATACATTAATACATATGACTTTATAAATGCTTCCAAGTTTTATGCCGCCTTGTCATAACTTTCAAGTTGTTTTTTCATCAGTGCTCTCCCTTTGTCGCTCGATTGATGAACGTTTTATGCGAAGATTTATCTTATTGAAGTTTTCGTTGGTAAAATTACTTTTACTCCTTAGTATAAGTGGATGAGATGTTTTATACGATTTTTTGTTGAACTTACATTTCATAACTTTAATGTTAATTGACTTTCTTTCTTTCTTTTTAACCTTTCAAAATATATTTGTTGTGATAATATTTCTTAAAATGTTCTATTATAACAATATATTTGAAACAAAAATACTCAATCAATGTTTACCTTTTACGTATTGATAGGACATATAAAATACGTAATATAAGTAATGGATTCGCAATATAAAAGTACCAATGTACATGCCGTAATAATATTTTATTTACACAAAAAGTTTATTGTTCGCTTCTGGCAACATTCAGCAAAGAATGAGTCATAAAATAAATGGGTGTTGCCATCTCCATAATTCGACAAGCCTTTATCCATAAAATATTATTCATCATTCACATTTGGCATTCTTCATTCTTGGCATTCAAGATGTAAAATCAAATTATCTGAAAAGTTAACTGATATATTTCACTTTAATTCGGTTTTGTGATACTAAGATATATAGTAAATATATCTTAATATTTTAATCGTAACGCAGAAAATAGAGAGAAAAAGATTAGAGATTACAAATATACTATGGTTCGATGGAACCTAACGTAGCGTATTGTATTTGTAACGGTATCTACAACTAACAGTACATACCAGCCTGGTGATCCCTTACATAAATATATTATCAATTTCAATACTTTTCAATTGTGATTGGAACCCTCATCTATCGTGAATAGACAAACGTCAGTATTAAGGAGTTTTTAAAATCTAAATTTGAAAACTGATTTAAATCCATATCTATTACATAAAGGTGTCCACCAATTAATTGACAATTTATGAGAAGCAAACCCAACCAACACACGTTAACAAAATACACTTGCACAAAGCATCTGTAATGAGGGCAGTGTTTGAACAAATGAGATGCCGAACTGCGGCGCATTGAATCCTCCAGCTAATTGTTATTGTTATTTACGGCGGCGCGAATGCTGAATCGAAATAACTACCATTTGAGGTTTCCGCTGTATTATGTAACGGCTAAATTGCTAGAATTTCGATCGTATAAGCGCTACAGTGCTACGGTGCTGGTGCTATGGTGTTCGGAAATGGCCTATTCACGCCACTCTTGGCGCCAACGCTGACCTATATTTTGTATATGCAATAGTTGACACGGATGTGAGGTAGTTTATATAAAAGCCAATTAGAAATTTGTTAAAAAAATTATAAATTACAGGGCTTTGTCCTCAACAGCGTCATAAATCTATAGATAAATATGTGTAACACAATGGTTTTGTATTCGAATCCAACGTAAGAGTAACTTTAAAGCTTCACACTAGTTCTAGCTTTTTTCCGTAAAGCTGGACAGTCAGAGAGAACCTAGTGTGAAGACTAGATAGAAGATACTCCACTTTCTGACCTAAATTGAGACATTGCGTGTTGAGTGGCGGAATTTGGCGCTGCGCTTCGTCTTAGGTGAATGAAAATATTTTAAATATAATCATTCCTCTGAGTGGAAATTAAACTCACAACCTTCAGTCAGACGCACTCCCACTTTCCCACGATGGATTCTAAATCTTTAATTTCGTATGATAAGAGGTATAAAATTTGTGTTTCAAGTATAAGCTCAAAGTATTAGTGACTCGTATAAATTTTATTGTTATTTAATTTTGACTAGTTGATGCCCGCTTGTTCGTTTGCATGAATCTTTTTGACTCTATTATATACATTGAAATTTGGACCCAAAAGTATAATACCTTCCTTCCTTTTATCTCTAAGACTTGTACATCAGACGTTCCTAACGATTGTATTTTTTTTAGCTTCACGCTTTTCTCTCTTGGTAGACAGAGAGATTCAGTATTGCATGCCGAAATTAAACGCCCGTCTTTGTCTTACCGGATAGAAAAACTCAAAATAATATAAATATAACTATTCCCTATAGTGAAAATTGAACACATAACTATCGTGCTTACAGCCAGACTCCGTGCTACTACGCTACGATGGCAGCGAGTTCTAATGATTTGTATTTATTAACAAAAAATGCCTTCCACAACTTTCACTAATACGGCAATAACTTATATCTTATAGTTCATCTGGTCTATCAGATTTTCTAGCTATCTATATTTAGGGTAATGGAAAATACTTTTGACGTTGACTGAGTTTTTGTGAAGGTATTTATTTACTTTTATTTATTTATTTACTTATTTATTTATTACTAATAGTTATTCTGGTTCTTAAATTTTTATATGTCAACAGAAAATGAGCATTACCAATTTTGTTAAAGGGACTTTTTCGTATTTCTTATAGTTTAGCTGGTCTGCTATGCATCTACTTAAGTGTTCTACTCTTCAAAATCAATTATACCCTAGGTCCTGCCAAGGCTTACAAACTATACAACAAAAACAGTTACATTTAAATCTGTCCAGTAACAAAGATAGAATAAATCATAAATTCAGATTCTCTGACTGCTTCCACCTAAATTAACTTTGCGTATTTAATAAACAAACATATTTATAATTTTTTACTGTTTTATTATTGTATTGTTGGATAGGTTAGATAACTTAAAATAAATGTACTTACTGCTTAATATACATTTTTAAGATTATTGCGTTGAATATTTTACTTAAGAAAATAAACAAGAAGCTTCTGTCAGCCCGCTATAAAATTATATGTATTAGGCTCGATTTCTGTGAAGTTTTGTTTGCCGACGATGCGGGCAGCAAATATTTGACCTATTTGAGTTGGAAACCAGCAACGGACTTTCCACTTCTTACTCTTACTGTATAATATAGTTCATTATGCTCTCAATACTTTTAGAATAGTTAGTAGTTCATGTATTAGTTTAAAAATACCGCTAAGTTTCCGACCGTTCCAGTTAGGTATTTCTTATTCAAAGTTAAATAAACCTATTCTAACGGCCACCATGTATCTTGCAATAAAAGTTGTATAATGTTCTATAGAAAACTTGCTTTCTTAACGTTTCGTTTATATATTATATATTTTTAGATACTTGATTTACTTTTAAGCGTACGTTTATCTTTGTACGCATTTCAATTGTTCATTAAGTTAATGGTACATTTGGTATCAGAATATTATAAAATTTGATATTTACGTATAGAGACTTTGTAATTCATTGTAAATATGGTTCTATATAAACATTTTATGTATTTTAGGGCTTAGAAAAAATACTTTTTTATATATTTTCAGATTAATATCAGATAGTTGACCTAGATCCCTGTAGTTATACATACTATATGGACAAAACAGTCCTACATCACAAAAATATGCGGAAATTGAACGCCAATCAATGAATTGGCCAATTATTTTTACCTATACACCTAACGGGTTATCGGCCGAAGCTGCGTTTGTGTGGCACACGATAGCATTGACTGTAAAGTGTCAAATTTCTTATGTTACCGCTCCAACGAAATTTCGGGAAAGAATCTTTAACTGCTCTCTGATACTTCCCAAGCCAAATTTCAAGGTTTTAACAACAAGTAGTTTAGATTGTGTGTTGTCTGGCTGTCACTTAGTAACGAAAGTTCTATATATATTAAATTTTTTGCCGCTTATACTTTTTGTAATTACTATAGGTATGTTCATGAAAAAGTAATAAAATTAAATCTAAATAAGATAATATTTTGTGATGATAGCATATTTACAACAACGTCCCTACTTAGCGCTACCTTTGTATGAAAATTAATTTTATTTAAAAGGAGCTTCGTTGCCGCTTCCCATTGTAGTTAGTTTAATAAACAGCGCGGCCGGTGACGATGTTAACGAGATTACAACATTTGTGTAGGACAGCTAAATCAGAGGCTAATCCCTCCGAAATATTGCGTATTCAATTCCATTATAGTTATTTATGCAGAACGCCCAAATTTAGTCGTACTATGACTTTTACTGTCTATCTACTGTACTAAATAGTACATTAGACTTAAGTATAATTAAAAAATATTTTTTATAGATAAACTATTTTTTTAAAGCTCAGTGATAAATCGCTCCGAAAGACGATTGTTCGTAGGACGGTTCTTTCCTTGTATAACAGAAACGAAAATATTCATGTATAATTAAAAGAAAAGATAAATGCCACTTACTGAATAATGCGACTTAATAAATAATTTCTTTGCGACTTCATGCTACCACCTGTTGTTTAGGATATTACATTTTGTTTTATCATAACATATATTTGTTTTTTACATAACAGTTAAAGAGTATTTTTTTTATTCCATAGACAAGGCAAACGGGCGTTCGTTCGGGTCACCTGATGGTAAGTGATCACCACCGCCCACTACCCCGTGTAACACCAGAAGAGCTACAGGGATGTTGTCGGCGTTTAAGGTGTAAATAGACGCACATTTCTAAGGTACCCATGTCGAATCGACCTGGAAACACTGGTAGGCCACTCCACAGTTGAGTGGCACGTGGAAGCAAGTTCCTACGAAACCGCACAGTAGTGGAGTGCCATGTATCCAGATGATGAGGATACGCCCAATAGTTTGGACTAAGTGTTCACTCACTCTATCTATTATGTCAATTTTGGTAAATTATGATAAATTATGGTAAATTATAGTTATGTAATAATTCATGCAATACAATTTAAAAATAATTAAACCTTAATACAGTTATAGTTTAATCAATACAATTTGCACTTTAGCTATTTGATATTAACGCTAAAATGAACAGGCAAAATTACTTATAACGTAATTCTGACTTGTAGTAAATTCTATTGAATGTAATTGCACATCGAAATATCCGCAGCGTTATTAAGCACTTGAATCGGACTGTGAGCTGAAATTCATATTAATTTGGTACAATTTTAAAACATTTTGCGGCACAATAACATATGTAATGGGTAATTTATATTGCCGGAAATACTTAAATTATTATGGACTTTAGTTTTACTCGTGCCGAATATGTTCGTAATACGGAACGAACTACCAACAAACGGACGTATTTAGAATAAGAAAGGAATAATTGCTTTGTGTTCAGGCGAATGCAGTGATTTCAGGTTAAAACTTTATATTAATAAAATTTATTAATTATTAAAGTAACTAAAAACTAAGATTATTGCTTAAATCTTGTGATAAGATGATTTAAATCCAATATTAATGCTTTTAAAAGTGAGATCTGCTAGATGTGTATATCTTTAATTATCATTGTAGACAATAAAACTTTAAAGGTTTTGAAATTATATCCTATACATATAATAAAAATGTGGTCGCTGTCAGTACATGGAACCTATTTAAAATTATATTATTGGGCATTTATCAATGTAATCCAAAAAATTATGACTAAAAATTCTGATTCACTGTGCGTTAGTGCAAGCTAATCTCAGAAACGGCTTAACCGATTTAAATACAGTTTTGACTATTGTATTGTAGTGAACTTTCCTTAACATTTAGTATGTATTTTATTTCAATCGATCCGTGAATAAAAACGTTACAATAAATTAAATTATAAATTTAAGTAAAGTTTGTGGCTTAAGCGGGAACGCGGGTGGCCAAAAAAACGAAATAGTTTAGTCGTGTTGTTTACGCAGGCGAAGCCGCGAACGGATTACTAGTATATAATATACATAGAAACCTTTTGTTTAGTTTTTGATTTTTAGTAAATTGAACGCACATCAGCGATATTAGAATACTGACTGGGGTAACCAGTAAGCTAATAGTAGCAAGAGAATTTTGATAGTGCTAAATAAAAATAAAAAATGAATTGGTAATCAGACACTTTTATTTAGAACAAGTAAATGTACTTTAATAATTTATTAATTTTAGCATTTACATGCTGTTGACCCATGCTTAAGGAAACCTTACAACACGACCAGAACGTACTAAAAAAACAATTTTGAGAAATCGCATAAAAAATTTAACCGTCCAAGACGGGATTTTTAAAAGTAGCGGATTCGAATCCCGCTGCTTTTAAATTTTATGCGTTCTAAGTTGAAATATATTGACACATTCAATATCAGTTCTGTTAAACTTTAAATTAATTTTGTTCATTTTCAAATTAATCCTATTTCATCCTCTTTTTTCCTTCTAAACTTCAAATCTAGTGCAACTAAGATATCAGCAAAAGTACACCTAATGAGTTTGGTACTTTCAATAGTTCTCTATGACGCTGATACATAGACGGTTCGTTTCAAAGACCAACGATCCACTTAAAACATGGTGCTGCGCCGCATTCCTTGAATAACACTCCAAACCAATATCTCGATTTTGGAGAAGTAAAAATAAAACAGATATTATCGTCGACTGTGCGTACACCTCCTGAATTGTCAAATATTTCGGACACGTTGTTAGAAATGAACATTTCACGGAGTGACTTGCAGTATTATTACTAAAGCCATTATAAATATAACTTTTTGTCGTGTAAAAACATCAGCTTGCAACAGCAATAAATCAAGCGTAATATTTGTCCGATTTGCATAAAGGCAGCTTTTATACACCGCTCCCGTAATTTAATATGAAGGTTGGTTAATTATCGTATAATACTTGGACAGTTATTAAAAATATTCATATAAAGACGAACTGAATTTATAGTATCTTTTAACATACGAGTATTTTGTTTTATAGCGCTAAGAGCTGTGTTTACTTATGTATATTAGGCGTAAATATATCAATTAATCAGCCTCAAGCTTTTTCCGACGTAGACATTACCGGGTAGGCAGAGAGAATTCAGTGTTAAGACACTCCGTTCTCCACTTTCCGCCCGAATCCGAGACATTGCGTGTTGGGTGACGGAACGCCCCGTTTTGTCTTGTCACCGGAGTGGAGAAATGAAAATATATAATGCAAATATAATGATCATGTAATTCAAATAAATGTAATATACTAAAATAAAATATTTTTTAATAAAAAGGGATATTATATAGATGTAGAGTAATAATTTAGATCATCATTAATATAAAAAATGAAAAGACCAGATAGCGTATAGAAAAACTAAAAGTATTAAAAGAAAAAAATAAACCCAGTAGTTTAGAATATTTAAATAACAGGAATAACAGTCGGGAACTACTACTAGGCGCTGTACGGGAACAAAGTCCTTCAGCATATGTAAAGAGCAGTAACGAGGACTTATGCTAATTTCGTACAAACATTTGTATTCATATAGGTACTATATATATATATATATATATATATATATATATATATTATTCCGAACTGTTATACATCAAGGAATAAATAATAAATGAATTTTGTTGAAATTATTTATTCACTTCGCCATGTTTGCTGAAGTAATGTTCTCGTTAATTAAGTTTGAGTGAATTTTAATAACGAAATTTTAACATTTCAAATTTTCGGCGATCAAATGACTCTTTCGATCCGATTTTATGTTTTGAATTAGTTTGAAAATAATTTGTTCTGGAAATTAATTGCTAACAAGTCCCAGTATCGAAACTTTGGACGTTTCAAGAAATTTTATCCGCCTTTATTTTATTTTATTTATGATATTATTTTAAGAACGTATATATTTACTTTTTATGATTGTATAAATATAGACGTTTTTGATACTTTTAATATTCCAACAACTATAAACTTTATATATTTTTCTGATGATTGTAAAGTGGGCATTTAAAGCATAGCCTTTTAGATTTAATTTCTCGCGCTTCAATAACTCTAATATAATTAAAACATATATAAATGAAAACAGGTGCCATATAGAAAGACACTCCGTTCTCCGCTTTCCGACCGAATTCAATTGTCGAATTGAATCCAGATGGATGGATGGCAGAACTTTACGTTTTGTATTACCAAAGCCAATGCAAATGATCTAAATATAATTTACGAGTATATCATTTCACCGAGTGGAAATCGGACCCACTTCCTTCGTATCAAAAGCCAGACAATGTTCCACTGAGCCTTCGATGGCGTCTTTATAATATATAATACAGTATGAGTAAAGTACTACAAATAACTGTTTAACAAAAAGCAAATTCATGGGGCGTAAACATACTCGTACAATATGAACAACAAAAATATAATCCATTAATAAATGAAACAAAAATAGTTTTTTAAAGCACATAAACAATTGGAAAGTATTATATAAGATAAATAGCTATATATTTTCAAACTCAACTTAAAAGTCTGAAAAATTGAAGTCCCAAGTTACCCAAATGACTAACGTTAGCTTTCACAGAAGACAAATATTTAGGCAAAGAAATTCTTATTCGTAGCCAATATTGTCAAGTAGAGTTTATAAGTTAAATCGAGCAGTGTTGTGAAGCTTAGCAATGAGACGCTTCGTCTTTCTGTCACGTACTTTATAAATTTGATCTAGTCAAGAGAAACTGTATTTTGTTTATCCTTCCTTTCGTTATACAGTCTATATTGTAGCCGAATAAATTACCCTTCATTCTGTTTAAGGTACACTTAAATACATTTTATAAGAATGTAGAAAAATACTTTTAAGAAGCTTAAAGACATTATTTTATAACAGCTTGATGATTTTCCCTAAATAGCAGGGTAGTTAGAGAGACCTAGTTGTGAGACACTACGTCCTCCATTCCGCCCAAAGTCGGCACATTGCGAGTTGAGTCACTGACAGGTGGAACTCGGGCGGCGTTGTAGGCACCAGAACAGAGAAATGAAGATAATTTAAATATTATAATCGAAAATCGAACCCACAACTAATCGAGTTTACAGTCAGACGCTGTCCCAACTCGAAAAGGTGGCGTCTATATATCATATATAAATATATATTATATAAATCATATATTTAGAAATCGTATAAAAATTTGAACGCAGCGATATTTGAGCCCGTGCCTTTTGAAAACCGTTCAAGCGCTCTGACCGCTAAGCCATGCGTTCTACATCTAGCTACGTCGAAATTCTTATGCGCTTATTACAACTTATATTCGTTGTTAGCGTCTCTATAGAGAGATTTTTATAAATTTCTGCTATCCAAAGATTATTCTACGAACAATTGTTTGGTAAAAGATAATGCTATTTATTAATTATTTTTTACATTATTTTTAAACTGTTGATTTTTAAGTGTGATTCACATACTTAGCTAATTGAAAACATATATTTAGAAAAAAAAATTACACGTTTTCTAAATATATGTTTTTCAATTTGAATTTCCTAAGTGTGTGAATAACACTTTAAAAATAGTGTTAAAAATATGATATAAATTATAACTAAGGCTTTTTATTTCCCGTAATGGTTTCTTATCCTCTGTATAATTTCAAAATATAAAATATTATTTTTGCTGTCAGCCGTAATATATAAGTCGTCGCATAACTGTATAACTCCATTTATTATAGTTTTCGTGGATTACCTATGGTGGTAACTTTTTTTATTTTTTTTTCTATACCAGCGCGGTTAGAGACTCCGGACTGGCAGATGTCGGCCACTAAAACTATAATGGGGGAGAGTTGTTGGTACAATTGGCGTTTAGAGCACCTGGTGGGTTCCCGGTTCAACAGGTAACGCCTTGTCCGTGTGTCACTTTTTTTAATCACAATTATTAACATGATCTTAAACTTTTGTTCGGTCGTTTTTTAAGTTCATAATATGGAACAAAATTTGATAAGATAGCCAAAATTACTCTCTATACAATTTATGATAGTTATAGTAAATAATAAATAATCTCAAGTATTAATAAAATGTACTGTTGATAACTACTGAAACTGAGATACTCAGTAGCCGTCGAAGCGGAAAATTGTATCGCTGGAACTCGACTAAGCCTGTAAATCTCATATTAGCACTTACTGCCCTTAATATGCACACTATAATTAATTTCCATTCGAACATTATGTTCGCTAATAGCGATGCGCGGTTAACTTATTACATACTATTCCCATTCTGTGGCTTTACCTGCTTCCCTGCAAACTATAGAAATGACGTTTCCGTTATTTATATTCATACTGCAGTTGAACTGCAGTCGTAAAGTTTTATTTTAATAGAAATGTATGCGTTATGTTTACATATATACTTTTTATTGCGGGAATCAATAGAACCTGATATGAAAATCGTCCTGGTCCTAGGAAATGAAAGTATTTTTGAATATACACAAATCTCCGAATGAGAACCGAACCCTCAAGTATCACCTGTTTTGTCAGTTATTTTCTATTCATAATTTTTTCTATTGGAATTCTTATACACTCCGTTCTCCACTTAAGGCGTTCAGTGGGGAACGGAGTGTCTTTATATTAGGTTCTCTCTGACTACCCTGCAATTCGGGAAAAAGCGAAAAAACAGTATTCTTTTATATGTGTGTTTACATGTAACGAATATATATATATTTCGATATTATAAGCAACACATAATATTTTAAAATATCATATATACTTTACTGTTTTATTTTATTTTTTATTATAGTATAGATGTAATATTTAACAATTCCCGTTAAGAGAAATACAAAAGGGCATTGGTTCAATCTACACCTACCATTAGTTATTTAAAAAGCCCGACAACGAACAAAGGTAAGGTTGTAGCTTTCGTTCGAAATAAAATATGAAAAACAAAAAAAAATTAAACAAAGTACTTTCAATGCAAGTAATACAATAACTTTCAATGAAATTAATACAATAACTTTATTATGAATATATCTTGTTATGTAAATGCATACGTGCAGTGATGTGCAAATTGTTAGTTTTTTGTTATACAACGTATGTGTATATTTTATGAAATATATATATACACATATTAAGTCTGAAATATACACATCAATTCGTAGTATTTAGGAGATGTCAGTCTGCGAATAGCCGGCAAGAAATTCAACAGTTGCTCTTTTGAAATATAATTTTACTACAATTTCAACTAGGATTACGCTCTAGAGGAAGCAGCATTTGTTTCCACACATTACCTTCAGTGAAATGATTTAATCCCATTTGTAGTTATTACATAATATTCAGTACGAAGCATTACTTTAATTAGAAATATCCACAACGAAAAACAAAACACATTAGATACATATATTTTTTTCTAATATTTTTTAAAGTGTTTAGACTTAGGAAACGTTCAACGTAGCTAAATGTAGAATGCATGGCTTAGCGGTCGGAGCGCTTGAACGGTTTTCAAGAGGCGCGGGTTCAAATCCCGCTGCGTTCAAATTTTTATACGTTTTCTAAATATGACATTAGGTACATTGCACTATCATACAACGTACTTTTTATATAACAAATACACATAAAACATTTATAGAGCATCACAAATAACAATTAACTACTATATCAAGGCAATTGTACGTATACAACCTTCGAATTTTTAACAAGCAATCGTTATCAATATTTCTAGTCTTTTATATTTGTTTACAAGTCAAATCAGTTTCTCACCGATGTAAATATTAAACGGCTAAAATATTAAATTACCCAATAAAGTTGATATTATATTTAAATAATCAATTATTTTATATTTGTTTAATATATTTTTTTATACTGCTTCATCACTTATACCATTCAGTTTTCATATATTAGTTAAATCATCGTCATAATATTGAACAAAGTCAATTCGATAACTATACTAAGAATAGATGTATATTATATATTACACATATTTAATTGTATTGTGACAGATTTACATATTGTATTATAAAGAAATATATACATAATTATATTCTTTATCGAACGCGACGGTTCCGGTTCCTATTTCCACTCATGGGAACGATTAAAATTTAAATTAATTTTACTTTTCGGCTCGGCGGATTAATATAGCCACCACCGCTCGAATTGTAATGATTGGAATTGAAACATAAAGCAGCGAACGAAGTATGCAGACAGTATTTTCTTTCTATATTAGTGTACTTTGCGGAAATTATTTTCAAGTAGCGTTTTCATTTCTTTACATAAACTGCACTTCCCCTGGTAAGCTAAACTAAACTGCTGATGTGAACTAAATTGTACTGAACTGAAACATCCCTACGTACTTAACTGAACAAGTACAGTTTAGTTCAGCTAAATTATTTCGCCAATGTCACCTTGTATGTGTAACACAAAGGAGAATGATCGACCGAAGAGATAAAGTTACATATATCACAAAAAATATTTTTTTTAGTCTACCCCTCTAAACATATAGAAATATATTGAAAAGTTTAACATATTATGTATTTTTTTTATCTTTAATTTTTAGTCTTGGGAGTTTAGTCAATTCAATGACTGTATAGATAGAATAACAATTTACAAGAAATAATTATTATATATGTACTTAGATTAACGTATTTTTTGATTGACGATTTTCTAATAATCACATACTTATCAATTCAACGGCATATTGATTATAAAATATATATATTGAAGTATAAAAGCTGCATAATCTCTTCTATACATATAATGAAAATATTACTGATCGCTGTTTTTACATGGAAGATATATGAGAAAAAATATTGTTGCGGGGATTTATCAATGTAATCTATTACAGGATTCTAAACCAAAACAATGATTTTAAATTTTCTTATCTGTTTGTCTGCGCGCTTGTGCACGCTTATCTCAGAAACGGCTATACCGATTTTAATGCAGTTTTGACTATTGTATTTCGGTAAACTTCAATTAACATTTTGTATTCATTTTATTACAATAGGCTCAATAAATACAAAATATACATCAATTTAAGCAAAGTATGTGATATAACAGAGGACGCGGACGAATAAAAGAAATAATAAGTTATTTATAGTTGTGTAGTTTACGCAGGTGAAGCCGAAGCAGAATACTATGAATGGGTTTTGGTTAATTTATTTAAAAGTTAAAATTTTGGGTTTTGTCTTCATTCACCTTTAATTTTTTTTATAGCTTTACGCTTTTCCCCGTTTAGCAGGATAGCCACATTTTATTAGAAAACCTAACAAATTTCCATATTTCTTTTGTTGCTTTAATATATTACAGGATAGATATTTAACTGATTTAATGCTTTATTTTAAAACTTATACTAATGTAAGCACCTTTTAAATACATTATCAAACGGTAAAGCATTCGTAGACGAAATACAATTTATTCATTAAAATACTAGTATATGTTTTTGGGACATTGCCAACAATTTAATCAACTGCTTGAACCTACTAGGGTTGTAGTGTAATGTTTTACTTAATTTCTCTGCCAATGGGCGATCCTAGTAAAGATAACGTAAACTAGTTGACTCATATTTATTTACAAATTACTTAAGCCCGGCCATTATTAAATGTTTTAAAAGGTTTTGATGAAATTTGTTAAAACGATAATGTAACCGAATAATTTACTTAATACAAATCTATATATATATATATATATATATATATATATATATCATTACCTCGAGTGCGAATCAAACTTACCACCAATCGCGTTTACAGTCGCGTTTACTGTTCCATTGCGCCACGATGGCCCATTTTACATACATTTCTTGCGCATTTTTTTGAATCGAGAACAGATTGCCTTGACACTAAATTCTCACAACATTCGAGAGAAGCATGATTTTAAAAGAGTTTTTTAGTTCAGTTATAATATTTTACGAATAACAAATACATATAAATAAACCGTAAAATCTGTAATATAATTTCCACACAACGGATGCCATAGCTTTCTATTAAGCAAACTTTAATAAACGACTAGGCGGGTGACGAACTAACGAGATTATAGAATTTGCGTAAGACGTTACCCAAAGCTATTTTCATGGCGTTATTATAAAGCCAACCGTCGCACCTTTAATTAAATTGCTGGTATATTAGCTATAATATATTTTACTATTTTTTTTAACGTCTCCAGCACTCTGCTTTCCATGTTCTGATGTTTTGTGTTGAATGGTGGAATCAAACGCCGCGCTTTATTTTACTTAAGAAAAAATTATAATTTATATACATACATTTCTCCGAATGGGTATCGAGCCCACAACCATCTCGTATACACTCATTGATACTACTAAATGAATGCAACAACTTTTATTGATATAATTTTTATTGATTTAATTTGATAAGATAGTATAAAAAAAAATTCTATAAAACCATGTGGGTTTTAAATAAATCCACATAATGAGATGAGTTAAACATATGAAATTCCAATACTATAAAGTCCCTACGTTTATTAATAAGCAAAATTGACAGATACGATTGTAGTATAAAAATGTAAACGAACATTGGCGTCGGTTAATTCGATTGTGTTCAGTTTAAAACATTTTTGCGGTACAACTGATGAAACGTTTACTGTCGCATAAATATATTGGATACCCGCGATGTCGCCGATGCGCGAAAATTATGTAAAGTTCTATAGATCGCTGGATACATTACGGGATTCATTAAGCGTTTGTTGCGCTGTTTTTGTTTGGTTTTTTAATGTGCCACTAAAAGTTTAATGTCAAAACTTTTGTGTCTCTCCTTTTTTAGTTTATTTCAAACTTTTTACAAGACTACAGTAGACAGTACAAGAAGCAGTAATACAGTATGTAACACAAAAAGATATTATACTAGCTATTATCTGCGGCGTCGCTCGCGTGGTCAATTGAAACTAACAATAATTTCATCATACATCACACATGATGATGATGATGATGCCTTCCTGGTGCAAGAATGAATAAGAAACACCTCGACAGTTAAACTATACTTTGGGCTCTAAGGTAACGCTCATTAAGCTTATCTCAATAGAAGTGTTCCGGTGACATCTGGTGATGGATTTTGTCGGCAAATACATTTAACTCTAAAATCAAGAGAGCGTGTATAACTGTGATTTATCTATTTTTAACATTATTTTAAAGTGTTATTCACAAAATTTGAACGCAGCGGGATTTGAACCTCTTGCTTAGCGGTCAGAGCACTCGAACAGTTTTCAAGAGGCGCGGGTTCAAACCCCGCTGTGTTAAAAATTTTATACGTTTCCTAAATATATGTGATTTATCTATTTCCAATTGTATACGAAATCGATCACCATTCTTTAAGACAGATCACTATTTTTATATGCTACTGTAAAAGATATTATATATATTCTTGTTTGAGGACAGAATGTGAAAATTCTGGGCTTTGGACACACGTAAAAATGCTACACACAAATGGCCATGGGAGTAGGACGGTCTTTATCAAGTGAATTTCGAAACTCAACGGGATACTACGTGTTCTGTTTTGTGTCCACATTTGTGTCTACTGATAAATGCTCTGTGCATTTTTATAATTTTGTTTACAATATCATTTTTGGAGGCTAGAATGCTGTCACATTTAATTATCATTACATACATTTTTTTGTAAATCTGTGTAAACACTTGCGATCAGGTTTAAATTACTCTGTACTAAACAGAACTCCTGTTATTAACACACAATCCTCGGCATAAGTTTTCAACCGCAAATCTCCAATTTTAATAATGTACAGAAAGAAAATTGCACCATTCCCAGATTTTATTTATTGCAATACTTGGACTGGTGCTGACAGTAATTGATGTACGAATTCGGCTTCTGCAACGGTGGTATATTATAGATTGTTTCTCGTTAAAACTCATCTCTAGAGCATTATTATTTCAAATTCACCTAATGTTTTACCTACCATTGTCATTACTTTTAAGGCTCGCTACTTATCACAATTCAGAATCAGTTAAGTTTACAGTGAGACGCAGTTCCACTGCGAGATGACGTCATCAATTCCCAAAAGATTTATTAATAAAAATATATTAATCCATAGCTTACTAGCTTTTTATCTCCACACAAACAATCATTACATCGCTGCGTTGCAGTTTGAAAGGAGGACAAACAAAAACAATAATAATCGTCCAAAACTTTCCAACTTGGACTTGTACGGTTTCCAAGAGGCGCGGGTTCGAATCCCGCTGCGTTCAATTTTTTATACGTCTTCTAAAAATATGTTCCATTGTCAATTTCCTAAGTGTGTGATTAACATTATAAAAATTGTTAAAAAACCCAAAAGAAAAGCCCAGTATTCGCCACGAATGCAGTCTTATCCTAACTTGTTTTCAGCTTTACGCTTTATCCACTCCGTTCTCCGCTTTCCGAGCGAATATGCAACATTGCGTGTTAAGCGGTTCAACTCAACGCCTCACATATCATATATGTTTTACACATTATCATTTTAAAATGAAACTTGTGCTAGCTATAATTTTACCTTAGTTAATGTGTATTGAAAACACATTACAAAGCACTCCCAATACATAAATAAAAAGCGAAAGATATAATCTTAAAATGGTTTCAGCTTTAATAGTATACTTAAAATATAAACATAATATATACATGACGTTATCTTTAGAGGAAAATTTTAGTACGAATTTAGTAACGCATGTTACGGTGAGTACGAAGTTAGTAATTCCTTTAGAAACATTAAACTTATGATGGATGTCTTCCCAACGAGTAATGACTTGGGCTTAGTCGACTTAACTTGTTTATACCTACATTGCCCATTACTATTTCAATATGATAAATCTCTTGGATACAGGTACCTATTGTTTAAGGTGAAAGTTATAAAGTGTGTGAGTTTGTAACTAATTGGTCATCTAATAAATGATTGTGCCTTCAATCTCAACAATGAGGGCTTAAATTTAATTTATAATTAAAAATCCCATCGACAGCATGACAGCGTTTGACGGTAAAAGATTTGTATTTAAAATATTTTCATTTCTCCACTCTGGTATCTAAAATATGGCGCGACGTTGAGTCTCGAATTCAGGCGCAAAGCAGAGAACGGAGTATCTTGGCACTATCTTGTCTCAGTCTACCACTTTTTACGGTATTACGCGTAGATCTAAAAATATGTGATGGCGAGTTTCATATATACAAATACTGTTTCCAAATATAAAGAAATTTTAATAAGAGTGACATGTCACTACGATCATCCCCCCCAAAGTTTAAAAAAAAGGAGTTCAACCTGGAGAGTGAAAAAGTCCCGCTACTTTTAAACTTTTATACGTTTTCTAATACTGTTTTCTTTTTTTCACTCATATCTCCGTTTTCTTCCAACTCTACATGTTCTAATAACTCTCCTTTTCTCCCAACTCTCCGTTTTCTTGTTACTCTCTGTTTTCTTGTTACTCTCCGTTTTCTTCTTACGTCTCCCAACCATCCGCCTTCTACGTACTCTCCGTTTTCGCTTAAAGAGTTTGGAAAACCAAACTCTCGCTTCGTATTTCACCGGTCTCCGCAGTTTTCACCGGTCTCTTACATGTTCTAGAGATCTAGATAATTTTCAAGTCGTATAGAAGTTTATGATAAATTTTTAATAAAATTAAAAATAAGTAAATTGCTGTTGCAGCTAGTTACAGTAGTACAGAAATACATATATAAAAGTACTACTGATTTATGATTGTCTTTCCATTAATACTAACATTATCACAAATAAATATTTTATTAACACTTAACTTTAAGTAAAGTGTGAGTGAAATATATATACTTTACACTTTAAAGTGATTTCTAAATTATCATTTTGCTTCATTAAATTGAAAAAATCTATATATGTATATCACATATTTTTACTTACAGACTTTGAAAATTCAATGTGCCCACCATCGAACACAGAAGTACAGTAGGCGGCGTTTATATGAAATTAACTACAACTTGGCCATACTTTGTCAATGGTGTAAATAAAATAAAGCTTTTAGCAAATAACGTTGAACCTCTATTTCGCGACAAATATCTCGTATGTAGTTTGGCATGAACGTAGTGGCGTAATTCGTTCATAAATTAAGAAGAGCCTACTCGTTCCCGCTATCTTTATGAGGGTCCCTGCCCACTTGGCGTGGAATTAAGTAATCACATGTTGTACATTGCCGCAGCTAGCCTAATCAAAATTGCGCACTTGATAAGATTCTTGGCATGGCTCTGTTTATGGAATATGATTTTTTTGTTTAAATTCATCAAAATAAATGTTAAATTTCCTGTTGATGGTTTTGCTTGAAGATATATTACAATATAAAGTGTATGGACTGTGTATTTTCAACTCACTTCCTTTATCGATATAGGAAAACGTTCCTGTTGGTGCTGTTTTAGTATAATTCGTAGTAATAGCAGATAGAACCTAAACGCCACGACCGTTCCCTAGTTAATTAAATTTTATTTTATAAAGTAAATATATATATATCGGTACATAGCTTAAAGTATAAAGTTATATTTAGTTTAGCGCCATTTTAGTTCAGTAGATTATCTATGGTGGTGTCAATGTACACCATAGACACCACCACTCTTGTCTCTAGTCGTTGGTCGAACCAATGAGTGATAGGAGAGGCTTTAAGAACGCTTGTTGAATTCCCGGTTAGAATAGACAGTTAACGTTAAGCTCCGGTAGTGTTCTTTACTAGGCGGGACGTAGCTATGCCCGATACATATATTTTTATATATCTAAAAGTCATTACGCGTTTGGATACTATTTGGCAATATTTGCTAGAGCGTTTTTGGAAAGAATTTTTTTAAGTAAAGTATAAGTAAAAATTAAAGAAATGAAATATACTAAGTATACATTAAAGTTATTACGCGAAGAATCGGTCTTATTGATATTATGTTATTTTTTTATATTATTTAAATAGAACTCAGTGCTGTCAGACAACCATGGAAGTATTTAGTAGACGGGAATAGATAATTACATAATCAGCCCGTAGGCACTAATCCGCGCTTTAGTTCTGACAGCTTTAGGCCTGGAGATGACAGACATTAATGATAAGATTTAATACGCGTAAAAATATCACAAAACTAATGTTATACTATATATTTGATATATCAAATGCTTTTACAAACAACAATCAGACATGATATAGAATTGAATGAGATATAAACGTTCCAATATTTGTGCGAATTCCCTTTTACACCGGTTAATTCGAATTTTACGGCCGATCAAACATTTGTGAATAAATTAATCAAAACACGATGTATGGTTAAATCAAAATATTGGATACCTAAAAAAATAAAACATATCAAATATTTATTAAAAACAGTACAGGTATATACAGAAAATATGCCAACGTTACTAAACGAACGATATGAAAACAATTAAATTGTTTCAATACATTGAACGTATTATAAAATCATTTTCAAAGTGAGAAACTAAATGAAAACCATTAAAAACAGAATTTAATATCCTGCAAACGTTCCATTCGCACTCTTTCGAAATAATTTTGCAAAAATCCAAGCGATTTATTCAAATTCAGTTCGCTGAACGATCACCCTATTAATACGGCTATTACGCTTCTATTAGTTGCCTTTCAGAATTAATTAATTAAGCAATGTATATCAAGAAAGCTATATACTGAGGAATGGTCGTTCAAGAAATTAATAATCTTAAAAGAGGGCTGAATTGGTAGATGGATACACGCCATTACATTCTGGGAAATTACTTTCGTTCATGAATATTATATGGTAGGTACACTTATGGAAAAATGTTTGGTATTTAATAGGAGATTGTTGATAACAAGCTATTAAGTACGTAACTACACGCTGTACAATGAATGGGGTTAAATTTGAATTGCCGCGACGAATTTGCCCTTCGACTTGTTTCTTTGTTGCTTTATACAGATTATTGTTAAATAACTTAGCGAAGTAAACTTTTCTTTTAAATAATTGGACGTATATAATATAATAGTATTTTTTTTCTTATCAATGCTGTTGTACGGAATTTTGTATCTCGTTTGCCAATCTCTATTAGAATACTAGTAGCATAGATTGTTAAGCTCCCATAACACTTGCTCCTATATATTTCTTTCAAAAAATCATTGAGTTTTGAGTTTGAGCTGTTATTATAATCGAAAACATGTGTTTTTTAATGAAACTTAATACTTTATGAATTTTTGTTTAATAGCATTACGTTTATAACAAATTTACAGAAATAAAAACGAAACAGAGATCACTACAATGTCGTTTCGTGATTATTACATACTTAATTGCGAATTGTTAATTAAAATACATAACGACGCGTGTCCCCGAGCTGTGAAATCATCACAGTGCCGTGTAATGAAATGGCGAAAACATGTCCAACAAAAATTATATATTGGGATGGCCTAGTGGGGACTAGGTGGACTGACGACCTCGTCAGAATTGCGGGAAACCGCTGGATGTGGGAGACCAATGACCGCTCGAAATGGCGTTCTAAGGAGGACGCCTATATCGAGTCAACAGTAGTGGACCCGGCTGTCTCCTGCTGATGATGATGATGATGATGATATGTTTTTATTTATTTCCATTAATTTGTTTACGACATTACTTAAAAAGAAATATATATATATATATATATTTCACCTTTGATTATTGTATGTCCAATGTTTTACGAGACATCTACCATTAAATATGTATATATATAATTAATTTAAATTGACGCATCTGCGAAGTATTTATAAAAACTTCTAGCATTTGACATTTAAATTCCGTCAACTTAAGAAGTTACTACCTAACACTAACTCAATATTTTACTTTGTCTAAGCCGATTTTTTTTAAATAAGTCTTCACACACTTAGTAAATTAAAAAACTTATATTTAGAAAACGTATAAAAATTTGAATGCAGCGGCATTTGAACCCGCGCCTCAGATCTACATATTTTTGTACAGGTACCTATTTTATTCAATGTCCACCCATCAGGACCTAATCAAAGTAGGCACCTGGCACTGCTTTTATTCGTCAACTCTTTCTTTCCTTTCTTTTCCTTTCTTTGTACCCAGCATCTTAATACATCCTCCAAAAGACAGGAATTACAAGTAATCACTTCCCTCATGTATCCTCATAGAGGTTTTAATCTCAAATCACATAAGGAATGCTATTCACTCCCCGGCGTATAATAGCGTAATTCCCCGCATTGATGTTGAATTTCCTCCGTCGGTATTCGCTAATGAAATACAGCTACCTTAACAAAAGTTAATTATTTCATTTTCATAGCTTCACGCTAAAACATGGCGTATGTGACGCAATCGCTTTATAATTGTTTGTTTGTTTAACTTGACTCTATCTATATTCATATAATTAAATACTGTATCTGTACTGAACTGACATTTTAATTTTATAAAATGCCCATAACGTCCTTATATTTCCGTAACTCCTCCTCTTTTGTTATATTTATAAAACCCACAACAAGTCAATATTAATTTAATACACAAAAAAAAAAAATTATAAATATTCTTTTTTTTTTTTTATTTAAACGTTATATTATTTCGCATTTCTACCAAAATTAAAATCTATACATATAATAAGAAAGTTTCTGATCAATGTCTGTGTCAGCTTAACTGATTTAAAAGCAGTTTTGACTATTGTATTCTGTAAGCTTCCCTTAAAATTTAGTGTTTATTTTATTTCAATCTGTTCATAAATAAAAATGTTCCAACAACTTCAATTTTGTTCGACAAAATTGCTCTAAAATAACTGTTTTATTTAGTTGATTGAATCTTAATTCACTGTGTAGATATATATCATGATTCGTGTAAATTATAAATTTAAACAAATTTTGTGGTTTAAGTGAGAACGGGGACTGGTGGAAAAACTAAATAGTTATAGCCGTGAAGTTTACGCAGGCGAAGCCGCAAGCGGGTCACTAGTATATTATATGTATAATTGTATCGCATGCAACAACTTATTCTGCTCCACTTAACTTTATAACTACATGCTTAATTAATTATATAATAAAATCTTTACACCAAACCACGCAATCTTAACACAAAGGTATAAAATTCTATATATTATTAAATCATTATATTAATACGAGTACACGAAGAATAAGCTATGTACCCTTTTTTACGAAAATTACGCCGACGGATGTATATTAAATTTGGCGCGGTTATATATATATTTAATAATTAATATATTAAACTAATAAAACAAATGTAACACACGCTACCAGATGTTTGACATACTTGTCTGTATAAAGTGAAATAATCGTTACTAAGGCATCGCGTTTTTACGCGTCAACTGAGCTACTTGTATGACTATTATACCTAGCAAAAAAAAAACAAAACGTAGCATTACAAGGCAGAGAGAATCCAATATTAAGATACTCCATTAACCACGTTCCTCTCGAATTGGAGAAATTGTACGTTGTAGGAGAGAACTCACCGCCACGCTCTGTCATACAAGAGCGACAAATAATTAAAAAAATAGTTATTTCTCCAAGTGAGAATTGAACTCACGCCACTCACAATGAGATGCCCCAACGCCACAATGACAATTTAAAAAACGATACAATAATGTTTTAATAAGCTTTTAAATTATTGACAATTTACACAATAGTTCCCACTTTTTTATTCTATAGACAAGGCAAACGAGCGTTCGGGTCACCTGAAGGTAAGTGATCACCGCCGCCCACGACCCTGTGTAACACCAGCTACAGGTATGTATCCAGCCTTAAAGGGAAAAAAAGACGCGGTTCTTGAAGGTATCCAAGTCAAATCGACCTGAAAACACTGCCGCTGGTAGGCCATTCCACAGTTGCGTGGCACGTGGAAGGATGATCCTACGAAAATTTCAATAATCTGAGAATAAGACTTACTCGCTAATCACACTTAATTCTTATAAAAGTAGTTAAGTGTGTAAATGGCAGCCCCTGAGTATCGTTGGTTATAACCAACGTGGGTTTTTCAAAACTTATAATTTAGCTCTTTATTTTAATCTTTTTAAAGAGCTTAGGTAAATACATTATAGAAAATGGATATAATATATTTATTATATATTAATATATAAGCCGCATTCAAATTGGACTAGGAGTTCGATTGTGCACAAAATGTTTACTGCCCCTGGTGAGTTGTCACCTCACACCCATCTAAGAGCACGCATCAATTAAACCTGATCCTATATAACCACTGACAACTACATCCAAATCGGACTAGTAGCATTGGTTATGCACGAACAAACCCAAACAAATGTTTACTGACAAGTTATTATGATAACATATATCGACGAACATGGACCAATCACTATAATAAATTACACTGAAAGTTGCATCGAAATCAGTGTAGTACTTTTGGAGATAAATGGCAACAGTACTTTGTACACGAAATGTTTAGGACAGCGCCCCCTGATGAGTTGTCGTGACTACAAATATTTAAGAAAATGCACCAACCAAGTTCGATCATATCACTTAAAATCGCATCGAAATCAGACTAGTAGTTTTGGAGATAAATGGCAACATCACTTTGCACAATAAAAAACCAAATAAACCAAACAAACCACCACAAGCGCATATACTGTCTACGTACCGTCGCGGGTAAAAAAAAAGATACCTACATTTACTGAAAAAGATTATAACAGTTACGCAAACGCATACAAACCAATACGTGAAATAATTAATACTTAAAATTATTCAATTTCTTAATAATTATAAGATAAATAAAATACATTCTACGTCTTAATGGATATAAATTACTATTTAAGCTCTTATTCTTGTCAAATAAATAATACGTTAGTTGGTGCATCATCTTCATACATTTCTCTTTTTAGTTTTGGATCTAAACATTAAATATTCGTAATTTGAATATTTTATACGGCGGTACCTGTCAAGTACAGCGATATACTAGGAAGTTGCATTTAATCAAAGGGGTCCATTACATACTAAGATCCTTGCAGGGATAATAAGGCATAAGTGGCTATAACAAGCTATAACTGGTGTTAGGCGATGCAACCTGATACCCGTCTTACACGGTAATCCTCAATAGGGCATAGCTGTGATATGTTTACAACGCAGATGTGAAACTTTTACAGTTTTACACATTTTCCCGCATAGCAGAGTAGTCAGAGAGAACTTAGTGTCAAGACACTCCGTTCTCCACCTTTCGCCGGCAATCGAGACATTGCGTGTTGAGTAGCGGAACTCAACACTGCGCTTTATCTTAGGTACCAGAGCGATATTTTGTATTCATAATAAGTGACGACAAATAAATGACTATAAACGATAAAGACGATAAAGTCGAAATAAAAGAAGGTCTCCTTTTACATCATCAATATATCTATATATATATATATATATATATATATATATATATATATATATATATATATAATCGCCAACTCTGTACGTTACACGCTAGGTCCGGGGTCGTGAAGGCCACGTCCACGATAGACATCCCCGAGCCTTCGCACGCACGTATTGGTTGTCCCCCGATTGAAGACAGACAAACCAGAGGCATCTACCCACTCACAGAGTGTCGCACCACGCGCACTCGTCGGTCGTTGCAAAGCCCCACATATCCGACAGGAGCTCCTCGAACCCCGCCAGAGTTCGATTGGGGGACTAGTTTTATAAAGTTTAATTCATCAAAACATAAACATGTTCGTATAACACTTATTAACTAATATAATTTAAACATTGTTTTAGCGTAAGACGTCCTGCAGCACTATAGAAATGATCAGAAACAATTAGCTAGCAGCGAATGGGTGCGAGCTGCCCAGGACCGGGATTGACGCTCTATAAGATAGGCTGACAAAGATCTTTAGCTATCCACCTGTAATCTACATCAGAACAATATATACAACCTTACACACCCATTATCTATTGTGTAAACAATATATATATACCATCATTAGTCTCGAATATTCTATTAATTAAAATACACCACTAGGTACACGAAACTACGTTTATGTATCTGTCTATTTCATTGCATAACTCAACTGGAATTAGTTGCTCATATTACCGCTCAAACTAACTTGGTAATTCCTTTACAAACATTAAACTTATGATGGATGTCTTCCCCGAAATGAGTCGTGCTCGCTAGTCGTCTACGTTGCTTGTATCTATATTTTTATGCCAATTTTATTCAAATGTACTTAATATACACAATTCTTTTAAGCCTTATATAAATGTGGAGGGTAACATCGCGGCGCATCCAGGTCTTCGTCGGCCCATGCCTAAGACAGACGCGCGTTAGCTACTGGCCTGATAAAACCTCCAACTTAGAACTGTGGGATCTCTGGTCTGAGACCCCGATTGACCTCCAAATAAGGCGCCGCAAGTGGGCTTGGATTGGAAACACTTCAATCACTGAAGGTGGTTAGGTTATCGTGGTCCAAGGCGAAGCGAATTGCCCAGAACGGATCTCGATGGTGGATCACTGTGATGGCCCTTCGCTCTACCTAGGGGAAATACGACAATAAGTCAAGTAAGTAATTGAAAAATCAATAAATGAATTGATAGTTTAATAAAATAGACTAATAGTTATTAACAATATAAAACGTCATTTTACATTCACATTTCACCATATAATAGCGGCTCAGTAAATAATGAATACCAATTACAATAATACAAATAGCAGACATCATTGTTAAACGATTAGTCCTGTGGCTACGAATGGGCTACGATTATTTCGCAATTAATGGATTTAACAGTATTCCGATTTGAACGTAATCTATATTCATAAAACGATAAATGACTGATTTAGATATTTATGTCCATCAAGGCCATTGTGGCGCAGTGGGACAGCGTCTGATTGTAAACGCAAATGGTTATGGGTTCGTTTTCAACATGGGGGGATGATTATATGTAAAATATTTTCATTTCTCCTCGCTGGCAAGGTGCGGTGTTGATTTCCGCGTACATGCAAAGTTTCTATTTTGGGCGGAAATTAGAGAATAGGTGGCTTGACACTAACTAGCCTATCTCTGACTACTCTACTATGCGGGAAAAAGCGTGAAGCCGAAAAAAATATATTAATATTAATTACTAGCGACCCGCACGTGCCTTCGCCTGCGTTAACTACATGACAAAACTATTTCGTTCTTTCGCCCGCGTTCTCACTTAAATAATAAACTTTGCTTAAATTTATAATTTGAATGACTGTAACTGTTTTATTTATGGACCAAATTAAATAAAATAAACACTAAATGTTCAGGGACGCTTACAATAAACAACATTGCTTAGAAATCGGTTAAACTGTTTCTGAGATTAGCGTGCACAAACAAGCAGACAAACAGACACATAGACAAACAGAAAAATAATTAAAAATCGTTGTTTTCTGTTTTATTACATTGATAACTGCTCCTAATAATATTTTTGTTTAATATATTTTCCATGTACAGACAGCGATCAGTTACATTTTTATTACATGTATAGATAAAGATTAATATATTAAAAAAAACTAATTTCATAAAGATTTTATTTCGTAAAACCATTAATCTAAGTCAGCTCTTTAAAATATTTTGCTGCAATGAAGTATGTATGTAATATGTAAATATACTGTGTGTTGTATACAAATGTAATGTAGAAACAAATCGAGTATAAAATTGGGTTATTTTTATATGTAAATATAATAAAATAGTTTAATATATTTAGAAAACGTATAAAATTTGAACCCGCGCCTCTTGAAAATCGTTTAAGCGCCCTGACCGCTAAGCCAGGCGTTATACATCCAGCTCCGTCGAAATTCTTATACGCTTATTACAACTTATATTTGTTGTTAGCATCTCTGTAGAGAGATTATTCCATCTTATATTACTTTAAATTTAAAATCTTATTATATACGTGCACTATGCCTGCCCATAGTTAAATAATTAAATAGACAAATCCTAACACGGTTACATAGTGACAAGCCCGTTTCGGCGACCACATGGCTACTAAAATATTTTGTAATTATGACGTGCCTTTTGAACATGCAAAATATCATTGAAAATTTAATAACGCTATGAATTCGCAATAAGCCTAAGCAGCGCTACGCACGGCTGATATAAATTTTAAGCTAAATTAAGTGTGCCGTGTGCGTCACACTCATGTAGTCACACTAGTATCATCTCAAGTAGATGTCAGTCACTTTAAAACATAAATAAGGTTCTTTAAAAAAAAATTTTGTTTTATTAAGTTTTAAAATGTAAAAACTGAATAATAAAATACGAAAGGTTTCAGTTATTATAATAATTTAATTAATCTCATATTATAACAATATTGGACAGTAACTAGTGTAATATATTTAGATTTCACGTCAAATACATATCATATTTAAACTGATTACAAATCAAATCAAAGTATCACATTATATTTAATACAACTTCTTTACGTTCTCGGTAGCGCGATCAAGAATGATCTACCAAGTATTACAAGCATACTGTACCACTCAGTAAAAACTTTACAATTTTTAGGTAAACACATTTCCCAATTACTTTTAAAATTATCACAACAATCTTAAGACTAATTTTATCCGAATATAAATTGTAGGACAGTCATTTTTTTCCAATCTTACAGGAACAGGTTACTTTGTTTAAAAAGAGTGTTACCTCCTAACCTCCAAGATTGTAAGATGTCATTACATTTTTAGTTTCGTTACATTAAACTACCTGTAATCTTATGGTAAGATCAATTGTTAGTATTATGGCGGTTCCAATTGCCCGTAAAGACTATCGTTAATCGTTTAACCTGCCCTCTGAAACACGGATATGGCCACCTGCACTACTGCACTGTCGTCTATCTATGAACAAGTAAATAAATTAAACAAAGCTTCACTTTTGGCTATCGATTATTATTTAACATAAAATAAACAATCTTTTTAAATATTGACAGTGATAAGCCAATACAATAAAAACTTATCAAAACGAGTGTCATGTTCATAAATTAAAAATTAATGCTAGTTATCTATAGTTATTGAGATATTTAGAAAACGTATAAAAATTTGAACGCAGCGGGATTTGAACCCGCGCCTCTTGAAAACCGAACGAACATAACGAACTCTTGAACGGATATATTTTTCAATTTCCTTAGTGTGCAAATAACACTTTAAAAAATGTTAAAAAATATATAGTTATAGTTATTGTTTTGGATCTTTGATAGATCTAATAAACACTCTAGATAGTGTAACACAGAACCATTGACTTAGGTAATCCTAAATCATTTATTTTTCTTTTGACCACGCAAGCATCGTTTTTTATTTAAAGATCCTTTAAAATTCATATAATTTTATATATAAAACCGTTTGCCACTGTATTAATGCACTGTATAGTTGAGTTAATAACTTTTTAATTTGTTTTAAGCAATCGTTGTGGTAAATAAACAGTATAGAAGCACAAAAATAATATGTTCATTGTTTATTTTACTTTCCAGCAATAAGTAGCACATATTTAAAGCATAAAGGTCTTTTAAATATTCAATTTACAATATATATAAAGGTACAATATCTGTAATAGCTCTTATAATTGCCTAAGAGGCAATTAATTAAGATAAAAATTTAATAGAGATCGTAATATCTATCTAATTTATTGTTATGATGAATTTATCGTACAGAATTCTTAACGACAGAGCAGAATAGAATATTAAATTTCGAGCTTATTACTTGAATGTAATAAAGTTATTCTAAATTATAAATAATTTACTTTATTAATGTTACTAAATTTGATTATTACATTTATTTGTTTAGAATAGAATTTAAAATAATGCTACTTTTATTGTAAACTATAGCCTTCCTAATGAATGTGCTATGATACCTATTCATAAAGTATGTTTTGAGTCCGACTTTTAATTCACGTTCAAACAAACTTTATTAAATACTACATAATTGATTATTGTGAACGCACAATTTTTTAATTTAAATAATTAAATTAAATTGATATGATAATGCTGCTTTTATAATATAATGATCATGAAAAACATTATTAGAAAACGTTTAAAAATATGAACGCAGCGGGATTCGAACCCGTGCCTCTTGGAAACGGTCCCAGTGCTCTAACCACTACGCCATGCGTTCTACATCCGGGTGCGTCGAAATTGTTATACGCTTATTACAACTTATTTTTGTTGCTACCATATAATGAACTATTTATTTTGGACTCGATAATAATTCTATGGTATTCTATATGAATTATTTCAAATTGAAACATTCTTTAGGGGCGACTTGGCCACTTGACGACACTAGTTTTCAGCCATGCCACGATATTTTTTCGAAAAACGTTATGCCTGAATTAGTGGTGCAGTGGGGCATCGTTTAACTGTAATCGCGATTGGTTAATAACTCAGGTGAATGATTATATTAAAATTATTTTCAGTACTCCTCTCTGGTGGACAAGAAAACGCGTGGCGTTGAGTCTCGCCAATACGTACGTCTCGAATTCGTATGGAAAATAGAAAACGGAGTGTCTTGGCACTAGGTTAGCTCTGACTACCCTATTATAGGTGGAAGAAAAACCGTAAAACTGTAGATTCATCAAGGAAAATACTAAACTTAAAAAAATAATACTTGTATCAATTGTTATATAATTCTATTTAGTTAAAATTAAATTAAATATAATCTGCATCAACAATCGTTCGAATTTGTTTTGTCATACCTACGTACTGTTATCACATTTTTTATGGATTTAATAATTAAATGTTTACTTTAGCTCTTGTTTAATATTCATTTGATTAAATTTTATTAAATTAACTTTACGCAAACATCAATGTAGATTCATTTGTTAACAACCTCAATAAGTATATAATATATGTATGTTTGTAACATATCAGTCTGGAGAACGGAGTGTCTCGACACTAGGTTCTCTCTGACTACCCTGCTATGCAGGAGAAAGTGTGAATATGTAAAAAATATGTAAATTTTGGGAAGTGAGGTAGGTATTTTCACTCTTAATAACAACAGAATATACCAACCTAAGCAAATAAAGGATGTGGTTGCGTACTCCAAAATTTAACCCCGTTTTACAAAACTCCATGTTGAAAGTAAAATTTTGAGAATTAATTATAAGATATTACGGTTTCAAAAATATTACGTAAACCTACAATATATTTGGCTTTTAAAAGAATGTGTTACTAAAGTTATTTTTTAAGAGATGTAGGTGTTTTCCAATGTTTATTGTCTGAACCTTGTTCTGTGGTAACTAAGATGTTGTATAAATTTAAGTATAAATAGTGTTCTTAGAAGATTAAGGAAATGCTATAATTGTGTGTTTGAAGATTGTTTTAGGTAACGATGGGGCTGACATTTTTGTATTATTACATAAAAAGACCCTAAATAAAAATAGATTAAAAAAAAAGTTATTTTCCATACCTTAACAATAAAATGAAAAACATTTTAAATTTATTAACGAAATGTGTTTAAAATGTTTTATAATTCTTTAATATTTTTTAAATTTTATTACTTAGATAAGTATGTTTTTTTTTAAATCTAAGTAGGTAGGTAAGTACCTACCTACTTAGATTTAAAAAAAGCATTTCCTAGAGGCCCGGGTTCGAATCCCGCTGCATTCAAGCTTTTACACATTTTCTAAAAATGTGTTTTATGATTCATTCTAAACGACGAGTACGTACGTCCATGGACTGAAATGATTAACTGTGTACTTTGCATTACGCGCAAGCTTGTGATGTCTACTGTAGTACGTTAACAAAGCAATGCTCAGGAATACGAGAGAAACATTGTTCCTTTGGGACAGATAATAAATATTGTTGTATTTTTCTTTGTATTTTGAATAGTTTTATACAAAGAACTTAATGTAAAATAATTGTAGTTCTGTAACAAAAATCCTTTAACTGTTGTGTAGTACTTAAGATAGACCAAGCTTATATATTAATGTTAATTTTCTAATGTGCTACCCAACATAAGTTTTTTTTGTTTAGGACTTACATTTTTATGAGGTACATATAATGAAATACGTTTTTAAATGTATCTATTTGTTTTAGCTATAATGCTGACATAATATTAATAAAGATTGTACATGTTACAATGATAAAATATGATAAAAGCATACCTGTCTTCATTATTTGTTATAAATCTCATAGACTAATACTTAAAGAACAATTTGTTTAAAAGCCCTTTAGAAAATAAAAGAAACAAACCAAAGAACCAATTATCTATATACTTAGATAATAGTTTGAAGCTTTTCGTTAAAGCTGAATATTATACTTATAAGTTTATTAGGTTTCTTGACAGATGGCGCTGTTTTAAGAAAAAAATATTTACATTATTATACAAATACTCTGTAAAATGTTTTACATGATTGAGCATTCAAATTCTTTAGCCTTTAAAAACAAAACCTTCATTTAAAATTATTTTAATAGAAATAAAGTTACTTCTCTTTATTAAGTAAACTACTTTATTAGTAACATTTTTTATCTGTGGAATAAGTAAGGGTTAAAATTAGTACATTTTTATTCTGTACCATTAACTAACTTTGTTGATCTTTACCATGAATATTCCAAGCTTGTTATGTTATACAATCTATATATAAAACATTATATTTAACTCCTCACTAATAATAAATGGAAATTATTTTGTTGTTTATGCATTAAATTACTAACAGTGCCTTCTAAGTTAAAGTGCAATATTATTATAAACTCATGAGGTGTTTCACGATTGGGCTTCATTTGTTTTCATTATGACGAAGCGCCGAAGAATAGTGCAAGCCGACAAAATTATACAAAATGTTATTTACGTGTTTTGTTTGTTAATGTTTTTACAATTAAAAGGTATGGTTTTTTGACATAATAGATATGATTTCATTTATAAACTTTGTTATACGTTTTTAGTCATGAATGCATTTGTTTGTTTATCAGGTTATTACTCGAGCGTAAGTAATCCTGTGTTGTTATATTCTACGGCTTCCAATATACGAATAGCAAATACTTCCAAATTAGTTAAATATAATGCTATAATTAAGGGATTGGAGCAAGGCTCCGCTGTAGATTTCCTATATAGGAAAAATTTAATATGCTGGTCGGAACAGACTGCGGAATTGATACAATGTATGGAATATAATAATACACATTCGGGTCAGAAAGTAAGTCAATGTTAATTTAACATCAACATTAATCAAAAAATATAAATATTTTTCATTTATATTTTACATAAATTAATTTTCAGGTAAGAATTGTCTCAACAGGTTTAATAACACCATCAGGTATTGCAATTGATTGGTACACTGAAAAGATATATTGGACAGATGGTGAAACTAATAGAATAGAAGTTATAGGGATCGATCAAAAATATAGAAAGGTCTTGTTCTGGTCAGATATTGATCTGGCAAGGGCTATTGCAGTAGTTCCTAAAGAAGGGTTTGTATAATTTGACTTAACTTTTTTGTAAAATTTATGTATTACATTTTGCAGGGTAGGAAGATAGAATGGTCTTAAAACTGCATGACTTAAGATTGTTCACTTTCCACCCATTTTAAAATATTACAGCTTCTCACTTTTTCCTGCATAGCAGGGTAGTCAAAGAGAACAAAGTGTCAAGATACTTTATTCTCCACTATCACATTAAAATATTAACTCTCTGATGAATGAGGATTAAACTTGTAATTGTGACATTGACACACAGCTTTAAATCAAACAGAATTCAAAAATAAAATTAAAAATTTGTATTCATTTATTAATTCCACATAACATCAATACAATGTAACATCTTATAATATGAGAATATATTTGCATAGAACTTGATGTTAATAATCATTGTATTTTTGTGTAAATTAATAATAAAATTATCATTTATTTATGATCTATTAAACAATAAAATTGTTATGTAAGATAATGTAGAAAGTTACTATATTTAAATACATTATTAGTTTTCTGTTCAGTTTTTAATTTTGAAGCTTTAAAAGTGCCATTAGAGCAGTTTTAAAATAAATTGTGAGTGACTTAATTTAACAGATTTTATATTTCAAAAGTAATATTAATATATTATTTACATTTGTTTTTACAGATTAATGTTCTGGACCGATTGGGGAGAAATCCCTAAAATAGAACGAGCTGGTATGAACGGGGACCCAGCTACTCGAAAAGTAATAGTCAAGGATCACATTTTCTGGCCAAATGGTATCACAGTGGACTATGATAACAGTTTAATATACTGGGTAGATTCTAAACTACAATTTCTGGACGTTATAGACTTCAGTGGCAATAAAAGAAAGAGGATTGTTAAAGAAGGACTGAAGTATCCATATGCTTTGACTTTTTTCAATGAGAGATTGTATTGGACCGATTGGGAGACTATGTAAGATTTTTTTATTTTTCTTTAAATTTTCTTTTTATTAGATATATTTTTGAAACCGGTTGTGCTGCACCTAAAAAAGTATCCAAGGGGAAATAGTTATTTATAGGCTTTTGTAAACATCTCATTCTTCAATTTACATCTATTCTAAGATTTTTTTTCCTCGGCTTCACGCTTTTTCCCGCATTGTGCTAGTCAAAGGGAACCTAGTGTCGGTGTACTTGTGTCTTGACACTCCGTTTTACACTTTCCGACCGAAATCGATACATTGCCCGTTGAGTGGCGGAACTGAATGCCGCTCTTTGTTTTATCAGAACGGTGAAATTACGAAAATTATTTTAAAATAATAATTCTAGTGAGTGGATATCGAACCCACAACCAATCGCGGTATATAAAGATAATTCTTGTTATTTTCAACCCAATACTGCATTTTGTCTGCATTTTAGTACTCGTAACTTTAATTTGAACTAACTATCCTTAAATACAATTTCCAGGATAATCTATACATGGGATATAAATGCACATACTGGTTTAAAAGAAGTTCAGAGATCCGATTCTGCTCCGGTAGACATTAAAGTGTATGACAATAGTAGGCAAGTCATGCCCACTGGGGACTATCCATGTAAGGATAATGAAGGTTGCTCCCATTTGTGCCTTTTAGCTCCTTATTCACCAGGTAAGCTTAAAACAGATTTTTAATTATTTTTTCTCACTTGTTGAATAGTTTTCCCGCATTTTTCAAAATGTTCGTGTTATTTAACAAGGCAGTGTTTAACGCTGTGCTTTGTTTTAATCAAATCTGGGAAATGGAAATATTTCCATCCGTAACAATCGCGTGTACAGTCAAATTCTTTCTAACTGCGCCATGATGGCGTCAATGTAGATATAATGCTTGTTTATATAATAAAAGAATTCAAATTTCACATAAATTAATATGATTCAAGTGTAAATTATATTTAATACAATTTTAAGTACCTCTGGTATAACTACGCTTTTTTTTCGAATAGCACGGTAGTCAGAATTAACCTAGGATCTACACTCCATTTTCTCCTAAACTTTCCTCCACTTTCTTCACTCTTCTCCACTTTCTTCCTAAATTCGAAATATTGCGTGTTAAGTGGCGGAATTTAAAATAAATATAATTATTTCTCCGAATAGGAATCGAACCCTCAATCAATCACATTCACCGTAAGGCACTGTGCAACTATGGCTGTAATATTTTTGAATATTATATGTTAAAACAACTAAAACTATATAATTGTTACAAGTGAAATCGTAATCAGTTCATATGCTATATACGGGTATAACAAGTCGGCGGCCGATCATTGTATTGGGCTTATACAGCCGCCTACATATATATGATACATATTATATTGTTAATTTATTTATATTAAACTAATTATTTTGTGGTAATATAACAAAGCAATACGTTTATTTATTTGATGGGTTGCAATATAAGTATACCTTTTTTTTTTTGTTTTCAGGCTATGTCTGTGCCTGTCCAACTGGAGTTAAGCTAATAGAGGGTAGCAACACAACCTGTCACAATGGACCTCAGTCCCTTCTACTTGTAGCTCAAAGATCTATGATATCTAAAATTTCATTAGATTCATCTGATTTCACTCCTTACCCATTACCCTTGAAAGACCTCAAACAAGCCTTAACAGTGGATTTTGATCCAAAAACTGAATACATATATTGGGCGGACAGCTTGGTAATTTCTTTTTTTTAAATACTTTTTTTTATTTATTAGTTGGTTATGTGTCAGCATATTGTCTAAAAGTTTTGATATATTTCATAAGTTGCTTGTTATTAGGTTTGAAGAAATTCCTTTAACAGTTTGTCATTATGTCATGAGAAAGTATTGATAATTTAATGCAAAAGTCCGTTATTTGACGTTATGAATAATTCAGGGATGTTATGGAGCTCCGTAATTCAAACTGTCGGATATCCGGAATAAAATGCTATCTGTAACTGTAAACGAATCCGATTTAAAATCTTCCGGATAATTTCGGATATGGACGAAGTTTAATGAGAGCTGTCCTTTAAAATATAAAGACGCCTAGTATGAATGTTACATCATACAAAAAAAAAATGATAAATTAGTGGCCTATTGAGATTTAAGAAATTGATAAATTAGTGGCCTAGTTAGGTTAGATAAAGGTATATTAAAAACAAAAATAAATTAATAAAATTTACTTACATTTCTCTAAAAATCTAATATCCGTAACTGAAATAATCAATGTAGTATATAACTTTATATCTGTCCCTAACACTGAAGCTGGTATAGTATTCTTCCAATCTCCCATATCCATATCCTGACTCAAAATGGTATATTCGTAACGTCACTGGTTATAATATATTTTTCCGTCATATTTTTCAGTCTAAAACAATATCCCGAGCGCGTCTAGACGGCAGTGAGCAGTCAGTTGTAATACACAGCAGCGGCAAACCTGACAGCATTGCAATAGACCCGCTGGCGAGGAACATTTACTGGACTGACCCAGTCTCAGATACTATTACTGTGTCTAGATTAGATGGCAGCTCTAGGAAGGTATATGATTGATATCATTTTTTAGGTAGCTCTAGAAAGGTATAGGGTTTGTGGTTGAGATTCCCTTTTAAACAAATTATGCCTGTATTAGCAGAAATCCCACCCTTCTAATAACTAATACACAACTCTTACATAAAATATATTTTTAATATTTATGCAAATATAGAGTTAAATAAATATTTCTAGGTCCTAAGTAATTTATTTTTCGCTAATATCAGAGAAAAAATATGTGTAATTGTATGTGAGTTTTAATGAATGTGCTGTAAAAAATAAAAAACGTATTATGTAATCAATAGTACATTTTTATCTTCTTTATTTACAAATACTATTACTAGGTAAATACCTAGTAACAATAAATAAATATTTATAACAAAATACTTAGTGTCAATATTGTGTGTTAAGTGGCATAACTCAACGCCGCGCTTTTTCTTACATTCACTATTACAGTTAGACTCCACTTCGATTTATTTATTGTTTTGATTTGTCAGACATTTATGGATATTTTAGGTTATTGATGAATGGTATTTATATTGTTAATACATTTTATACCCTTGGTGTCATAGTCAAAACTATCAAATTTTATCAAGCTCAATTGACTAAGCTATTAACATAATATTTGTTAAATAAATTTTAAATTACGAATAAAATGAATGTTTATTATGAATACATTTTTAATTATTTTTTTTGTGTGTTTAAACAGGTGATAATCCACGATGATTTATACAATCCTCGCGCTATCGCACTGCACCCCACAGCTGGCTGGATGTTCTGGTCTGACTGGAATGAGAAGAAACCTAAAATTGAAAGAGCCAACTTAGATGGAACGGACAGGAGACTTTTAATATCAGAAAAATTAACATGGCCTAATGGTATTGCTTTAGACACTGTGAATAATAAACTTTACTGGGGTGACGCTAGGATGCATAAAATTGAGGTATATTTTTTTATATCTATAACAAAGTTAGTTGTAGCATTGTTAACAGTTAAATTAAATAAGTATCGAAATAGTTAAATGTATTAAATATAAAATGATTTCAGGTATGCAACATGGATGGTTCGAACAGGACTGAGCTACACAGCAGTGATATCCTCCATATCTTTGGCTTAACCTTGCTCGGACAACAGTTATACTGGACTGACATGCAACGACGAACTTTGGATAGAATAAATAAAGATACAGGTATATATATATATATCCATGCCCGATGGAAATAGGTTGATAAGATGAATTGCATATATATATGGTAAATATACGATGGAACAGTTTCTCGTAAATAATCTTTTAATTAACATATAAATAGAATCGCAATAAGCCGATTGATTGGTGCACCAGAGGACTTATCGGGAAGCCGCTGGGTTCGCGATGGCGGTAGTGGCCCAAGTCGTAGGGTGGATTCAACAACTGAGCCTGAAGTTGCCCTTAACAAGTCTGTCATTTCAATCTTCCATGCTTCGCGGAAGGCCCGTCCTTTCGATGCCGGTATCAGCGGCGTCCGTATCGACGTCGTCCGGAGCATAAAGTGCCTCTCGGACCCAGTTTTGGACTTGAGGTGCCATTTTTCTACCTTGACCCCGAAACTGTTGAAGACAGTGGTGGCCTTGGAGACGAAAAACATCACCCTTCTGCGACGGGCTCAGATGGTGATGGCCATCCGGATGATACTGGGGTCCAGACACTCTTCGTTAAGGTGGTGAACGTGCTGGCTGGAGTCCTGCCATGGAACCTGGACGCGGTAACTCTGGAGTCGGCCTGTCACCGTCGTAGAGACTTGACTTGTTGCCGTCGAAGGGACCTGGCAGAGCCAGCATGGAGGAGGAGGCGGGGTAGCCGTCCGGTGTTCCGCCAGTGTCCGCCGTAATCCGTCCATAGAGGGACGACCTCTTCTTTCCGGCCGTGTTGAAGGCCATTGTGGCTTGTGAGAGGTCGTGGAAGGCGGTCGGATCCTTCTGCGAGGCAGTGGTGCTCGAAAAGAAAACAGTTGAACGGGTGGAAACGATCGGGTCGCCCTTATTGGCCAAAGGGTGGTCAGCTTGGGGAAGCTGATAGCCTACTCTGCAGGCTGTCCAGGGTGCCCACCTTCCTTGACTCCACGACGTGCCTTGCTGGCTCCCGCCGCCCAGGTTCACGGTTGGGGTTCCCGTAGTATCGTAGGAGGCGGTTGAGGAGGTTTTAGGGGGTATACAGATGGCCTACATCTGTCAGTCCGGAGTCCCCCTTAACCCCGTCTGAGTCTCCAATCGGGCTGGTATCCGTTACAAATTTCCTCACGTTAAAAATAAAATGTTATTAATTTGTTGACTGGCCATTGAACTTAGCATCCATTTAAATCTCCTTTCTTTTGTCGTTGAAGTCAAGGTCAAATCTTTCACTAACAGCTTAAATGTTTATTATTACAAAGGCGGCGAAAGACAATCCGTGGTGGAGCAAATGGCGAACATGATGGGGGTGAAGGCGATTCGTCTGAAGCAGCCGCTAGGACGCAACGCGTGCTCCGACGCCAACGGCGGATGCTCCCATCTCTGCTTTAATAGGCCCAATGATCATGTGTGTAGTTGTCCATTAGGTAAGCTGTACAACATTTTTATATTTAAAAATGACTTGACGGTTACGAACCTACACTGTGTATAGTAAATTACCAGGTTATCGTTGCATATAAGCTATTAAACTTCATATCGTAAGATGAAAATGAATTAATAAAAAATAATACCTGAAGTTACCATCTAAAGTAATATTATTTAGTTAAGTAGATTTTTTTTGAGTTAAGTCACTTTCATTATAAAGGTGTTATCATACTTGACTAATTACTTTGCTGTTTAAGTTAGAATACAATATCATATATGACCGTAGTGACTCAAGAATAGTATTGTAAAAAAACTATTACTATATATCCTAGATAGATAAGTCCTAGTTTATTTCTGAGAAGAAACTCCTTAGCATTCCATGGATTCATCTGTGTATGGGACTTCTGACCCAATTGTAGGCATAAAGGGCCTCTTTAAAACGTGCTCCTCTCCTTACCTCACCTTGAAACCCTCTCTTTCGAAATTCGTACTAGAAATGAACTGCTAGTTTTAGACAGACCGAAATCTCTTAGTAGATCTAGATCTAGAGTATATAGATCTCGCTGCACCTCTCGCGCCGTCTTCTACCGCATACAAATTAACTCTAAACCTAATAAGTTCTTTGATTTTCGCGATTATTTCACATTTTCAAATGAAACTATTTTAAACGGATTAATCGCGTATAATTTCGGTATTCGAAAATACATTTTTAGAACCCGACGTTTCGATACCCGGTATCGTAAAAATGTATTTTGGAATACCGAAATTATATGCGATTAATCCGTTTAAAATAGTTTCATTTGAAAATAACTCTAAACCTATTCTTATATAACTTACCTACGAGTATATCAGTCAGAGAAAACCTAGTGTCAAGACACTCCGTACTCCACTTTCCTGCCGAACCCGATACATTGCGCGTTGAGTGGCGGAATCAACACCGCGCTTTTTATTGTCACCAAAGCGGAGAAATTAATGTAATATAAATATAATCATTACCCGAGTGGAAATCAAACCCACAACCATCGCGTATAAAGGCAGACGCTGTCACACTTCGCCACGGTGTCCTCAATATTATAAACATATTTTCTAATTAATAATTCAAGTTTTTGTTATTTCCAGGCTTAGAACTGAGTAACGATTATAAAAATTGTATAGAACCGGAAGCATTTCTAGTGTATAGTAGGAAGAATGTGATAGGACTTATTAGTGTGGAGAATGAGAACAACGACGCAGTGCTGCCTATTAGAGAGTTGAAAGAAGTCAGGTAATAATTGTTGTTAAAGACATATTTAGAAAACGTATAAAAATTTGAACGCAGCGCGATCTGAACCCGCGCCGCTTGAAAACCGTTCAAGCGCTCTGACCGCTTTCTTTGAACGGTTTTCAAGTTCGAATTTTTATACTTTTTCTAAATATGTCTTTTTCAATTTCCTAAGTGTGCGAATAACACTTACGAGTAAAATAATGTTAAAAAAATAATTGTTGTTTTTCGTTATATTATAGTTGACTAAATTATTATTCGACAAGTTCTTTTAAATTTTAATTCCTTTTTTTATTTGTTGACTTGTATTCAAGAAAAATATGTATAACTAAGATTTAATAAAATGTAACTGATGGCTGTCTGTGAAAGATATATAAGAAAAATAGTTATTAGGGACATTTATCAATGTTAAATAACATATTTTTTTTCTGTTTGTGCTCGCTAATCTCAGAAACGACTAATCCGATTTAAATTCTATTTTGACTATTGCATATTCATAAACTTACCTTAACATTACGGTTTATTTTATTTCAATCGGTTCATAAATAACAAAGCTACAACAATTTAAATTTTGTTAGATAAATTGCTATAAAATAACTGTTTTATTAAGTTGGCCGAATCTTTAACTAGTTATAGACCTGTGGTTTACGCAGGCGAAGCCGCGAGCGTGTCGCTAGTAAGTAACAAATGCCTTAAATGCCATTACTTGAAAGACGCTAATTATAATTTGAAATTCCACCTAACTAATATATGTTATGTTAATATGTCATCAGTGTATATAGACTACAACAAGTGAAGTCTTTCACATTTCACACTAGGTCTCCAAATAGAGGCCATCGTGGCGCAGTGAAATAACGTCTGACTGTAAACGTGATTGTTCGTGGGTTCGGTTCCCACTCGGGGAATGATTATATTTAAAATATTTGAATTTCTCCGCTCTGGCATCTTAGACAAAACTCACTCACTCACAACACGTAATGTCTCAAGTGCGGACGGAATGAATATATTCCATAAAAAATAAGTTTCTATATTATTGCAGTGCCTTAGCTGTTCACGTGTCCGGTTCTAAGATATACTGGTCTGATAGCAAAAGTAAGACAATTAACCGTTGTTCTGTAAACGGAGCCAATATAGAGAGAATAATGGAATGGGTGGGATTTGTTGAAGGTAAGTCAAGTACTTATATTATATACAATCTATACATATAATAATAATATTAATGAGCGCTGTCTGTCTGTACATGAAAGAATTATAAGAAAAAATAGGATTGGGGACATACATCAATGTAAATTGGCATAGCTAAGGTTTGTATGGATGTGAAGTGCAGAAAACTATTATTTTTTATAGTAATTCATCAGAAACACATTAAAAAAATGAATGTAACCCACGCTATGATGTATTTGAAATGTACCTTTATATAAAGTGGCATACACGTTGCTAGGGCAACGCGTTTTTTACGCGTCAACAAGACATCTAGTATTTGTGTAACGTTAAAAACTCTTACGCCTATTTTCACAGGACTGAACTTCATTCAAAATTCATAATAGTGCCTTTGAATACCAATTTTTTGTATGTATTATTTATAGGTTTAGCAATAGACTGGTCTGGCCAAAACATATATTGGACTGATACAACAACGCAACGTATAGAAGTGGCGAGGTTAGATGGTTCCAGCAGACGTACGCTCATATGGCAGGGTCTGAAGAGACCTAAGAGTATCGCTTTGGATCCGCGCAAAGGGTAATTCATATTTTATTACAGCTTCACACCTTTTCCCCTCTAAGAGAGAAGGATAGACAGAGAGAACTTAGTGTCAAGACACTCCGTTCTCCACTTTTCGCCATACATATTGCGTGTTGAGTGGATGTGTAATGATAATAATTTAAATATAATCATTCTCCAGAGTGGGAATCGAACCCTCAATGAATCTTGTTTACAGTCAGACGCAGTCCCACTGCGATGGCATCTTTATTTATTTTGTTTTTATAACTGTATTTTAAGATTCATATCTCGATATATTTAAACTACTATCAACGATATAAGAAGTTGTAGAAATATTTTAATGCAAAGTTAACCTGTTATTATCTTAAGTAGACCATTGTCTCATTCGCTTGCTAAATAATGTAAAATATTTAATTAGTTTTTATTATAATTTACTATAATTATGTTAACATTTAAATTTATATTTCGTTAATTGATTTTTAGCTACATGTACTGGTCAGAACTAGGCTCAAAGACAATCAAGCGCGCTACAATGGACGGGAGTTCCCCTACAGTTTTATTCGATCAAGTAGGCAAAGTGCAGGCCTTGGCCATAGACTACGATAAGCGAGTTATGTACTGGGCCGCGCTAGACACTCCTACCATAGAGCACGCCTTTCTGAATGGAACTGGAAGGAAAGTACTAGTCGCTAATGTGTCTATGCCTTACGCTTTGGCTTTGTACGGAGATAAACTGTTTTGGGGAGATTGGGTTACAGGTGATTATTTTTGTGTAGATAAGATTTTACAATGTATGATAACTTCGTAATGTACATAAATGAACAAACGATTTTACTATTTATAATATTATAGATTACTTTTCGTATTTCCGATAGTATTACACAGTTTTAACTGTAAAGCTTTAAAAAAAAGCACGCTCTCATAGAAACTTCAAAACATCTCTCTTCGCCTAATACTTGCAACCGCAAGTAAGCAAACACATCCAACAATGCATAACCATGCGTTATCAGTAAGTTACTCATTGAGTAACAGACAAGTTTTATATATTTATATATGAAATGTTGTGTATGTTTGTTGCTCATTGTCATACACGTATTTTACAGGTCTAAGTAATTTAATTAAAAATATTTAGATTGACTATAATGTTTTTGTACTGTAAAATAATTAAATAGAAATAACAACTTATTTTATCAATGATACACAATAATAATAATATCAACGGTTCATATACCGTAGACCGGTACAAGTGCACACTTACACAACTTTACATGAGTGATTTCAATGTTACAACAATTTTAACATTATACAAAGGAAATAGTTTTAAATTTTACAATACTAAATAAAATTATATACTAAAATTATAATCATTTCCATTGTATTATGATTAAAATTACAACATTGAGAATCTTCAAATCGCTCACCTGCAAAGTTGTGCTTTTGCACTTGTACCAGTCTACTTAGTTACGCAACTATTGCTACTTACATTTCCTCAGGTTTAGTAGAAGCAGCACACAAAACGAATGGCTCTAATCGCCACGTCATCCATAGAGACCTAGATTACATATCGGATTTGAAGGTGTACCACCGAGCGAGGGACACGCTGTCCAACCAGTGCGGAGTGGACAATGGCGGTTGTTCCCATCTTTGCCTGCCTCTGCCTAACAATGATTACAGATGTGCCTGTCCTACTCATTACAGATTAAATAGAGACAATTTGACTTGTTCCGGTTAGTCTGTTTTTCTCTCTTGATCTGTTCACTATGGATTGTTTCGATTACGGATATTTTACAGATTTTTTCGCATTAATAAAATTAATTGTTTTTTTTTTGTTTTTAAATTATTAACATTCTCAACAAGTGGCTTTACTTTTTAAAAATCTGTAATTGACAGTTAAACTTCGCCCACATCCATGATTATCCTAAAGTTTTATATCGGATTGGATCTCAATATAATATCCTTTTTAGTGTATAACACTTTTGGAATATTGTTATCTTTATTTTGATGCAATTACAGAACCGGAAGAGTTTTTGTTATTCGCTCAAAAGAATGCTATTGGGCGCATACTAGTTGCGAATGGTGAATGTAACGAAGCTTTCATTCCTTTGACTGGGCTTAAAAGTGTTAGAGCCATTGAATATGACCCTATTAATAGGTAAGTCTCTATTAAATTGTTCTTTTGAAAACGAAAATCATACTCTAATGACAAATTATTTAAAAAAGTGTATATATATATATATATATATATATATATATATATATATATATATATATATAAAAAATATATATATATATATATATATATATATATATATATATATATATATATTGATAATATTTATATCAATAAAATTTATTTTACCTTTTTTTAAACCTATAATAATTAATAATTCTAGATGAAACTGGTTAAAGTCAAATAATTGTATTTTAAGTAAGAAGTTACATGCTTCCATTTTTTTTAATGTCAAACAGTTTACCACCGTTCACTGAAGTATTTCGATATTTGAAACTTATAAAGGCTTCTTCAAAATAATCATAAAATTTTAACCTTTTACTAAATAAACTAAAATAATATAAAATGAGTACATTATGTGTATTCTAACATAGGTAATAAAATTGCAGACACCTGTATTGGATGGACGACGAGTCGCACGCCATCCGGCGGGTGCCATTCTCGTACTCGAGCACGTCGGCGGTGGCGGACTCCTCGGCGCTGGTGTCGGGGCTCGCGCGGCCCTTCCACATGGTGCTGGACGTGCTGGGCCGGACGCTCTACTGGACCTGCTCGGACACCGACTCCATCAATGCCACGTCCATCGACAACAACTCCTCAACCGGGGTCATCTTGCGGAGGGACAACATGATGCCTAGGCTGTTGGCCTTTCATCAAACTAAAAGGTACTTGTTGTGTCCGCGTGCAATTATAAAATTAAAGTGGCCCAAGTTACTCTCTTTTTAAATCAGCTACCTGTCGTTAATTTACGTTTTTACGTTTATCCATATATTTAGTTAAAAGGTCTTATTTTAATATAACAACTCACAATACTCTAATTTCATTTATCTTTGTGGATGATACAAATATTAACATCGTGATTTCCTAACCTAGTTAATGTCATATTTGTTTGGAATTTAAGCTTAATTGTCAAGTTAGTAAGTCTCATGTCTTTGAAATTTCACAAATCTGCTTTTCGAGAAATTCACAAATTTCCTTTAAATAATGACAAAATGACTCCTTTAGAAGCCTTGAAATAAGCAGCTTGTACCAGTCTACGCAGGCCCGCAGTGTTAATACATTCCTATAACAAAACCCCAGGATACTAATCTGGAGCGACGCGGGGCTGGGCGCGATAATGCGCGCGGACGTGGGCGGCGCGTGGGCGTCGCGCGGGGAGGTGGCGCGCGCGGCCAACGTGTCCGCGCTGGCGCTGGACCACGCCTCCGCCACGCTGTACTGGGTGGTGGCGCGGCAGCTGTACGCGGCCGACCTGGCCGCGCCCAACACGTGAGTGCGGGGGGCGGAGGCCGGGGCCTTGCTTAGAGCAAGAGCAAGCACTCACCGGCGTGCTTGTGTGCAGGCGGCGCGTCATCTGGCAGGGCGGCGCCGTGTCCGCGCTGGCGGCGTACGCGGGCGCGCTGTACCTGGGCGGCGAGCGCGCGCCCATGCGCCTGGCGCTGCAGCGCCGCGACGCGCCCGCCGCGCCGCTGCCGCACGTGGCGCGTCTCGTGGCCGCCGTCAGCGTCGTCAAGGTGTCGTGCACTGTTCTATACTCGCCTATATGTAGTAGTGGACCCAATGGGGAAGAAGACAGAGTCGCTCTTCTAGCTTTGTACAATAGTCCATTAAGACCTGAGCAGGCTTTAGGACCACAAAGGACCAGCTAATCTATAAGAAATAAGTAATTGCTTCATTAGTGAACGTTATTTAGTATGATGGACAGTTTTTGTTTTTAAATAAAAAATATTGAACTTTGCGGCCACCGTGGCACACTGAGCATCCTAGCACGTTTGTTGTGGGTTCAATTCAAAGATTGGTTATATTTGATTTGTTTACATTTTTTCTCTTCAGTATGACAAAGATGGGCGTTGAGCTCAAAAAAGGGAAGTATTGGCATTTAATATGCAACGTCTGGATATAGGATGGAATGCTGAAAAGGGAGTGTACTTGTGTGTACTTTTTGCCGAAAGAGAAGCATGAAGCTTAAAAAAAATTATATTCGTCCGATGTGGAAGGCTTAGAAATAAAAAAATTACCTCTATAAAGAAATGAAGTGTAATTTTGAGTCAGTTTAAATGCTAACATGTAGTGAAATGGCAATTGAATGCATGAAAGTAATCCATACTTTGTGAAATGAAATTGTATATAGACATACTTGACATACTTGTCTAGGGATGAACAAAGGCTACTTTTTTCTTTAGCGTATTCCCTTTTTTTTTAGTTTTTCTAGGAATTTCATTGTGTTACGAAAAGGCAGCTGAAAATACAGAACAGGTATACTAGACGCGGGCGAAACCGCGAGCGGGTCGCTAGTTGGAGGAAAATAAATGACATATGTTTGTGTAGGTGTCCCGCGAGCACCCGTGCTACGGCGGGCACGCGTGCGGCGGGGAGCCGGGCGCGTGCGGCGCGGGCGGCGCGTGCGGCTGCGGCCTGCGCTGCGCCGGGGAGCGCGCGCGGCCCTGCGCGCCCGGGCACTTCGCCTGCGACGCGCCGCCCGCGCCCGCGCCCCCCGCGCCCGCGCCTCCTGCGCACTGCATACCCATAGAGTGGAAGTTAGTCGTTTGTTGTGTTCAGTCCTATTCCAATGTACGAAGTGCGTTTGCATATTATTTACGCACAATATACTGCGCGGTGTCCAGGTGCGACGGCCAGCGGGACTGCGCAGACGGCTCCGACGAGGCGCGCTGCGACCCCTGCGCGGGCCTGCGCTGCGCCGACGGCTCCTGCGCCGCCGCGCTGGGCGCCTGCGCAGCCGGCGCGTACTGCGCCAGGGAGCCGCTGCCTGACGCCTTCCGGTCCGTACAAGAGATAGGAATAACACTTATGAACATACTTGAAGCCTTAGCCTTATGTATTTTAATTAAGTAAATTCTGCTACCTACTTTCAAGTATGGTGCCTTTATTTTTTTTTTAAACTCTGTTACTGACAGCTCTCAGTTAGACCCCGCCGTATCCGAAATTATTACGAACGGTTTCGGTTGCGGATGTAACTCCCTCAGTTTGTTTACAAGGCCGTCCTCTTGCAATGGTGCAGGTGTGACGAGCGCCTCTGCCTGCCGCCCAAGTTCCTGTGCGACGGACGCACGCACTGCGAGGACGGCAGCGACGAGGCGCCCACTACCTGCGGATACGTGCACAAGGACCAGGTATCTAACATATATCTTTGATAATAGAGTCGATTAAACAGCGAACATTTCAAGAAGTTTATCCATTTCAATTTCCCTTCCTAATATTAATTCCACTGACACACGCCAAGTTGTTGTCTTATGTTTTCCAGTAATTACTTACTGTTTTTATTACACTAATTAAATTACTGGAAAACATAACGCAAACAATTCACTAAAAATACACGTACTTATTTTCTAAGTTGATGTACAGTCCTATAAATTTTCAACTTCAATATATTAATATTTATATATTTACTATTATTACGGAACCGATAACCGGCGAAAACTGGTCAATTAAGTCATACCAAGCTTAAACGGAGTTTATCTAACATTACGTAGTTTGGAAAGACTTTTTCAAAGTTATCTAACTGTTAGGGCTTACGAATAGATAAACCACCGAGAACAATGAAGAAAACGAATTAACGTATCATACTTTCTCCGCCTTAAGTGTGGATTACAAATAATACATACACAAAAATATATCATAAAATGAATAACATTTTCGTATATGTCCAGGTCGTTTCACCCAGCGGCGCCCGGCAGTCCCACGCGCTGGTGGCGTGCGGCGTGGTGGTGGGCGCGGGAGCCGCGCTGGCGGCGGCGTGGGCGGCGCTGCGGCGGCTGCGGCGTGCGCGCAGGCCTCCGCCCCGCCCCGCCTTCGCCTTCAAGCCCGAGCCGCCGCGCCCGCGCGACGTGCGGGACGCGCGCGACGTCCGCGACGCCCGGGACGTCCGCGACCCCTGTGTTTATGACCAGTTAGTGTTGTATTTTCTTTTGTATTGTCATATTGGAAAACAAATTGTTTTGAAAATACAAACACGTCATATCGTCGTTTTGTACAGCTTCATCTACTTTTATATTTTGTTTAATATATTAGCGTATGCTAGAAGCATACGCTAACTAGTTTTTATCGCAGTAGTCAACACTATAGTACCGACGACAACAGTACAGGCTGCGCGCAATGTTGCTCGATTTACCCGTTACAGGAAAAGGGCTTTCTCTTCTTACTATAACGGATAGCAGTCAATTATATTGTGTATACATTGCAATTTATTTATCAAGTTGTCTGTTGAAATATTCATTTTTAATGTTTATTAATATTATTATCACAATTTGAATTAATGGAATAAATCCAGCCCGTCATGGTGCAATGGGGCAGCGTCTGATCCGGAGGATTAATTATGTTTAAATGATTAACAGTTCTCCGTCGAAAATAAAAATCAACGCCACTCAACGCGCAATTTCTCGAAGTAAACGTGAAACTGCACAAACTCTACAACATATACTAATGTTGGAATACCCAACGCCCACAGAACCAGTGCTTCGGGCACGCTGTCGCCGACCGCGTCCGCGTCGGGCTCCGCGTCGGACAGCCTGTGCGGCCGCTACCCGCGCCCCACCGCCAACCCGCCGCCCTCGCCCGCCACGCACCCGCGCCGCCGCGCCTACCGCCACTACCGCACGCACCCGCCGCCGCCCACGCCCGCCTCCACCGACGCCAACGAGTCCGAGCCCGAACACGCGCGCGCGCCGCCGCCCTCGCCCGCGCCGCCGCCCTCCGCCCTCGCCCGGTACAACAAGCTCACGTAGCTGACTTCACAAGGAACTAGTTCGCGTTGGTGACTATGATATGGATGAAGGCGATATGTCGCGTTTTTTGATTTTTCGCAGTTCTATTCCATATTTCTAATGTGTTACGATATTTTCTATACATAAAATTTTTAAGTAATAAAATTGCAATATTTGATTTGACAATTTTCTCGAAATTCAGATTTTTCGTCATAGAACCTTCATCCATGCATGTCTTTAATTTAATAATAAATTATTTAATATGCTAATTGGCATTTAAATTATTAATAATTATTGTGTATTGAAATAAAAAGTTCTAAACAGAACACGCCAATGTAACGTAAAGCATATCACGGTAACTTACTTAACCCATTATCACTCGTGCGAGCTTCATTCGGATCTTAAAAAATGAACAAGCTTACTAGTTTACTAAAAAGCTTGCCGCATTATAAAACAGTAGCACTGTACTGTTACCATATTAGATTTTGGACACGAGTAATTAAAGGGTTATATAAGTTGTATACAACTCGACTCGTGAATTATTCATAACGAAACAACGACTAACGCCAATTAAATATTTCAAGTATGTGAATTATTGTGGCTTATAAATATTTTAAACAAAACACTGCTATTGTTAACAAACAGATGGTAATTTAAAATAGATGGCCAAAGCCTTTCTAAGAAAAAGAATTGTATCAATTTATAGTATAATAAGAATAACCTTTAGGTTATACGAGGGACTAATTTCAGTTATGTGCGTACTTTATATTTGGAAATAACATTTGTATAGTACGGATGGTGTAACGGAAGTTTATATTTTTTCAAACTTCACATTCGATAATTGTATTCTGGTACGAGATTATTACTTTCGAACTAAAAAAGTGTACAAACACATCGCCCCATTCATTACTTTATGGTTATTACTCAATTAGACAAGTTAAATAAACATCATCGAATTAATTAAATTCATATACTGTTAACTAATATTACGCATTTATTATATAAAATATATACCCTTAAACATATTAACATATTATAAAGAAAATAATGTTTACCTTATTAATCAAATTACACAGACAATGTAAACGAATGCCATATTGTTAATTTTAACTATACAATAGAATAATTCTACAATAACTTTGAAGTTACTATGTGCCAAGTGGGATTTGATAGCATTTTATATATATACATTCATACATACACACACGCACACACACACACACTGTCACTGCACTGCACTGTCCTTTGTAAATGTGAATGGAAACATAAAATAACTCATATAGCATTAGTCCTGTGAAATGGTCTAATATTTAAAATAATTATTACTTAAATTAAGTTTTCTAAACACTAGTATCGCTTACTTAATATATTATTAATAAAATAACAGCAATGGTGAAATTCAAATTTGATTGAATAATATCTTATACCTTTGATAAGAAATTGTCTTAGTATGTTGCTTGTTATTGTAAACAAATTTATGATTTTTCAGTAATACTTGAGGTTTACCAACTTTAATTATATAAACCTGAACAATTTGTAACATAAACTTTTCAACATTTACAATGTTAGTGTCTCTTAGGAGTAAAAGCTAAGTTAACCGAGGCATAAATATGTTCGAAATAATGATCAAGAACTTCAGATCAGACTTTTACCATGAATGTTGGTAAATCTTTAGTTTTTCCTCAGTATGGGTGTTTATGATAGCATATACAACACAGGGTGTGTCACTGACTTAAATAACACTGCTGTCAACTTTTTTTTTTTCACAACTACTACTATACTAGATAACAGCCATTACTTGGTGAAATATTAAATTGCTTGCATTTTTTCATATATACTTATATTTCTGACATACACATGAAAATAGATAAATAAATATAGATAGCCATAATTAATAATATATTAGCTGTTACATTTTGAAACACAAGCAACCCGTCAATATAACAACTACTTGAACGTTCGATTTGGTGCTATTTCAATGTTCGTGCCTCAAATCTAGTTGAATAAATAACTATATGTTGTAAATAGATTATAGAATTTATTGTAAATAAAATCTTATTATCTTATTAATAATATTAATTGATTATTGTATTATAGTTATTTAGGATCGTTTATAAGATATTTTTTTGTTGTTGCTGTCTCTTTCTAACTATTTTTAAATGATATGACGGCACGGCACTACTGTTTTGTGTAATGTGCTTTTTTTATTAAAAACTTATCCGACAATATCGTTCTTTAGAACTGATGTTATTAATATAAGTGCATGTACTATATGAGTAATTTGTCTAAATAATAATTTTCATACTAAAAGCCATGGTTGTGGGTTCGATCCCCACACGCCGGAATGATTGTAGTTGAATTGTTTTCATTTCTAGTAAAACAAAGAGATCCGAAAGAACGGTGTTGAGATCCGCCACCCGACGGCGTAAAAAAATAACAGTCTTAATTGTGTCAGTTCCAGTTCGTTTAGAAACTAACCAACGTCGCACTTTGTCTCATCACATCAATATCTTTAATTAAATATCCACTTTGTACATTCATGTAATATAACAAAATGAAACAGCAATAAAAAATTCTAGAAATTATTGGAGCACAGTCATTTCTAGAACTTTTCTGTGACATATTGAGAAATTACTTTAACTATATATGAGTTTTTTTGAGTTTTGTACGTGCAATTACTAAATAATGAAAAATAACAGGTTTTAACTGAAACATTCTTTTTATTAATTGTGCTATTATTATTATGATTGATGTTAAAATATAGGAAAGTCAATTTAATTTTTCTATATATATATATTAGCATTATATACTTCGTCCTTTGTAATTTTTGTTTGTAGAGTATATATTTCATTCTTATCGTCTTTAATTAGATTATGGAGCGTTTATACAAATTCAAGTGATAGTTTACTAAAATATATACATTATAAAATTAGAACAAAATATTTAATAATAAGATTACACTAAACTGTCATTATTTCACATGAAAAAGGCTGGTATGGAAAGAGAGAAGTTTAAATTGAACTCTGCAAAAACAAAGCAATAACTGAATTTAAATCGTAATTTTATTAATTATTATTATATATTAGTATAATAATGATTTAACTGTGTATTTCCAGCCATAAGTAAAAAAATTACATAAAATATACATATTTAAAAGTATTCCTTTTTATATCTGTATCCTACACGCACATGCACACAAACAAATAAATATACATACATAGTATTTACACGATCTATTCAATCAAGATCGTTACCTACAACTTTATATATAAATATTTATTAAATAGTATATAATTTCCACTTTATAAAATTTGTTTAAGTATAAATGTGATTATTTTCATAATTTTGAACTTAAAACGATTATTAGAATTTGTTGTGATTTTTAGGGTTTTTTTTTTAATGTGAACGTTGTATGGACAGGCTTTGTTTCCCATTTGACTATACACTATACATACTTGTGTTGACTGAGTTTGACGTTTTGCTAATAAACTTTTGTACCTGTTTATTATGTTTCTTAATTTATTATCCATTGTATGTTTATTGTATTAAAGTATGAACAGTTTCTGGCTTAGAGCAACACGGAAGGTGCCAGGGGGAAGGTAGCCATACGATGGACTAATCCTCTTTCAAAGTACAAGTCCAAGTCAAGTCAAGTCGTCAAGCTATGCCAGTAATAAAACTAGTTGCAACTTGACTGCTCACTTTCATAAGTAAGTTTTAATCTCATTATTACTTTTTACTCTAGCAGAAAGATATAAATTATAATGCTTAACGCTTGTGCTATTACGGATTTGTTTACTGACACAGACCGCTCGCTCTCATACTCAATTCGGATCGGTCGAGGGTCTGTTTTATGACCACTTTTGTATATCATTTGTTGAACTTAACTTCGCTAACCAACTTGTCAAATTTATCGATAATGCATATTCGATACGGGTTACAGCCACGGCTGCTTAGGATTCGTAATTACACAGGATGTTGCTATGTATGTGTGTGTGTGTGTAAAGTTTAAGTCTATTAGTGTATACTTTTTAATTCCGTTTTTCCGGTTTTGTGTGCGAGTCTGACAAAGTGTGCGTAACTAAGAATTACCACCGCGAAAAATTACAGACAGTTTTGTATCGGAAAAGATCGCTATCGCTCTCCTCCGTGTTGCTCTACGGTTACTGGTTACAGAACTATTTATTACTAGGGTTTCCAATCCCACAGTCTGTGATCAATCTCGGTATTTGCGGGACTTGGAATTTTCAATCCCGCGGGATCGCTGTGAGCCGGGATATATATATAATAAAAAAAATTAGGTAATTATCCTGTTTATTTAGCACAGAAAAGAAACAAATACAGAAAAAGTCTATCAATTATATACAAAGATATCATGTTTAGTATCCACCTTCTTACTTTTTATAATATATTTTTAAAATGTCCTTACATTTTGAAATGTAAAGTAAACTAACCTTTTCTTTTCGGTTGTGTCTGCTCAGTTGCGACTTCTTTGCGAATCTTCGGCTTTTTACGTTACTGAATTCCTATAGTAAAGATTTGTAACCAAGTTTTGCTGGTTTTTTTTCTCACACCTCGCGTGGGTTCAAACATAAACACGCCCATAAAATGTTGTCGTGTGTATATGGCAATCAAGATGTGATTTAAGCTGTGTAAAAACAAAAGAAAATATACGTCAATTATTTGAATGCTACTTGTTGATTATATCGCTATAATTACATATCACTTTTTCTTTCTTCTATGAACACCAATTTTTCAACTATAAATCCACCATATTCTTCAGTTATATTCGATCTGTGGCTATGTAAATTTATTTTAGACTTAAGTTTCTCTTTGTCTTCTTTGAGTCCCGCATTCACGAGGATTTGCGATCCCGCGGATTCAGCGTCCGTTTCCAAATCCCGCATTAAGTGGGATTTGGAAACAGTGCGGTATCCCGAAATAACGAGATCTCTGTATGGAAGCCTTATTAACAATACATTAACACGGTTATAATTAACTCTGGTACCCAATACAAGATTTAACTTGTGTTATGGACACCAGTGCTCTTACAATTTTTAAGTCTGTAGATAAAACTCTTTCTTTGTCTGGTTGGTAATGTATTAGAAATAATGTGACATATACATATCAAATCAGAAGAAAAGAAATATATATTTTTTTTATATCTAGGAGAGATGACATAAATTGGCCTCCCCTATGGACCTTTTAGACCTATATCTTAAATGTACGCATTTGAAAGAAAATATCGTCACGAAACGGCAGCCACCGCTGAGTCCACCCGCCGAGCGGTCATAAGTAATTTTACTGTTCGATTAAATTAGTGCCGCGAACGAGAGGCTACATATAAACTATATTATATTTAAGATATAAGTTCCCAAATTGTGTACTTTAATAATTAATAAACAGTTTTTCGTACCCGGCTTACTTTTTTTGTAATCGATCCACATAAACTTTTTTTATATGTTACAGTTGAAACAAATTTTAAGATAGAATGCGTTAGAACTAGTGTTATCTAGATGCCTTTGTTACAAATAGTTTTTACTAGACCAAAACGCATTTTTTCCAGGGTAAATAAATAAAAGTACTTCACATGAAAATGACGATGTGCATGATGTGATCGATGATTAGAGATTAGAAGGATAGGTTAGACCTTTTTAATTTAACTGATTCTTTAATGATACTTCAAGTATTTAAAACTAAAAACATCGTTCATATGAATAAAATGATTATCTTTGCTTAACAAGAATTTCTTCAGCAAATTTTTTTTTATAAATTGTTTAATAAACAATATCCATCCATTTGCCAATCCACAACAACACACTCTAATACTAGATTTAACAAAGGTACAACTTAACAATGAGTTTGATTTATTTTTTTAAATATAAAACGGTAAGATCTTATCACAACTAAGTAAAACGCGTTATAAATAAGAATGGATTTTAAATGTAATATTTTTAACTGTCTGTTATTCAAGCATTAATAACCAAATTGACGGGGGGCGTATTATTGTTAATTCATTAGAGAGGCCATGTGGTACTCATGTGAATATCACATTCCTTTTCTGACAAACTACAGATACGCCCCCTGCAATAATAATTGTGAAAAATGTAAAAAATTATATCAACTTTACTTGGTGACACCGCAGTCTGCAGTCATTCTCGGTCGCGAGCACAACGCGATGTCCAAATTATTAATTTACTGTCTAATTATAGTTGTGTGGTGTGAGTTTTTGAACTGTGAAATCTATAACAAAAGGCCAAAAATAAAATCTTCAAATGGCAACATTATATTAGAAGCTGCTTACGGCAAAAATATTTATTTAAACACGCGTGGGCCAAAATCTACCATATATTTAGGGGATGTGGATTATAGAGGCCTCTATAACATTTCTTCAAAAAGTAATAACTTCTACCCTTCGGATACTGATGACAACGTACAAAGCAATACAATCCAACCTGGCATACTAAGAAGAATTGAAAATTTGGAGTCTTTAAGCAACAGCTTGTCAAGTAATTTAAACTTGAACTTATCACGTCTTTATCGCCGAGTTCAAAACATAAATGCAAAGGTATTACGCTTGCAGAGCTTGCTTGACAGACACGAAGAGTGTCGTTCACATCTTTGCGTGAATGGTGGCACTTGCTTAGATCTAATAACTGGATATTACTGTTTATGTCCGTCCAATTGGAAAGGAGTCAACTGTGATGAAGATGTTAATGAATGCTACAATTATGCCGGTACCGACTTAGGATGTCAAAATGGAGCCAAATGTATTAATAGACCTGGTTCATATGAGTGTGTCTGTAAGCCCGGCTGGTATGGAATAGACTGTACAAGAACCGAGAAGGATTGTTCACAGGGTGACTTTGAAATGTGTGGTCACGGTATTTGCGTTCCTACAAAAACGGGACAAGGGATCACATGTATTTGTAATCAAGGCTGGAAGACAGACAGCAAAGGGATCGCATGTTTAACTGATATAAATGAATGTGAGTCTTCACGGGGCGCACACTGTTCCGTAAATCCAAGAGTGGATTGTATAAATACACCTGGATCGTTTCAATGCGGACCTTGTCCGACAGGCTACGAAGGTGACGGATTCGCGTGTTACGACATTGATGAATGCTTAACATCAAATGGTGGGTGTAGTACTAACCCAATGGTGTTGTGTCATAATATTATAGGTTCTCGAATTTGCGGTTCCTGTCCACCTGGCTACCAAGGCGACGGAGTAACGTGTACATGGCGAGGTTCTTGTTCAATAAACCGTGGTGGGTGCCATCCCTCGGCACAGTGTGTGGAAAATTTGTTGATCAGTGGAATTACACAGTGTATATGTCCCTTTGGGATGGTCGGTGACGGGATCGGACTTCACGGTTGTTATATCGCTGCTGAAAATTCTACTATTAATTGTGATAGTAATCCATGTGGAACGCACGGGCATTGTCATCCACTTCGTGAGGGCTACACGTGCGTCTGCTACCATGGATACGGAGGTGCCCACTGCGAGAAATCTAACAACTTGTGCACTAATAATCCATGCCACAATGGTGGCACTTGTCGATTAGATGATCATCTAGCAAACGGATACAGATGTGAATGTACCGCGTTGTATTCCGGTGAATTATGTCAAGTCCATTCACAACCGTGCGGTGGAGTTCTTGATTCTGAGGAAGGTAGTATAATTTATCCACGATCTAATGCTACTTACAGTGATAACGCACGCTGTGCTTGGGTTATTCATACAGATCCTGATAAAGTTATAAATGTCACATTTACAAAATTTAAATTAGAAGATCATTCTTCTTGCAACTATGATTTTGTACAAATTCATGATGGTAGAAGTTCAGCTAGTCAGCTAATTGGTAGATTCTGTGGAAGCAATTTCCCTAATGGTGGTAATATCATTTCGAGTCATAACAATTTATACTTCTGGTTTCGATCGGATCACTCAGTAGCTAAAGAAGGATTTGCTTTACATTGGACCAGCATAGCTCCAGTATGTGGTGGTGCAATAAATGCACGTGAACACGGACATATAAGTTCACCTGGTTCGCCAGGGAGATATCCGCCAAATCGAGATTGTTATTGGCACTTAACAACAGTGTTGGGCAAACGAATACAATTACATTTCTTTGAACTTGATATAGAAGTGCATGCTAATTGCAGCTTCGACTACTTAGCTATTTATGATGGAGAGCGTACAACTGATCCTCTGCTAAATAAATACTGTAATTCCACTCAACCCGCGCCATTATTATCTACTGGATCAGAGATTCTATTACATTTCCATTCGGATAAATTGGGCAACGGCAAAGGTTTTCAAATATCGTATGCGCCAGTTGAAGGAGTACCTGGATGTGGAGGATTGTTTACAACTGACAATGGCGAAATAACATCTCCTTCATATAACAATAACTATTTACCTAATTTGTTTTGTGAGTATCGGATAAGAACACGCCGAGACACCAAAATTAAAATAGAAATTAAAAACCTTAACTTGGAGAGGTCGTTTAAATGTAGATATGATTATTTACAAATTTATGATGGGCTCTCAGAAGATTCAAAGTTTGTCGCAAAAATTTGCGATAAAACAGGTATAAAAAAGTACATATCCAGCACAAATAACCTTTTTATAATATTCCGCAGTGATCATAGTGTCGCTGCAGAAGGATTCAAAATTACATATCAATCAATTTGTGAAAAAATTTATACACAAGATAATGGAGTTATTACGTCACCAGAATATCCGATGAACTATCCCAAGCAAACTTCTTGTCATTACATTATTAGTACAACACCTGGTAAAGCAATTGTGCTAACATTTCAAGATTTTGATGTTGAAGATAATAGATATTATGAATGTCGATATGATTTTGTTGAAATTAGGGATGGACCTTCTATAAATTCTACATTAATGGGTAGATTCTGTGGAGACTCTGAAACCTCTGTGCCTGCTCAAACGTCTACACAAAATTTTATGTTTATACACTTTAAATCAGACGTAAGTATTTCTGGAAGAGGTTTTTACGCTAACTATACCACAATTGACACAGAATGCGGGGGAATTTATAAAAATTCTACTGGGATCATAAACCATCCAGCAGGCGCTGATGCTTTATATTCTAATAGTCAATCTTGTACATGGATGATTATTGCCCCTGAAGGCATGCATATTAAATTGGAGTGGAATAAATTTATTCTCGAAAGTATGCCCTCGTGCAACAGTGACTACGTAGAAATTCTCGAATATGATGAAAACAATTTCAATATCTCATTAGGGAAATATTGTGGACCTTCATCTCCGCCAGCTATAACCACATCTTCAAATCGTATATCAATAAACTTTAAATCAGATGCTAGCATTCGTCATTCTGGGTTCTCGATGTCCTATTCGTTCTTAGATGAAAAAACACATTGTGGTGGACTGTTTGTTAAATCACATGGATACATTTATTCCCCAGGTTGGCCCCTTAGCTACCCCGCAAATAGGGAATGTCATTGGACAATTACTGTCCCTGTTGGCCATCAAGTTGTGTTAAATATAACTAATTTTGAGCTAGAGCGGCCATATAGTGAAAAATGTGACTCCTCGGATTACCTTTCAATCTGGGATGGTGGAACAAAAAACTCTTCATTAATTAATAAGCTTTGTGGGTATATTAAATATAAAAGAATTACAACAACTGCTAATAGTGTGCACTTAAAGTTTCATTCGGATGCTTACATTAATGGAAGAGGATTTAGAATTGAATGGGATGGCTCAGTTTCGGGCTGTGGAGGCACCCTAACAGGTGTATCTGGTGCAATATCATCACCAAATTATCCACAAAATTATTATGAAAATGCCGAATGCTTTTACCGAATTGTCACAAGCACGGGTTCAAGAATTCTAATAAAATTCTCGGAACTTGATTTAGAAAGGACACAAAATTGTAACGATGACTACGTTGAAATCTTTGATGGTCGAGATAGCAACTCAGAAAGCTTTGGGAAACATTGTTTTTTGTCCCCACAATTAAATAATATAGAAACTTCAAGTAACTATGCGTTTATTAAATTTAGATCTGATATATTTATAAGTGGTAAAGGATTTCTTCTTAATTACAATACAATATGCAATAACAATATTAGTGGCCCAGCTTTGGGTTATCGAAGTCCCGGATATCCAAATAATTATCCTGCAGATTCTAATTGTTTATGGATCATTACTGTTCCTAGAGGAAACAAAATTAATGTGACTTTCACACATTTTAATATTGTATATCCAGCATTTCCTCATTGGACACCATTTAGGTCACCTTCTAGATTCAGACCTCCATTTGTCTCTTCATGTACTTCGTCTTATTTACAATATAAAGAAACATTGGACGAAAGTTATTCTGATAAAAAATGTGGAAGTGACTTACCTACACCGATAAGTACTAAAGGCAATACGTTACAAATTAATTTTGTAAGTGGACATAGTTTTACTCGGACTGGATTTCGTTTAGAATGGGTCAGTTACGGATGTGGTGGTCATATACAAAAGCGCGCTGGCGTTGTTTCATTGGATAAAAATATGATTTTATCCGGTGAATTAGAATGCGAATGGATAATAGAAACACCTGCTGGTACAGCGGTGACTATCACCTTTACAGAAATATACATGACCGAATCTAAGAATTGTTCGTTAGACGCACTTGAACTTTACAATGGTGAAAGTAAAGATTTTCCATTGTTATCTAAAATATGTACCCGTGGGTTGACAACTATTCAATCAACGTCAAATTTCCTTTTTATAAGACTTGTAAAGACATCACCTATGAGAGATGTCTATTTCTTGTCTCATTTTAATTCAGTTCTTAGAGGTTGTGGTGGTAAAATAAGTGCACCATTTGGACTTATTCATTCTAAGAATTATCCAATGAATTATGACAATAATTTAGATTGCGTGTGGTATTTGTCAGTACCAAAATATCACAGAATTGAGTTAAATTTCTTAAGCTTTGACTTATATTACACTGGAGGCGAAGATGATGAAGATGATTGTGGAGATTCTATTAAAATTTATGACGGTACTGAAAACTTTTATTCTAACTATTCTTTTCTTATATGTCCTAAAAGTAATATATCAATCCCCATTGTTACGAATTACTCTAATATTAAATTACAATTTACAAGTGATACCTATGGATCTGCTAAAGGTTTCAAATTAAATTTCACTATGACATGTGGAGCAGTCATAACGGCAACATCAGATGGAGTAATTTCAAGTGCTAAATTTATAAACCACCATAAAACCAATTGCACTTGGATTATTAAAGCGCCAAGTCTTGAAGATAAAATAAAATTTACCATTACACAAATTTCATTGCCTCAATTATCTGATATCAGGACAAATCGAAAATGTCAATCGTCTTATCTAAAAGTGCTTGATGGTAATGATGAATTTGCCCCAATGATAGATGAATATTGCGGTCGTAAAAGCCCGCCTATAATTGTAAGCCAAGGTAACGCAATAACTGTACAATTAGGTACCTATACAGATAATTTATCAGGTCAATTTTCAGCTCACTATTCCACTTTGACCAACGCTTGCGGTGGTAATTTAAAATCTGAAGAAGGTTCAATAGCTTCGCCTAACTATCCACTTTCATATCCAAGTAACATTAATTGTGAGTGGACGCTATCGACAGCACCCGGCAACAGAGTATATATTACATTTGAAAATTTTGATTTAGCATATTCTGAAAACTGTAATGACGATTATTTGGAAATACGTGAAAACAATGGTGGAGGCAAGCTGTTGGGTGTCTACTGTGGACGTGATACACCTGTCAATACTACAATTGGATCAAAACTATATTTAAAATTTCATAGTGACAATAAAGATACAGGTCAAGGATTCCTTATGCACTATGGTTTTGTACATGGCAATGATATAACTGGCGTTAAAAATGGCGAAATCGCATCGCCTCTTTATCCTCTTCCATATGAAGGTCAAGGGGAATATACTTGGCGGATTATGGCAAGTACAACAACTACCATTACTCTTAATATAAACCGTTTAGAAATCATAAGAAATGAAGAAGTGTGCAATAACAGATTAACCATTTATGATGGATACGATGTAAACGCTCCGATAATTCAAGAGCTTTGTGGATATATCACGGGTGAAAGTACAGTAATACAAACTACTTCAAGTGTCGTGTATATTATACTTACATTGGATAGTGAAAATATCGGTGCTCTCTTTCATATTCGTTGGTCAGAATCAATGAGAAATACAAATAACGATTTTGACCCCGAAACGAATTGTGGTTATAATAATACAGCCCTTGTGTCTGCTAAAAACAAAAGTATTGAGTTCTCGTCACCAAATTACCCTAATTCATACGATATAAACCTAAAATGTTCTTGGATTTTTAAAACTACTGCTGGTCGGCACTTGAGTTTAAGTTTTATTGATATATCGTTGGAAGAAAGTCCTGGATGTTTCGCAGATTATATCTCAATCTATTCTTTAGCTCAAACTGAGTGGACTCTTATTAAAGATAAAATATGTCTAGCAGAGACTGGAAAAACAACATTTGAATCAGCTACAACAATGAAAGTTACATTTACATCTGACGGATATGAATCGCGCAAGGGATTTAGGGGTTCCGTAATGTCACTATGCGGTGGAATTTTACAAGACAAGTCTGGCATAATTGAGGTGACGTGGATGGATTTTCAACTAAAACCTACATTTAAATGCAACTGGACGGTAAAGGTCCGTCCTGGTCGTACAATCCAAATGAATTTTATTCATTTTAATATTACGAATAATAATGATTGCACCACCTACGTAATATTAAGAAATGGTGAAAATGTCGAATCTCCGTTATTAGGAAATGGAAAATTTTGTGGTTACACACACGAAAACCGAACCTCAATCACTTCATCTAGTAATGCAATTTTTGTAAGTTATGTTGCAACTATTTCGCTAGAAGCAATAATGCCAAAATATAAATTTCAAACTTTTAAATTATTTTATGAGGAAAAGAATATAGAGTGTGGAGTTACGTCCTCTCTGAGTCATAACAACAAGTGGGAAATGATTACATCCCCTAATTATCCTTCTATACCGGTACCTTACACAGAATGCATTTGGATATTTACAGGACCACCAGGAGAAATTCTAAGAATAGATTTTTTGGATTATTTTAGATTGGAAGGATCTGATCAATGTTCTCACGAATCAGTTGAAATAAGGGATGGTACAACAGAACTTTCCCCACTTAAAAGACGACTATGCAAGGAGCAACCTGAGACAATTAAAACAAGTAGCAACACTATGTATATAAAATATTCTACGCAAATAGCTGAACCTAAAAATGGTTTTAAAGCAAATGTGTCTATAGATATTTGTGGCGGCACCATTATTGCTCAAGCAGGCGAAATATCATCTCCGGGATATCCGCACATGCCAGTCCTGCCCTGGGGTACAGTTTGCAAATGGCACATAATATCGATTCCGAGACACTTCATTCGCATAAATTTAAAAGATATAAAACTCCCAGAATCTGAAAAACCATGTGAAACTAAATTAACTTTTGAAGAATGGTCGACCTATAATGGTAGTTATGAAAATAATATAGTACAAAAATTTTGCGATGATGACTTTATAGATTACTCGAAGTCAATCGAAACTCTTACTAACAATGTCACAATAAAACTAACACTAGGCAAGCCAAGTCGATGGACGGAAGTATCGGAAAGTAGAGGATTTAGATTTACATTTAACTCTTCCAGAGCTTCGTGTAGTGGAACTTTCAAAATTGCTGAAGGATTTTTAACGTCGCCCGGTTACCCTCGAGAGACTTTATTAAGACATTGCCAATGGATTATTGAATTACCTGACACAACACGAAGAGTACGTGTAGAGCTTCTTGATTATGACAGCCGCGACCTCATAGGTGCTTTTAATGACTTGACATACAGCTGCCCCATAGTATTAAATAACCAAAATAGTACATCTGGAATGAGTAAAGTCTTTGAATCTACTGGGCATCGACTATTATTGTACGTTGCAATTAGCACAAGAAGTAAAATAACACGTTTCAAAGCCAAATTTTCTTCAGATGAATCAGCTTTATGTGGTGGTAATTTAAATGGCATTAAAGGGCAACTAAAATCACCAGACTTACAAATGAATTTTGTTTGTGAATGGAGGTACAAGGATACAAACACATATATTAATACGAAATATAAATATAGCACAATATTTGTAAACATCAAAATTACTTCATCTAGTAATGAAATATGTCGTTCTTCTGATTCTCGTCTTAATTTAAAAGCAATATTAGGTGTTGGAGCAGTTCCGTTTCTTCAAAATGTTTGCGGTAATAACACAGAAATTGCATTTAGTATACCCGCTTCTAACATGCTCATAAAAGCTACTCAATTTAAACAGAAGCCTCTCAGTTTTGATTTACATTGGAATCTTAATCCATGCGGAGGTGTGCTGCACGCTACGCGGGATGCAATTAATATTATAGACGTCCCAGATAATTTAAATGAAACAATCGATTGTGCATGGATCGTAATTGCTCCTGTTGGAGTAAGGATTGAACTCAAACTAGAGGGTTCGTTTAACTTTGAATGCTCGGATGAATATTTAAAAGTGTATAGAGGACTCTATCAAAGTACCAATGATTTTGGTAATTATTGTAAAAGTAAATATCAAGAAAAGGCCGTTGCGATATCTTTTAAGAACACTCTCATCTATTACCATTCCAAACCTTCGAATAAAACGAATATTCGCTTCGTTGTTAGAACTGTTACAGCGCAATGTGGCGGTTATTTAATGCATTACGACAGATCATTTACTTCTCCAAATTATCCTAACAATTACGACAATAATAAAGAATGTATATGGGAAATTCAAGCAGATACAGGATATAGGATTTCGCTTCAGTTTACAGACCGTTTTGTTATAGAAGATACTAAGAATTGTACGAAGGATGTTATTATTATTTACGATTTCATTGAAAATAAATATAATGAAATTAATAGAACATGTGGCCGAGAAATACCACCTTCATTTAATTCGACTTCAAACAAAATGAAAATAGTATTCCGAAGTGATAGTGATGTCACTTTAGATGGTTTTAAGGCAAAATGGCAGCCCATTTGCGGTGGAACGTATATTGCGAAAGATAATGAGCAATATTTATACAGCCCAGGTTATCTTTACGAATATTCTAATTCCTTGCATTGCACATATGAAATAAAGTCAATACCGAACAATAGAATAATATTGAAATTCTTAGATTTCGATCTCGAAGGAAGTTACCCCGCTTGTGACTATGACAATGTAACGATAACTTTAGTGAACCTTTATACAAGCAATGCGGCAGAAACTTTTTGCGGCAGTGAAATGCCTCCATTATATCAATCATCCATACAAGCTGTAATTGATTTCAATACTGACCGTTACATACACAAGAGGGGGTTTAAATTATTATATTCATTATATAAATGTGGAGGAAACGTTAAAGAACCTACTACTTTAACATCCGGTCTTTCACAGACTTATTCAGAAGACACAAACTGCACATGGCTAATCGAAGCTCCGGCGGACAAAGTGATCGTTGCGAAATTTATTTACATAGACCTTGAAAACTCGTTTGATTGTTACAGCGACTATATTGCTGTTTACGAAGGTTCCGTTATAGATTATGATAAACGACTGTCATTAATGTGTGGGCATGTAAATAGTACTACGTATATAAAAGGAAAAAGTAACAAAATGTTGTTACAATTCCTGTCGGACGGCAGCGTCAATTATGGCGGGTTCAAAGTGGAAATATATTTCACGTACTCAGAATCAGTCGGCTGTGGTGGAACAGTTAACCTGACTTCGGACTCCAGAAAAAAAATTAAATCACCTCTCATCGGAAATAGCTTTGTGTATGAAAATTATTTAGGATGCAATTGGGTGATAACAGCCCCGGCAGATCACCGTATCAAAGTTGACTTTATATCTTTCCATATAGCACCTTGCTCGGGTGTTAATCAAACGGCGATCGGGTATAATAAATGCGAATGCGATTCATTAGAGCTTCAAGACGGAAGTAATCCAAATAGCTTAGTCATAGCTACATACTGCGGTCATGTTTTACCTCCTCAAATAACGTCTTCGGGTAACGTAATGACTATAAGACTTCTGACCGATGGTGAGATAATGAGTTCTGGTTTCGAGATTGAATTAACATCACAGCTGTCTGTGTGCGGTCAATCTGTTTACGAAATAACAAATAAAGTGCAAACAATAAAATCACCTGGCTACGAAACTGGTGTTATATCCCGAGGACTGTATTGTAATTACTATTTAGATTCCAATTCTGAGCCATACTTTCGAACATTCATGTTAGAATTAAAAATCTGGATCTCGAAGCCGGCACCGAAAATAATTGCAATAAAGATAAATTACTCCTATTTAGCCAGCCTCTCCAACAAAACTCAACTTACGGGAGAAGAGACTTTTATTGAACGATGGTTCTAGTGATTTTATTACTCGTGCAATACATACTTTTATGATTCTACTGTAAAATATCCGAAACGATTAGAATTGTGTGGCTTAAAACAAGGCATAGATTATTATATAAGCGGCAATGCGTATATGAATATACAAACTACTGGAGAGTCAATGCCAAACCACAAAGGAGTGGAACTTGAAGTATCATATGTAGGCATTTGTGGCAGAAATCATACAGAGTTACAAGCCAGAATACAATCGTTATATGGGTATATCAATGAACAGGAAACTCAGGATTGTTATACACTTATTACAGTACCTGAAAATTACACGATATCTCTCCATTTTCTCTCAATTAACGTTTTATATTGGGTAGAGAAATCATATTTTGAAATATTTGACGGCAACGTCACTAACGCACGTTCCCTAATGAAAATTACAAATAACTTTAATTTCGAAGATCTACCTTTGTATTCAACACAGCGATATATGCTTTTACACAATCACATAGACACAGGGCAAGCCATAACTTATGACTTGAACTACATTGCTACGAATAGGGGCACAGGGTGTGGTGGTAAAATGCTCAGCGACTCTGGGAGATTCACTAGTCCATTTTATCCTCACGAATACAGACGAGTGTCGACGTGTGAATGGGAAATTGAAACTCCAGTAGGTACGCGTATAATGCTACATTTTGTTGCATTCGATTTAGGTATATTATGTGAACAAAACTATTTGAGTATAATTGACAGAAATCAAAACACAATCACCACATTCTGTGCCGATTTCCCTGCAGATTACAAGAGCAATGATAATTATGTTAAAGTAGCCTTCACCACTACTATGAACAACGGAGGCTTGGGGTGGGTCATTGATTATATAAGTATATTATAAAACTTTTGAGTTTCTTGAAAAAGACATATTTAGAAAACGTATAAAAATTAGAACGTTTATAAGTTTTCTAAATATGTATTTTTCAATTTTCTAAGTGTGCGATTATAACTTTAAAAAATGTTTAAAAAATTTATATTCCTGTCTACGTACATTGACCATTATAACGAATTTCGTCTCATAGGTATTATTGTCAATAATCAATAAATTAATATTTATAATACATATAATACTTCAATAATTAATATTAATATACAATAATAAGTTAATATATAAGATAATTGTTATTGGCATAGATAAATTATATACATACATATGTCTTAATTAGTGAAAAGACTTTTCTAAATAATTAATAATTTAATGATGTTTGACTACTGTGAGACTAAATTCGTTAAGTATTCTATACAGAAAGTATACACTTTATATTGAAATCATGCTTGTTGTGGTGATGCGTCGTATTATTGGAAACTTTTTTGCAATTTTGTTCTTTCAATTTCTTATCACAGTTTTCTACAAAAAAATTGAGTGCAATTTTTATGCGAAAAAAGAATACTTGTAGTTTCTCTTACTGTTCTCGAAACTTGAATTTTGCGACATATTGCCTTCATCTATGCGTGTTCCCATGGTTTGTTGACTTTTATTTGCATCGAATTTTATTAATAATAACTACATGAAGTGTATGTGTATGCATTCGTGTATATATTTGTTATTTATAGACTACAATATATATTTTTATAAAAAATATAAAGAAATTGTCAAATATTTAGTTAGTTGAAGCTACTGAAGTGTTACTTTCAATTACTAAAATAATGTTAATATTAAATTTATATAGGGTATACAATGTAAAAAAAAGTGAATGTGTCCTTAATAAATGTTTTGAAAATTACATATTTTCATTTTTACCTGGGCCACCTGAAATATTATTATTATTTCTTTTTAACATCTCTTAGATAATATGGAGCGGCGATGAGAGCATGCGGATTACAAGGGACATGGCGTTTGAACGTAATCTAACGTTAAAAGACTTTCAAAGCCTTATCCGATTGCGTCAACCATTGAAAAAGCTTGCCTGATGTATTTGCTTGTTCAGAAACTTTCTGAGAATGACAATAACTATTAATTTATATATTATTATTATTTATAGATAATAATTTAAATTATTATTTTAGATTGAAGTTGAACTTTGAGCATTTAAGAGGCTCGAAATGGTTCTTGTAATATTACACTAGGCAGCCGGGTCGCCACTCGCCAGTTTCTCCTTGAACTTGCCTAGACAGATCACAGGTGTACCTTTGTGTTAATCTAATAAAGTTTAATAATTTCGCGTAGAATGGAACATACATATATTTTTTATAATTATCAATGTCTGTCAAATCACAAATGCTGTCACAACACGTTGCAGGCTGTCTCAGTGACATTAGTTTGTAACTAGTTTTATATCAAAACTCTATATATTACATTATTATTATAGCGTCAAATTTTCAACAATATGACTTATTGATTTTACTTTTTAGTGAGTTATTGTTTCATGGTGATTTTACTGCATTTTTGTTTTTACTTTAAAATAATATGGAAGTATTCGCTTTTGTATGCACTTTAGCCGTTTGCGGCATCTTAGCAGGTTCGAGTCTTTTAATTGTAGTAAGTACTTCCACAAAAAACAAAGAATCTAGCCACTAATAACTGATATCAGCTAAATTTTAACTTTAAAATTTACCGGCATTAAAACATTTTTGCAGTTAACTTTAGTCATTTATGTAACCACCAAACCATATCCTATCGTGGAAAGATTTGAAGAAGAAGAATTTTATAATGATCCAAAATCGAAAAAGAAATTGAAATTTCCTTGTATTCAAGATCCTTATACGGTGCACTTAAGTGTAGTTGTTCCTGCATATAATGAAGAAGAACGATGTAAGTTTTGTATTGTTATCTTAATTTTTCGATTAAAATCTTTTTCATACTACCTTTATCATTTGAATCTTAATTTTTACATTAAATTAATATTATAGTACTTATCAATAATGTTATATGAAATGTGTCACTTCAAGACATGCATAGATTTTCAGTATATATAATGTCAAAGGCATATAAGTTATTATAAACCTTGAATCTCTGGTGCAATTTGGTACAAAATTGTTTTACCAGTTTTCTATTTTAAGATTTTATACAAAGCACTTTGTCTGATTCAATACAAAGTGCAGTGTTGAATTTAACCATTAAACACATAATGTCTAGCAGAAAGTAGAGAAAGTGTTGACATTCGATTCTCTCTGACTGCTGGAAAAGGAGTACTGCTGAAGTTTAAATTTCTTTATTTATTATTTTACAGTATCTCCAATGTTAGATGAAGCTATATCATTTTTAGACAGAAGGAGCATAGAAAACCCATCTTATAAATATGAAATTATAGTAGCAAGTGATGGAAGTAAAGATAACACTGTGAAATTAGCTGAAACATATGTTGAAAAATTTGGCAGTAACAAGATAAGGTGTCTGAACTTGATCAAAAACAGAGGGAAAGGTGGAGCTGTAAGATTGGTATGAATCTATTATGTGAATAGCAAATTAGTAATTTAGAAACTATTTACGAAGAAGAAAACACTAGTAATAGTCGGCATATGTATGTCCATAGCCAGTAGTACATTGGTACACGTCAGGAATGGCTCTCATACGTAGGTAATAGTGAGCAAGGAGAATAGGATTACATTACACATATTACCCACTATGCAAGTGTTTGGGTCTTATGACCCAAGTGTAGGTTTAAGGGTACCCTTTAAAATCCATCATCACTCACCTTCATTGCCCGATATCCTCTCTCTATGTAACTAACACTTACTAAAATGACACCGACACAAGGTGTCCCGCCTAGTAACAAAGACTACCAGAGTCCAACATTAACTGTTCAACTGTTTGGTAGACTCCCTACTAAATATTCTCCATGCGTCTCACATCAACAACCCTTCTACACTCATTAGACCACCCACTTATTAGTCTCACCACTCATTGTGCTTTAGTACAATCATAACCAGACTAATAAGTAAATAACCCACTGAAGCTAGCACTAAGATTCAGTAGATTAAACAAAATTTAGAATAAGCTAAGCTTAAATGTTCCACACAGCTATTTCATTACAAAACACTTATGATACTTTATTAACTTTCTTTGTATAGATAGCTAATATGGTAAAATTAGGACTTTATTTAAAATTAAAAATTCATTAATAAATTATTTAATATCCATTATTATATATCCAGGTAAAACCAGTTTTATCTGTTGATTTGTCATAACTATGCATTATTATATATCAAATTATTAAATATTCTTTTGCATTTTTAAATTTTTATGCTACTTTTTGACTTAAGTAATGTTGACATTTCAGGGTATTTTAAGTTCGAGGGGTGCGTAATGTATATTATTGCTGATACTACATTGGTGCATCTAAATTTGAAGATTTATCAAAATTAGAAAAAGCTCTCAAAGAAATTACCCAATTTGATTCTGTCAAGGAACCAAAAGATATCAGTCAAGCTCCAGAAAAGCTATTGTTATGGGTTATAACTGCCCCCATTTGGAAAAGAGAAGAATCTTTAGCTACCAGAAGTATATTCAGGTGATTTACATTTAAAATTTTTTTGTAGAATAATAAATATATAAATTAACTTTACATATTAATAATGACCCATAATATTTTCACTCTATTAATATATGTATTGCAAAATAAAATATATTGTATATTCAATTGGTTACTTGGTTAGTTCATTTCTATAGTTATGGTGCTTTAAATATAATATACAATAAATATTTACAATGTATACATAGCATAGTAGAATAGTTATGAATAATATTTTACACAGATGTTAGATTGTAATTTAATATTGTTATATTTAATGTAGGGCAGGACCATTATTAAGTATACTTTATTAAAAAAAAAAATATTGCAAACTCTCATCTTCAAAATATTTGTGCTGTCACAATCCCAGACAGAAAACTATTAATGCAATATATTATTTTCTAGGAATATACTAATGTATGGCTTCCATTTCCTAGTATGGTTGTTCACTGTGAAGGGCATTAAGGATACACAATGTGGTTTCAAATTGTTCACAAGAGAGGCTGCTGTTATATCATTCCAAAGTTTACATGTAAATAGATGGTAAGTTGTAATATATAATTTATCAATAACACTGTCATGGCGTCATACATGTCCACAAACCATGGAATTTTGCCATTCACTAACTACATCTATAAACTTACTCTTATAATAATACTACTCTACATAATGTCAATAAAAAACGTTGTTCATATTTGAAGACATGCATGTATAAAGTTTTAGACACAATTTTAAGATTAAAATATAAATTAATTAAAAATTTAATTAGAATTTAATTTTAAATATTGTTATAATAAATAAAAAAGCAGAATTATATTTATTATTTATATAAATATAATTTATTTATATACATTTATATTTTGTTTATGTTATGATTCTATTTTTGAAATCTATTTATTGTTGAAAATTCAATAATCTTAAAATGACTTATCAATGAATGCCTTTATTTGACATAGTAATAATGTTAGTTAGTGTGATGAGATTATTATATAAACATATACACCTATTATTTTTGATATTTCAATTATATAAACAAAACAGATTCTTTTTTCTTGCATATAACAGGGAGTAATATTCAGAAAGAACCTCAGATACTCTGCACTGCACTTTCCGTCCAACATAGACATTGCGTGTTGAGTAGCGGAACTCAACGCCGCGCTGTGTCTCCAGAGCGGAGAAATGGAAATAATTTAAATATAATCATTCCTTAGAGTGGGGATCGAATCTACAAACAATCACATTACTGACTGCTCCATTTTAATTTGATAAAAATTCCAGGGCGTTTGACGTAGAACTACTTTACATAGCACAGAAATTAAACATTCCAATAGTTGAAATACCTATAAGATGGACTGAAATTGAAGGCTCCAAAGTGACACCTATTATATCCTGGATACAAATGGGATGTGACTTGGGCCTTATTTGGTTGAAGTACAAAATAGGTGCTTGGAAAATAAAATATAGTAAATAAGCACAAACATACTGTTAATAAAAAAGATTTACACATATAATTTATATAGTAATCATATTAAATAACTTTAAAACTAATGATGTTTTTATTGAATGTTTTACAAAAAACTAGAAGAAAACTGAATACATTTAAAATTAGTGAAAGTCTTTAAACTAGTTATATTTTCTTAAAGATGGCCTCCTAATTCAAAAAAGTTAATCACCATAGGTTCTATTAACACAGTCATAATTTGCAGTCCCTTTTATTTTAAAGAGTTTTAGGTAAAATGAAAAAGAAAAATACTTACTTAAACATTTAATAGAAAGAACTATAGAAGTATACAATATTTCTACATATACAAAATGAGAAAAGCTAAAACTATTGATTCAAAGATATATGAAAAATATATGTATCTATGTATGTGTAGAATATGTAAAATGTGTTTGAATTTGAGCTCAATTTGAGCAATTCTTTTCTGATTGATGCAATTAATTATTAAGTCTATTTAAATATTTACCCAAAAATATCCATTTTATGGAAAAAAAAAATCAGAAACAGTGAAACTTATAACAATATAAAATGCACAATGTACTATCATTTCTATTACACTATATAACGATTATATTAACCAAAATGTAATTGAGGTTTATCCGAAATATGTAATTTTACATTTAAAAATAATTATAGAATCTTTTATGTAAGATAACAATCTTAACAAATTAATATTTATTATAAGAAATAACATAAATAAAGAACTGTTGGACTGAACTGCTTTCAATAATATTATATTTATTATTTATATGATTTAGAGTAAACTACACTAGACGCTATTTCATATGAGTCTTGTTAATTCGTGTTATTATTTCGGTGGAAAGTAGGATTCACATTGTGACATGCAATATTTAAATACACTGCACATTTTAATGTTTAATACCTATATATGTGTTTTTAAAAATATATTTCATATATATATATTTCATATATATATATTCTTTTATTCTACTATTGCCACATGACTTAATTTTTTATTATGAATGCAGGGATATGGAGACATTTAGTATAAAAATTATAAAATAAAAGTAAGTTTTTTTTTCAAGGAACATACGTTAATATTCAAATATGGTTAATATTAAAGAAATATCTTGTAAAATTAAATATAAAATGTGCGGCGTATTTAAAAGAAACAACTATACAAATTAAACATTATGTACGAAAACATATACATATAAAAATAATTTTAATTTAAATAGTAAATTAGTAACTAATATGAGATGGACAATGTTATAAGTAGGCAACACTGAGTCCTTTTTTACATATTTTCAATACTACGATTTCTATCATTCAATTTTAACTAATCACTAAAAATTCAATTATTTTTTTTGAAAAATACACAAGATTCACATATTATTATCGATAGTAGATTATCGAAAATAAAAAATTAACACGATAACACAAATATTATATGGAGTTAATTCTTCATAAATGGCAAATATTTGTGCACCTGCGTACATAAAGATTCTTTTATATCCTCATCTAGTTTTATAATAATGTGATAAATGCAAGGACTCAGGTGTTTTAAAATAAAATAGTTTGTATATTGGTCAGACGTCAAACCTGTGCGGTGTAAGACGGGCGGTGTTACGGCCAACACTGGACGGAAGAGAAAGTCGCGGTTAAATACAAATTATAATGGCTGTACTATTTTGATAAGTGTTATTTGTTAGTAGACAATGTATTGTAAATAATATATTTGTATGTCTCCATAATTTATATACAAAATTAACAGTGTATTTAAAAATGCTACATTATATGAAACCAACAGCATTGTTACAATTTTGGCAAATTATTTTTTCACATTCTTAAATCAACATATTGCGATGTATATTTATATACACATGGCATAAATATATAATGTATATCTAATTATAAAAAGATTTAAGACAGTCTCTTAAAAGAGTAAATTATTAGAAAATCTTAGCACATGCTTCGCAGTCAATATATTGCTTTAAAGCTATATATTATAAACATTGTTACAAAAAATTTCTATGAGAAATAGTTTAAGCCAAATATAAAACATCACATTTTTTTTATTATAAAATAGAATCAAAATATCGAGTTTTGGTATTGCAATAATATAAAATAAAAAGATTCAAAATAGCTAAAAAAATATTTTTTACAGCAGCCTTACAATTACAAAGCATAAAACAGTACAAAAATGCTTTACCATACAACTTGACGTATTTATGATAGTAATGAAAAAAGTCTTTCACATACTAATTATCTTGACTGATATTATATTGATTATACAACAGTAACGATATTCTCAATAATGCCATAGTAATTATACCTTAAGTCCAAAAACCATTTTGAGGAACTGCTCATAATGTATGGTGATCACTCCATCTTGATCCGTGTCGTACTGACGGAAAGCCGACGTTAAAGTCTAGAAATAAAATAAAAAAAAATAAAATAAAGTGTATTTTTTTTATTTATTTAGGGGTTCACAATAATATCTTGTCAAATATTTCGATGATATGGTCTAATTGTAAAAAAAAATCTCGTCTCTACAAAATTACTAAGGCTATAATTAATTTTATAAACGTCCGTCACGTTTAATACTATTTCTCGCATAATTCGATGTTTTACGTGAGTCCCAGCTCAACTTGGACCACGTTTTCATATAATTCGCCATTTATGCTATTACGGCGGCGACATCGAGTTGCCCCATGGAAGATAGTCGGATGCGAGTTCACATAAAATATTTAGTTAGTTTTAAAAATGTCAATGAATGTATTGAAATAAAAATAAAATCACGTCAATTGAACACGTAATTAACTCACAAAAAGTACAATCTGTCATGATAAAAATGAGAGCAAATCCGAGTTTCTTAAACATCCAGAGGCCTTAGAAATTATCGTAACTGCGAAACTGCGCATTGCCAAAAAAAATATTATATTTGAAGACATTTTTTAATTATAAATAGTACTTAATAAATAAATGTGATAAAACGTATTTTACAAGATTTGTACAAATATTTTAAATTTGTCTAACAATTATATAATTATAAGTATAATTCAAAGGTTTATAAGAAAATCCTACAAAACAAAAAAAAAATTCTGGCTAAAAATAATTTTCTCGCCTAAGACGTCCTTATTGGTCCCTGCGAAATCCTATTAAAACGGGTTTTACTGTGTATTATATATTTTTCGTTTTAGTAATTGGAACACAACTCGTGCGCCGGAAAAAAAGTTATAAAATTAACAGGTAGAGAGAACTCTCGAGAAAACCCAAACAAAATCAAATGCATGAACCAGGTTTAGTGGAAACTTTGCTTGTGGTACAGTTAAGTTTAAACTTTATGAAGCCAGCAGCAATTGGCCAGATTGGATATTAATGGTCGGGCATTAATATTAGTCAATAATTATAAATAAATAAATGTTTTACGTTTACCCCGCAAAGCAGAGTATCAGAGAGAACCTAGTGTCGGGACACTCCGTTCTCCACATTCTACCCGAATTTGAGACATTGTTGAGTGCCGGGACTTAACGCCGCGCTTGTCTTATTTACCAGGGCGCAGAAATGTTAATTATTAAACTATGATTATTCCCCCGAGTGGGCATTGGACCCCCAACCAATCGTCTTATACTCAGACACTGTACCACTGCGCCAAGATAGCATTTAATGTTAATCGAACAAAATTTAAAATAAAAATGGATTTTTCTAAATATAAACATTCAATAGAATATATAAACTATAACTATATACGAAGACGGTTCGGAAACTTCTTAGCCTAGCACAAAAAGCGCGGTATAAACAGAAAAAAGTTAAGGGTTTTGGAAACTTCCATCTCTGCTAGGAATACATGTTAAATTTTTGTTCGATCTGGCAACCTACTTCATATAGAAACAGGTGTTCACAAAAGACGCATCCGCGATTTTTTTACAATGGAAAAATTAGAAATGCGTGATGTCATTAAATATTTACATAAAAACGGTTTATCGGGACAAGAAATTCATAATGATATGGTGAATGTGTTAGGTGAAAGTGCTCCTTCATATGCAACAGTACAAGCATTGAAGATGAACCATGAAGTGGACGTCCAAAAACAGCAACAACAACAGAAATTGTAGCCAAAGTGCATGATATGGTATTAAATGATCGACGAATGAAAGTGCGTGAAATAGCTAATATCATGGGCATCTCAAATGATCGAGTCCATTTAATTTTGCATGAAGAACTACAGATGAGAAAGCTTTCTGCAAGATGGGTGCCGCATTTGTTAACAGTCGACCAAAAACGCATAAGAATGAACATTCCTCAAGCTTGTTTGGATCGTTTTAAGCGAAATAAAATGGATTTTAAGCGTCGTTTCATAACTGTTGATGAGACATGGATCCATCACTATACCCCAGAGACAAAAGAACAATCCAAACAATGGACTGAAGCTGGAGGAAGTGTCCCAAAAAAAAAAAAAAAAAAAAAAAGCATATGAAGGAGCACTTTCACCTAACACATTCACCATATCATTATGGTGAATGTGTTAGGTGAAAGTGCTCCTTCATATGCAACAGTACAAGCATTGAAGATGAACCATGAAGTGGACGTCCAAAAACAGCAACAACAACAGATATTGTAGCCAAAGTGCATGATATGGTATTAAATGATCGACGAATGAAAGTGCGTGAAATAGCTAATATCATGGGCATCTCAAATGATCGAGTCCATTTAATTTTGCATGAAGAACTGCAGATGAAAAAGCTTTCTGCTAGATGGGTGCCGCATTTGTTAACAGTCGACCAAAAACGCATAAGAGTGAACATTCCTCAAGCTTGTTTGGATCGTTTTAAGCGAAATAAAATGGATTTTAAGCGTCGTTTCATAACTGTTGATGAGACATGGATCCATCACTATACCCCAGAGACAAAAGAACAATCCAAACAATGGACTGAAGCTGGAGGAAGTGTCCCAAAGAAGGCAAAACCAATTCAATCGGCTGGTAAGATTATGGCAACGGTTTTTTGGGACTTCAAAGGTATTTTATTGATTGACTATCTGCAAAAGGGTAAAACAATAAATTCAGAGTACTATTGCAACCTTTTGGATCAATTAAATGTACAAATTTGAGAAAAACGTCCTGGCTTACAACGCAAAAAAAAATATTTTTCATCAAGACAACGCACCAGGGCACAAGAGTGTTTTAACAATGGCTAAAATCAACAAATTAAAGTACGAGTTGCTTGACCACCCAACTTATTCTCCTGATTTAGCTTCCAGTGACTTTTACCTGTTCCCAAATCTAAAAAAATTCCTTGCTGGCAAGCGTTTTACCTCAAATGAAGATGCAATTACAGTTGTAAACCACTATTTTGAAGACCTTGAGGAAAACTATTTTAATCAAGAAATAGAATTGCTAGAAAAGCGTTGGACTAAGTGTATTGAAGTTTCAGGAGATTATATTGAAAAATAAAAATATTTTTGAAAAACTAACTACTCTCTTTCATTGATAGGCTAAGAAGTTTCCGAACCGCCCTCGTAAACACGGTCTTCGAAACTTTCCGCTACTCGGGCGGCACCCAGGCTTCCATTGTGCCTAAAACACAAAGTTCCATTCCATTATGATCGTAAAATAATATGAGCAAAATCAGATATGCCGTAATAACCAGTAGCAAAAAGATAAGCGAGTTATTTGGATTTTTTATAGGAGCCAAATTTTCTAGAACCAGAACTGGACTATAAGTTAACTGAGTGCCTGTGCACTACAACTGATCCGTCGTACCGTAAAAAGCCCACGGATGGAATGGAACTTGAATTTTTACATTTTCTTTATAGTGGAGTTAACAACATTGGTACCAAATTTAAAAAATGCGATTAGAAACAACTATACGAGTTATCGTAGCTATACGGATACTAATAGGAATATTTTTTTTTTTTCTCTTCCGACTCGACCACGCTAATTAGGATAACTTCACAAAATTAATCTAAGCTCAATTTAACCATTCTAAGAGTAGTACTGGAATAAATAAATTTAATCAAAAGCATACTAGCTTTAGAAGAAAATAATGTTTGAAATTCGATTGAGTTGACTAAAGAGAAGTAAAGAGCTTCACTAAATAAATAAATTATCAAAACACTTTTATACTAGTACATTGTTTCCAAGTGTCAATTAAAAAGTTAATTTAGTTAAACCATCGCGTCCTCACACATATGCATAATAAGAACCATTTAAATATCTCACTCACAATGTTTCTGGCTTAAAACATTTTCAACATCTAGTGAATCTTAATAACATAAGAAGTCTTAAAAAAATCTCAAATACAAATTTTGATTCATTCTGTGTGAAGTAAACATAAGCTGTGAACATGTATTTAACATTTGAAAGTAATTTTAAATAAAATATTACTTTTTAAATTAATTATTTTGACCGCTTAATGGTTTGCAAGTGGTTGCAATGGTTTTCTAAATATTTTTTAAAAAACTGAACTTACATATAGTGTGATACAGCATTGGATGAAGTCATCAAACAGTATTGTCCCTCTACCAAACCTATCAAACTTCTGCACCATTATATTAACAACTTCATCAGACAATCTATAGCCGAAAGCCGTTAGAGCATTTTTTAACTCCACTTTATCAATATTCCCTGAGCTGTCTCTATCGAAAGAGCGGAAGCAGTTCTGCCAATCGCTCACATATTTCCATAATGCTCCAAAATCTTCAAATGATATGACTCCCCTGTTTTGTTTGTCAAACATACCTGTAAATATAAATAACATACAAATTTAGAAATAATATTTAGAATGATTTGTTTTTATATTATGTATTTAACAAAATCAGTATTGATTGCAGTAGGAAAACTTGCCAAGAGGCTGAGACATATCCACTTTAAGGTTAGAAAACTAGTATATATTTATTGTAAATAAACAAATAATAATTGGTTATCAAGCATTGTCATTAACTTTCTAATATTATATAAATCAAAGCTTGTAAACCATTGTTAGGACAATTTCTAAAATTTGTCACACTCTGATGTGGCGCTGAATCAGGTCATATATTATTCCTGAATTTCACTGAAGAAACAAATGAAAAGTCTATGAAGTGTTTTATTACTTTTTAACTCTTAACACATAACATTTGATGTTATCTATATAAAAGTTTTTAAAATTGATTACTTAAAATTATTCTAGTGTTTTAAAGTACTGTAATAGTTTGTAAAAATTTATTATACCTCCCCTCAATAAACCAAATGTGTACATTAATTATTTGAAAAATTGATGATAATAAGTAACTTACACAATTATTGAAACAATATAACCAATTTGAGTTACAGTTGTGGTACATGACATGATATTATGAAATAAATGTGGTAGTTGTAAATTCAAATTGAGAATATTAGCATTCATGTAGGTCTTTATGCTGCATTTTGGTAAATCAAAACACTATATCTCTTTTTATTTATTAACTGATAGATGGCAAAGAACAGTTAAACTTAATTAAGTTCTACTCCAAACTACTAACATTAATATGATCTGCACTATTTGTTATTACAGTATTTATGTAAAACTCATACAAAAAAATTGTCTTTATCAGTTTTATGGACTTATGTAAAACAGTAAATATAAGATAAAACCACTCACCTATCATAAGACGCACTGTTTCTGGGTTGAATGGATTCCAGGTGCCATTAGAAAGTGCCTGCTGTAATTCATCTGCAGATATATAGCCACTTCTGTCCTTGTCCACTCTGAAGTAAGACTGAATATTAGTTGTGCAATGATTGTAACCAATAATACTTACCTACATGAGTATAAGATTCATGAGTCATCAGGTAAAAAGTTCAACAAACAAATGCTTACCTTCTAAATATGTCCCAAAGAAACTCTCTGCTGGGCATTGGTGATTGGAAAGACATTATTTTTATCTAAAAAGAAAACAAGTAATTTAAGGTTACAACATAAGCAACTAACAAGTATGAAAAATGGAAATGAGCCTTATAACTACTATTCAGCCCTACTAGTAGATAATAATTTCTACATTTTTCTACACAACTTAAAAATTACAATAAACGTGTATTTACAAAAAAAATACATTTTAACGTACGTGAGAATAAACACTATAAATATATGCGTTTAAAGTTTGTTTTATATTATCCAATGGACCAGTGTAAAAGTTTATAATTAATATGATGCCACACAACAATTCACAAAAAACATGGATGAATTATGAATTGAATCATGAAATTGAATGATTGACATATATACATAGATAATAAAGTATTCAATAATGTTGAATACATTAAGAACTATTCGAACTAGCTAAAGGATAATTCAGTGTTAAGTATTGAACTGTTGACTTATTTTATTAATATAAAAATACTGAACCTGTTCAAGATTTTTTTAAACGAGAGAATTAACAAGATTTAACGTTTGTAGTTTAAGTTAATAATTTAGTTAAAAATACTGTTTATTGGCCGCATTAATTAAACACATTGATATTCTGGGATTAACTTGTAAGTCTTTCTTTACTCAAAATTAAAATAAATTTGGTTTGAACATCCAATCAAAAACAAAAATTGACGCACTTATTATATCGGCCGATGACGAGCAGAAATTAAATAAAGATTTTAAATATTATATATATATATCCCATTGGACACGAATAAAGATATATTAATTATAGTATATTAGAGTATTCATATTAAAAAAAAAACTTTAGATGATGGCTGTATGTGTCTCAGTCTCTATACAATTTGAACCAATGTGCTAAAAAAATCACTCTTTCTTTGATATTAAAATGGCGGATGTCTCAAGCGATGAACGAAAAGTAAAGTTAACTAAAAATGGTAAAGTAGTGAAGAGACGTCTGCGAAATCCTGAAGGTACATTTGAGGCTTTTAAATTACGTTCTATGGACACGTTCATTCATGAAATACAACTTACGCACTTAATATTTTCAGAGTTTGGTGTTTAGGACAGTATTAAATTTTTGACTCTTACTACATTTTTGATATGTAGCTCACATAACAAATAGTTTGAGAGTTGTTTTTAATGATTATTTATTTGTTTATGTGCTAAAATGTCACGTGAAACTAGATTTTTTCCTTATTACTATATTATTAAGCAAGTATAATATATAAAATATTATGTACAATATTTTTTACTACTATAAGTGTTTGTTTATATCTAAAGTTATGTTTGTATCCATTTCAGAATGGCACAAACAAAAACAAAAACGGTTAAGAATCGCTGGATTGGAATATATAAATGCAAATGGTAAAGTAGTCCCTCATAAGCAGCCGGGATCTGATTGCAATTGCCGCCGAAAATGTTTTCAAAAAGTCCCTGAAGAAATAAGACTTAAAACATTTCAAGGTTTTTATTCTATGAAAACTCACGATGAACAAAACGCTTATCTTTTTGGTCTGATGAGGCAAGTGGACGTAAAACGAAAACGAGTTAAATCTAGCAGCAGAAGAACATGCACATTTGAATATTTTGTAAGGGTTAAGGGACGTGAAACTCAAGTTTGCCAAACTGCGTTTAAAAATATACATGCCATAACTGAAAGAAAAGTTAGAGTTCTTTGTAAAAAAATGGATGATGGGGTAATGTTCCCAAGTGATAATCGTGGTAAAAACAGCCATCGGCGTTCTGGTGAAGTGCGATTGCCCTCTGTGATAATAGATCAAATAAAAAATCATATATATTCCATTGTTCATACTCACAGACTTAAAGATTTTATCAGACTTGACAAAATTGCAGGTTTAGAAATAAATATATCAAAGATGTGGAAAGACTATATAAAGACTTATGATCCAGACAACATATCAGCTACAATGCCTAAATCAAAAAGAAATGTTGAAATAGCAATATCTAGTGAACCCCCTCAACAGTCACAACATCCACCTCCACAGGATACCTTTGCACCTATTGCATATCCTGGAAGTGGACATCTGGTTAATATTGCAGAAAATTATTTTGAAAATCAATATCAAACAGCTCTGGCAACTACAACAAATTCAACAAACTTTTATCCTACACAAAACGGACCTCCAGGAATGGGTATACTTTTACAGTCTACAGTGTCTAGAGCAGCTCAGCCTACTGCTTTTATTCTATTACAAACTAAGCCAGAACCATCACAAGATACACTGGCTATTGCTAATGCACCATATAATCATGGTACTCATGAATTGCAAGATAATGAGAAAAATTCAAATAAATCAAAAAAAGAGAGAAGGAAGGGACCTCTTGTCAAACAATGGAGGTACACTAATATATTCCATGATGAAATTAATGGTGCAGCACTCGCAGCTATTAAGACAAGACTGGGAATGTATTATGCAGAAAGTGATGCTGCTAGAAAAAAGGCCAAGCAGGCTCGGCCCCAGGAAACTGTTCAAACACAAACTCAGAATGAACAACCCCAAATTAGAACTGAATTGGCACCTATAAGACCGCCACATCAGCCACTCAGATCACATACTGTTACAATATACACCTAACACAATGAGGGCTAACAATAGTTTTGTCACAGGAGAAGCTAATTATGTAAGAGATTGATGCTTATTATAAAATATTATTTCCGTACAATAAAATGACAACAAACAGTTAATTAATAATATTGTGATGTGGTTAAAACATAATGCCTGGAGTGCACTAATGACTTTCATATTGATTTATTTTTTGTTATATATTGGTATCATCTTCAATTCTATTATGATTTATTGACTATATTTTACATATATTAAATCTTTCTCAAACATTAGATGCTTCTGTTGCAAGGTATTATATAGCCCTCTTTTTCTTAAGTTTTGTAATTCATATTGGACTGATATTAAATTATAGTACAATTGAATGAAAAATATAACCAATTACAATCACATACTCTTAAGTTTCTATTTATGAGGTCAGTCAGTTACTTTGCATTAGACATTACTTTGTTTTGCTTTTGAGGAATGTATATGATTTTGAAAAGAATAAAGATATTTAGATTTAATATAACCCCAGTGTCTTGTTTAGTAACTTTGTAGCAATAAATATTTAAAATATTTCCATGATAAATTAGTGTTTTTAGTCATTATTTTAGGATTTTATAGAAATCATGATATCATATTTAAAGTATTATTTAATCATGTATTTTTTTATTATGAATCATTCATGTCTATCATGTATTACAATTTTTTATGTAATATTAAATAGATAGTATTTACTGTCTTGCAGTTTTAATTAAACTACCCACTCTGTTATGCTCACTATAATTTTTTACACACAAAAATAAATATATGTTGCAATGTGACCAAATAAGTTAAACCTTTTCAATACTATGTGTGAATAACTTGATAAAATAAAAATGCATACTATGCAGGGCATGCAATATTGTTCTATTTGTAATTTTTTTGGCATTTCAATACTGTTATGCGTAAAAAATTATTCACTCTATAAATAAAACAAATCCTAATTCCGCATATGCTTAATATTTAAAAAAAACTATAATGCCTAATATTTCAAAAATGGCATATGTAAGTTGACTTATCAAACGATTCACGCCTAGTACAGATTCTTCTCTCTCGACCGCGCGGGAGAGAGGGAAGACGGTACCAAGGAAGAGCACGCTGGCCGTTATGTTCTAGCGCAACCCATTAATATAAGCCAGGTACCCACTGGGACTGCCTTCCTCATGTGCCGGTGCGTCGATGGCCATGCCAAGCTTGCCTGCTACAGTAACTCCGCTGAACCTGAAGGACCAGCAGTGGTGAGAACTTCCGATAGTCTCCCATATCGATGGCTTGGGTTTCCGCCACGTTAAGGGAGTGCCTCCAATCTGCTAGCCAGCCTGGCAGCACGTCGAGGTCACACTGGAGCTTGGTAGCTGCGTGGGTGGGATTCAACAAGGTTCCAATCAGGGTGATGTCCGGATATTGTCCAACTTCGCGTCTGAGTATACTGGGAAATCGTTGGTGTATTTCGAATACAGGGCTGACGAGAGCGTGCTACCCTGGGGTACGCTGGCGAGAACAGCTGAATAGAGCACTCTCGACCCGTACTCAGAAGGTCCTGTCCGAGAGGAAGGTGGCCAGGATTCGCACGAGGTGGTAGGGCGCGCCGGCAGCAGCAGCAGACCGGGGTGCCATACCCGGTCAAATGTTCCGGCTACATCTAAAATAGCCGCTGCTGTCGCTTCTTTTTTATTGGCTGCTGATGTAGCGATGTGAAATACCCTAGCTACTTGTAGCGTAGTCAAGTGGCCGCTGCGGAACCCAAACTGTTCGATACGCGGTTAAAGGTGCGTCAAGAGATGTGTAGTAGGAGTAGTTTCTCGAACAGTTGGCAAGTAGCATTCAATAGGGGTATAGGCCGTTAATCCTCGGCCTTTCTGGGGGATTTCCCGGGTTTTGGCACCATAACTACCAGACCCTCTTTCCACGCCTGAGGAAAGTATCCCAGGCGCAGAATGGTGCTACAGTCTTGATAGGTGAGTGGTGAAGGGCGTCGTTGGTGATGCCATCACTTTCCGATTCCTTCTTCGTCTTCATCCTGAATATGGTATGGTCTGAGCCATTGAGCGGGCGCACAGGAGGGCTCTTCTTCGTAAGAAGACGACACAGCCGGTGTAGGGAGGTAGTGACGATGCTAGCCTCCACTGTCCTGTCCTCCTATTGGTCCGCGGCAGCCGAGGTCAGCTCTAACCGGATATGCTCGATTAGAGCCCGGTCTTGGTCACTGGATTGCGGGTCCTCTGCCACTCAATGTGCGTCTTCCTCTTCCGCAAAATGAGTGCAGAGATCCGCCTTGGGATAAGCGGCAAGTGGCATGACTAAGATGATGCGACTGCCTTTTTCAGCCGTTTGGATTGTCAAAAAATTAGTCACCGTCACGAAATACAGATCAGTACTACCCGGACAGGGTATCGGCCTTCTCTCGAGGCGGTAGTACAGATTTTCTGAGTGCTTGTTAAAATAGAGACCACAACATAACGCTTGTACCCAGATTATTTACAATCTTAAGGGCCTACTGCCTTTAAAGTGTTTCGTCGTAAGCTTTATGATTTTACTTTTATACTATATGAACCATATACCATTCTATTTTTCTTTTTTATGTCAATGTTAAAGTCATTAATCATATGCCAATCATCGGAATTTTTACCAATACTGCACGGTTTTTACATATAAACCGCACAAACTAACACAAAACAAATAGATAACTAATCAAACGCGACTCTGCTTCAGGGACGCAAGTGCGCCGTACGACGTGTCAAGACACTCCGTTCTCCACTTTCCTCCAGAAATCGAGACGGCAGATCGGCACCGCGCTTTGCCTTAGGTTTCAGAGTGGAGAAAGTGTTATTCGCACACAGGAAATTGACCAATATTATTTTAGAAAAAGTTTAAAAGCACAGGGATTCGAGCCTGAACCTCGTGGAACCCGTCCAAGCGCTATGACCGTTACTGGCATAGCCATGCGATTTACATCTTGCTACGTCGAAATTCTTATAACTTATTTTCATCGTTAGTATCTCTGTGGAGATTTTTACAAATTTCTGCTACCCTTTGTAAATATAATCATTCTCCCCACTGATAATCGATACCACGACTAATCACATTTACAGTCTTGGTTGCAATGCGCGACGATGGTCTCTAAAAAACCACTAGTGGTGGTAGGGGCTAAATGAAGAGGTAATGAGGTTTTTCCAACACTGTAAATAGTATAACTATAACATGCCACGCACGCACGCAAAAAATCATGTGCATTGTACATGATTTTTTTTAAGAGATTGTCAATATTAGATGCATTCCATACTTTGAATGTGATTCATGCTTTCCATACTTTGGGTTCTCTAAGTCTAGTCTATCCGATTTCCCTATTAGGTATTAAATGAAGATGTCAATATATCTGTTTTCATAAAGTGTAGAACAGCATATTTGTTTGGCCCTTAAATTAATGAAATAAAAACTGATATTATTTTCATAAAAAACTAAAAATATCTTAATTAAAGTGCATGGACAGTCTACAAGAGGCACAGATTTAAATTCAGCTACAAATATGTTTTCAAAGAAATTTATCTTGTTTTAAGTGGGTAAATAAATGAAATATTTAAAAAAAAAAATTCAAATTGTAAAATATCATTAAAGTTTAATAAAATAACCGAATTATTTTGTATTATTTATTAAACTTAAATTACGCAGACAGTACACAGGCCCCACCCGCTTCTTTGATCTTCCTTTCTGCTGTTTTAGAGAAGAATTTAGCCTTTACAATGACAGGCTGTTTGGGCAACTTGCCTTTGCCAAGCAATTTGTAGTAACCCTGTAAATTAAACAAAATATTGAACATTTGTCAAAATATGATCAATACTATGGGATAAAAACTGGTGAGTTATTTTATCTAATTATAAGTAATAAATATCATATTGTCACATATTGGAAACATTTTTCAATATATACAACACAGTTAAAAATACAATTATTCTTTTAATACTCTATTACACTGAGGAATAAAATCAAAATTCTTTAATAAAATAAATATAACTTAAAGGCAATAATTACTATGATTTGTTTGTATAATATTTTTACTTACTGCCTTAACAATGTTGATCACAGGGACCTTTCCGTCTGAGGCATTGGCATATTTGAGCCTGGATTGCTCAGAAACAAGTGTCCATAACTTGTCAAGGTTGAGCACAGGACAGAATTCCTTGTTCCGTCTCAAGTGAAAGTTTCTCATACCCAGCTGCAAAATGTTAGTGTTATTTTAGAAGTAATAAAACTATAATTGTGTATTTTAAAATGATAACTTTTGTATTAGCTTATAATTTAGTTTTGTTTATAATACATTATTATTTATTTAGACCCACAGCACGAGTGTAACATGTACTATCAAAAAAATAAATATATCTTAATAACAATGATTTAAGAAAAGCCTATGTATAGAAATAAGTTATTGGTAATGGTTTAAAAGAAAAACACCTTGCCAAAGTATCCAGGGTGGTACTTGTCCATGTTAATTCTGTGGTGATGTTCACCACCGGCGTTACCGCGACCACCAGGGTGCTTGCGGTGCTTTCCTATATAAAAAATAAACGAAATAAAATTAAATATGCCCGGAAACTGCTAAGTAAAATGAACACATGAGTTGTTATTAATCTAAATTTTAAATAATTTCTGTATACAGATGGAAAAACATATATTTCAATGAAGCTCTTACCGATACGTCCATGACCATGGCTCACATGTCCTCTTAACTTCCTGGTCTTCTTCTTAGAGGTTGCCTGTAGAACAACAGATAGGTTAACATTTTGTTTTTATCAACAGTAACTTTATTTTGAAAATATACTGATCGGTGTCACAATTATCACTACTAAGTCACAATAATAAGTTATTTTATGTACTTTTCAAAAGGATTATTAAGAAAATTTTAGATATATCACAAATATAAACACGAACCATATTTCCAGTCTTCGACAAGAACTGTAAAAGAAAGAGAAAGACACAAGAAATACGTCAACGTCAAAATTACGTATGTAAAAGTTGCCAGTTGAATAAAGTTATTAAGACAGTAATTTTAAGTAAGTGAAACTTTAACGGCATAATTAGAATTTAGAGCCTAAAATTTAAAAGGAAAATTTAATATTAATATCATTTGTGATCAATGAGCAATAAATAATAAATTTACTAAATTAAAAACGTACTTCTTACTATATTAAAATATATCTTAATAAGTAATATTCATTATTATATTGATTCTGATGCAAATTATACTGAAACTTTTTTTTTATTATTTTTAACGGCTTGATTTTGTGATGTATGCTTGTATAATAGAGAAAACAAAAATGCGATGAAACAGTAAATTTTATAGGATTATATGACCTGATAAAATATAAACGAATGAAAGTATGGTCTGGTTCAAACCTAAAACCTTTGATCAACTATTAAAGGTAACAGTCTAAAAAACAACCCGCGAAATAAGAGCACAAAAAATTTTGTGTTCCTATTTCATTTTAACTTGGTCCAACCGTAACCAACGACCGGACATGTTAAAATGCCTCAGTGCGCTTTTAAAAACTGCGTTAATAACCACTGAAACAGTAAGGTTTCAGAGAGAGTGTTTTTCTTTCACTAAGTACATGTCAGATTTAGTTTTAGACTATTTAAAAATTATTATTAAACAATTAGATACAAATATTTATAAATATTTCGTCGTTTGGCCAATATACCACACTACCAAAAATCTCGTTGAATATTGCTTGGTCTGGACTAAGAAATGCATAAAGTGGTTGTGATAAATATATTAGTATTTTTTTTGTTTTATTGGTTTCAAACTGACCTATTTTGCTATGCAGAATAAATATCTATTGCCCGAGAAAGAATGGAAGAAATTTACAGGCCAAGCGAAAAATCTACAATTTGTTTAATATATTTTAATAACATCGATATATTTGGAAATACTAAAAGGCAAATTTGCGTATATTTGTAACATAAACAAAAAATAAGCTTAGTTAAATTAATAATAAATAAGTTCATACATGTAAGATTGCATTACATCTGTTAAAAGAAAACTTCCGAAAACAAAGTAGCTCAAAAAGACAATTATATAACGACTCAAATTATTATATATAATATAATATTTAATAATAAGTTTAACCATCTAATACGTACGGTTTACTTACGTACGGTCGTTGAGTGTCGCTCGGCTAGTTTCGGGCCATTTAGTCACAAGCACGTAAAGCCGTATTTTTATAAAATGACATTAAAATGTACCTATGTCAACATATTGTTAACAAATCCATGACTTCTATGTTCTATTCTCTAAGAAGATATGTAAAACAGATGGAAAAAAATTTGCTCTGCAATTTTAAGCGTTATTTTCAGACAGATACAGCTGGTTTTTTTGTTTCCACTCTCTCTGTTTCTCTCTCGTTAATACGGCGGATAAAATGTTTAATATCTTTTTGAAATGAAACTATTTTAACCAGATTAATCGCGTATAATTTTGGTATTCGAAAATACAATTGCGAGATGCAACAAGATGTGTAATAATCGCGAAAATCAAAGAACTTATTATGTTTAATATCTATTACTCGCTAGTCAAAACTAACTCTTAACCCGACTGAATAAGTTTGGATTTTATTAACATGATTTTCTCATAAGCTGTGTGTAATAATACTTTGCATTTGTGTTTATATTGACTCTTGCCATTTTTTTTTTGTTTGAGCCGTTTTTGTATGCAACCTGTAATCTAGTGGATACTTTATCGAAACCTAAAACAAATTAAAAGCTATATTAGTAATACTACTATTTATAATTTTTGTAACTACGTATATACGTATGTGCAAAAACACCATAAAAATAATAAAAAATAGTTCAATAAGAACAAATAAATGATATAACTTATCATATATTATTTGAAGAAATATGAAATGAAAAATATAATTAGTCCCAATTTTTTTATTGCATAGACAATATTACTTATTTTTGTTATTTCCAAATTGGATGTATACAATTTTTTTCACAGTCTATCTGTATTCTGTACGTAATCCAAAATCGCTGACCTAAAGTTAGAAATCTCTAATCTGTGGTCAGTATGTTTCCAGAAAATGGCAGGATTGTGTGTCGAGGTCTGACACGTATTTGCTAAATATCGTAAATAATAGTCGAAAAGTTTAGTATGAGGATTTAGTAATTGGTTCTTCATTAAAGAGTGCTATTTGATATTTTAAAAAATGGAATTTCGGGAGACGTTACTGGCTGCACAGCGGAATCAACAACAAAAGTCTTCAGTAAGTTTTGATATTTATTTTGCGACTTTTATGCCAAGTTTATTCAGTACCAGTTGTTTTTAATACAGGATTTTAACTTTCTGTATTTAATGTGTCTTATTCTTATGTCTTTTTTTAAACCAAATTTCTATTCCTATATACAATATGGGATAATATTAAATGGAAAATTATTTATTTCTAGTTATAAGTTGTTATCTTTGTGTTTTTATTGACTTAAACAGGTATAACTGCATTATTGTTGTTGAAGAAAATGTTTTCTAACAAGTAAATATTTTATTTCAGGACAGAACCTTTTATAAGGCTCGTTTTGATCCACCTAAAAAGGAGCAAAAGTCTAAAGATCGTCTATCTGCAAATATTCAAAAATTTTTAGCCAAAAAGGAAGAGGAAGAAAGGCAAAAAAAATTAGAAGCTCAAAGGAAAAGGGAAGAACTAATTGCTATGCGCGACCCAAAGGTTGAACATAGACAATTCATTATTTATATTTATTAATTGCTTATATACCTAACCTAAAAACTTTATATACCTATGTACAATTTTTTTTTAAAGTTAAACAAATATTTTGTTGAATATAATATAATGAATCTGACATTGTAAAGTTTATATTATTTGATTAAATATAACTTAGTTGTGGTTTAGACAGTATTATCATATTAAATGAGATTTGTATTCTTTAAGCATAAACAATGCTATATTTTTTGTTCAATTTGCTGTTTAATTGTTGTTTCAATTGATATTCTTCTTTTTAGGCTCTTAGAAAAATTCAAAAGACATTAAAAGTTATCAAATCAGCCAATAAATCAGTCCTAGCAGATGCAATTGATAAAGACCACACAGCAGTAACCTTGCAAGGTCCTGAACAGCCTGACCAAGATGACTATGGTTATGAATCCCAGGAAGCTGCGGCTTTGTATGCGAAAATGATGCAAAAATATAGTAAACTCCCCGATGAGCCTAAATTTCCAGCAGGAGGTAGAGATATGACACAACTAACACAATTATAGAAATAAAAGAATCACTGACTAAGATAATGTTTTTCAGTATTATATTTTATATAATATTCACAACAGAATAATTATAAACTTATATAGATATTACAAATAAGTTAAATATGTATTAGGTTTTCTAATGCATATTAGTTAAAATTATTTTGAATCATCATATTTGATAAATTTAGTTATATGTCAACATAACATTTTACTTATTATTTTAAGGTAACTTAGTAAGTAAAGATATAAATGGTACTAGAGAAAGAGTAAAACATGCTTTGCAACATGAAGATGAACCTGTTCCTCATAAGAGGAGACGTCGAACTGAAAATGGAGGTATGTGTATCAGCTTATTATAATTTAGTAATATAACATGTTTCATTACTTATTTTCTCATAAGTGATACAATATACAAAAATTTGGATGGACTAAGTGTTTGTAGTGCATTCTATTATTCTTTATATTTTTCGTGATTTTTGTGATTGTAGCAGAGTAATGAATGATATTTACTCGTAATATATTTGTTTTTTCTACTTAAAAAAATTACATATATTATGCTATACTGTTAAACATATACTGCAATAATCATAAAGTATTTTTTAAAACCATTTTTATTGAGTATGGATAGAATAAAAAGATTACAACATATTTTTTAGTTTTTCTGTACATATTAATATGTAGATTACATTATGTTATAGTCCACTAAGCTAAATAAAAAAGTCATAATATATGTATGACTACTATTATTCCATTGTAAATTAATTAATCATTTAAACTTTCCTGGATAGTGGTCATTTGACAACTTGTACTTGTTTGTTAGTGGACAGATAATAAATAGTTACATTTGCTACAGATAGAGAACTCTCTCCTCTTCAAAAGTATGAACCAGAAAAGAAAAGAGATGAAAAATCTGATAAACCCAAAATAAGAAAACCTGCACCTCCACCAATAGATTTTAACCAATTATTGAAGTTGGCTGAACAAAAAAAAAGTGAACCCATTGAATTAGGTGCAAAAAAGCTGATTATGGAGCCTGAACCTGATAGATTGATGACAAAGAAACAAAAGAGGGAGTATGAAGAGGAAATGGCGCGTCAACGGCGGAGACAAGAACGTATTGAAGCAGCTAAAGCAGGAAAAAAAGGTAACTCAGTTTTGTTTTTAATACCTACTTATAATTGATGCGATTCGGTGCCTACTTTGGGGAATGATTGAAAATATTTTCATTTATCCGCTCTGGTACCTAAGACAAAGCACGACGTTGCGTTCCGCCACTCGCACGCAATAGATGAAAATATATAAGCCCAATAGATGAGCGGATAAATGAAAATATTTTTAACCGGATTAATCGCGTTTATTTACATATTCGCTAATACATTTATAAAAACACAATGTTTCAAACACATAAATACATACATACATACAGTAGTCCATAGTCTAAGTTACTCACTCACTCACACCTGTGACCACGGACAACTGAAAATAACCATTTTATTTAAACGTATTTATGTCGTAATAGGCATAAAAACCAACCCTCTTATACTTGGTACAATGTAGTTACCTAACAAAAGGTGTCACCCCATTTCTATTGAAAATTAACAATATCTTAATTGAAAAAGAAAATATTTATAATTATTTTATTATTATACATGTTTCAGTACCAAGAGAAGAAAAATCCGATAAAAATGAAAGGGAATGGAAACCGGAAGCAACACAAAATAGTAGCTTTGGTCGTATACCAAAGTTAACTGATAGAATTCCAAACAAAGAATTCAACAAAAGCGATTCACCCAAAGCCTATGAGAGAGAAAGGGACAGGGGAAATACTTATGACCGTGAGAAAGAAAGATTGCAAAAGGATAAAGAACGTATGCGTATTGAAAGGGAGAGGTTCGACCGAGAGAAAGAAAGGTACGATCGAGAGAAAGAGAGGTACGATAGGGAAAAGGAACGGTTTGATAGAGAGAAAGAGAAGTCCAAGTTAGAAAGAGACAGGGAAAGGGAGAAATTCGAGAAAGAGAGGCTCGATAAAGAAAGACTCGACAAACTAAAAGCTGAGAGGGATAGAATTGATCGGGAAATGGAGAGGCTCAATAAGGATAGGGAGCGACTAGACCAAACTAAAATGAAGTTAGAAAGCAAATCTACTGATAAATTAAAAGATAAAATATTGGATAGAAGCAAGATGGGCTCAAAGGAACGTGACACTAAAAAAAGTATAGACTTAAAAAGCCAAAATACATATAGGATAGATAAAAATTGTAATGAAAGGAAGCCACTGCCCCAGAAGTCGATAGATACCAAAATGAATGGTCACAGCAAACCAGTGCCAAAATTTAACAAGGAAAGTTCGAGAGAGCAGTTGGTGAAGAAACCTGTTGATACAAAATTAAATGGACAGTTAAAAGATAAACGCGTGGAAAATAGTAAAATACAGCAAAGAAGGCCGGATGAAAGGCGGCCAGTTTCGGGAACGGAGGCCGGTCCTAGTAAGCCTGTTATGTCAAACTCCTTTGATTTTGACAAACATGTGAATTCTTTAGGCAAAAACGGCGTCAGACAGCCCGGCGACAAGAAGAGAAAACCGCAAGATGACAGGAGAATGCAAAAACGTGAGTTTTCTTCATGTATTTTGTATTTATATTACCTGTTTTCTTTTTTTTATCCTATGGAATTGAACAATTTAGTCTAATGTCAGTATTGTCTATAAAATATTTTTTTCAGCTTCACGCTTATTTCGGCCAGCCCTTTTCCATAGTATTCCACGGGTAGTTTTTTGTTATATCAACCAGCATTGAGCTTGGGCTGAAAATATTTAAACACTATTGTATTTTTAATCAGAGGTATTTTCTTCTTTTATTTTAATCGCATTAATTAATTATTTATGATTACAATTTTAAGGTCGTGTAGTCTCAGATTCAGAGTACGATTCCGAGATGGACGATTTCATTGACGACGGTGACGTCGACATGGACTACTCGAAGCACATTAAAGAAATATTTGGATATGATAAGTCTAAGTAAGTTGTTTCTTGTTTATTGTTTGATTTATCTTGTGTGTGTTGTTTGTTTTATTTCAACACTAGTAGCTGTATTTAACTTTGACTTAATGGCCCTTCCTTTCGAAATACCCAACACTTAACAACGTTTGTTAAGGCGCAATTTCTATATATATTATAAAGTATAAAGTATAGGATAGTTGGTCTATTATAGTTCTACATCAGGAGTTCCCCGTTTCAAAATTGATTATAGCCTAATCCTACCTAAGTTAAAAGCTATACAACAAAAAATATCGTGCAGTAGTTCCAAAGATGCATGCATACAAACATTCTGTTTTGACGGTCTTTGTCCTATCAGCGCTTTATAGGCAACTTTATAGGAATCAAATATATTTAATTAAACGTAATAAAAATATTAATGATTGTGTTCTCAGATATCGGGACATGGACGACGATGACGACCCAACAATGGAGTCGAGTTTCGCGCGCCAACAACGGGAAGAGTATATTAGCAAGAAAATAGGTATCAAATACTTATTAATAATCGCGAGTCAGACACTGTCCCACTGCGTCAAGATGGCCTCCGTTTATGTCGATATAAATAATCAATTTAAAAAATATTTTCAGGTATAATGGAAGACTTAGAGGACATGAGGATGGAGGCCAAGGAAAAGAGTAAAAGTAAAAAAAGGAGACGAATAAGTGATGATTGACCAGCACAGGACGCCCGTATCGGACCAAATGACATCAATTAAAACTAGAAAAAAAATATTCAATTATTTGTGTGCTTAAAATGTATTGTATTTTTGATTGTATATTTTTGATTATAATATTTCATTTTCTATTTCAAAACTCTTGCTAAATATTTATTCTTGGATTAGTTTAATTTTATTATAGCAGGTAGCTCGCATAGCAGGGTCGAAGGGGCCATAGTGTCGAGACTCTCCGTTCTCCTGTTTCCTTATTGAGCTTACAATTTTATTAATTGTATATTTTGAAGGCACTATCTATCAAAATATCAGTCTCGTTTTAGCTTTTATATAATGGCTTTTATTTTTCTTAGTAATAGTTTTGAAATATAAATGCGATATATGAATCGTCTACTGTGATCAATGTTAAGTTAAATTGTAATAAAAATATATATACATGTAGACCTTAAGATTTGTAGTGCAAGAGTGTTTTGAACGACATGTTAAAGTTATTTTAATTTTAATTAATAATTATTTTTCACGTTTTTCTCTGTCATAAGTATTAAGAAGCCGGTGATACGATATTACGTTTTCTGTTACGCTCGCTTATATACTCGCTATGTGTTGAACTTTATGTTGGATTTGAAATTATTTATGTTTACATTACATTTTGTTTTAACTATAGACGATATCTTTTTGTTGGCTATTCTATATAACTAAATTCACTTAGTACTTTTGCACTGTTTGTCTCAGTAAGGGGTTTTTTATGTTGCTAGTATAGAGTTAGTAAGTGTGATTTATAATTCAAACTAAGAGCAGCACAAACTATGTACTTCATTTTAATTTACCATTCTGTATAGTATATATATATATATATATATACTGCCACTCTCCGGTTGTATAATAGTTGTACCAATATGTTTAATTTTCCTTTAATCTAGACTAATTTTGTACAGTTAAAAATGGTTTTTTTTTTTTTATATTTATACATATATATATATAGCAATACTTAAAGGTACATTTATAGATTGTTTTAGAATTATTTAATATTTTACAAGTGTGTAAAATTTGTGATTTTTTTTTTATTTAGTAGTGTATATAATTTCTATAAGTTGTTTAAACGGGTTCAAAGGTTGAGTAATGTTGTCATATGATTGTTAAGAGAAATGTTACGAATACTTAAAATGAAATGAACTTAATTGTGCTTTACTTATTTAATATTTATTCCTTATAATTGTCTATTTTGGTATTGTCATGAGAACCTTGTGTATACAAGGTTATATTAGAAATAAATATGAGATATATTTGTTTATTGCATATATTGCATATATTGAGCTTCTTATAGTTAGATATACAAAAATGTAACAATGAACTGGGCATGACAGAAAAAGTACTAAAAAAAAATTAATAAAGAAATCTATTAATCACCAGCGTATATTTTCTTTTATTATTTTAATGAAAATTCCCATTTTATGTTATAAAAAATTAATTCTCGTTTTTCCGCAAAAGAGAAAGACTTCCTGCAAAGGGAACCTAGTGTCAAGACACTCCGTGTTTAGTGCCGGAACTCACCGCCGAGCTTGGTCTTACCAGAGTGGAGAAATGAAAATAATTTAAATAATAATTTGCCTGAGTGGGAATTCAACTCAGACATATAGAGAAAAACAACAACTATACAAATAGAGAAAAACAAATAATTTGTTTTATCATTTTGACAATCAATACTCTTTGTACATATCATTCAAAATTACTATTATACTTAGTTCTGAAAACTATACATTTGGTTCTTTTACTATTTAATAGTAGATTATTAGCACTAAACCAATGTACTATTTTCGAGAGAGCACTGTTTTCATCGTCATATACGTTTTACAGTCTTTTCATTTTAAAAATGAATGAAATATCGTCAGCAAACAATACTATCTCATGGCTATTTTAAGTAAGTATATATTATAATTAAACACTTTTCCACTTTCCGCCCATTTTTTAAGGACACACTTTGTCCGGGATGTGTATATATATATATATATCTAATATTTAAAAAACATTGATTGAATCTTTTTTATGAAATGTAACAAATTTTGAACGTCGCGGTACTCGAACCCTTGCCTCTAGGACCACCATTAGGCCATACATACGTTCTATCTATGTATATACATACGTTCCATATATAAAATTCTTTGCACGGTTTTTACAACTTGTTTTTATTAGCATCTCTGTAGATGAATTTTCACAAATGTTTGCCACCCAAAGACTGTTTTAAGAACAATTGTTTGGCAAGAGAGAATGTCACTTATTAAATATTATAAATTTTAGAGGGTGTAAGTTGTAATTCGATAAATGGAGCAAACGTGGGAAACCTTATGTTGTCTCCATTTTAATACCATGTATATTAAACATATTTTATTGATTCAACTGGAATTTAGATGATTAGTGCAATTTTGTAACTATCAGATTGTTGGAAACGGTTTATTGTTGAGGCTACGCTCGTGACTTTGTTCATATCCTATTCCTTTTAATAATCGCTTTATAAGAATCGAAAAAACATTAAAGTCATTTAGAAAATTAAGTACTAACAATAACTTTCAGGGTCTGTAAGGGCGAAAAAAAATTGCTTGTGAATTTTTTTACAAGCAGTCATGAAAACTGGTATTATATACATTATAAATGGTATCCTGTACATACACTAAAAATTTAATTTACTTTATATCTTATAATAATATCATACAAATGTACTTGAATCAAGTGACAGAGGAAATTGTTATTTTAAGTCTTAGATAATAATTTTTTTTAGCATTGCGACAGTATCAGTGTCCGAAATTAAACCAGCAGCTAAGTCGGAAAAGTTCACGTACCCGCCGTGTTTGAATACTTCTAACATAAAAAATGACGGACTTCCATTTCGTTATTATGAGGTAGAATTTTTACAATTGCTGTAAACGGTATTTACTAACTGTAATCAGTAACCCAGAAACAAAATATCATGTTTGTTACTTTAAACCTGATGGACTCCCATACAAACTACATCCCTTTTTCTCACCTTTAAGAGTAGAATTTCTAAAAATCCTTTCTTAGTGAGTGTCCTATGTCTGCTTATACTGTTACTAATTACACCTGATCAGTACAGCTATGATAGACCAGTCAATCAGTGAATCAAGAATTCAGAACACGCTATTTGTGTTATTTTGAGTGCATTTAGAAAGGTTAAGCAGAAATAAATAAGACATTAATTAATATATTAAAAGCATAGACAATAATAGGATTAAAAAAGTTTTAATTTATTATCTAATGTGTCAGCTGTCAAAATAGTACATTGAATGTAGGTTGATAGGTGTATAATATTCTATCATTTATTATCTTTGTCAAATTGTCGTTCTATGTGACTAGTCACTCTTTCTTTTACTTCTTCAACATTTCCTTTTAAATTTATTTTATTGAATAAAACATTAATTCATTATACTATTTACAAAAATCAATTGGCAAAGGTTTGTCTTTAATTATTTAAAGTAGTGTTTAAACAACTTAATTTCCTTCTTTAGAAAAATAAAACTGTGCAGTTGAATATTTGGGATCCAAATTATTTAATATCTTTAATAAATCAATAGTTTTCAGCAATGAAGACACTAACGAATCTCGATGAAATACCTGAGCTAAGTAAATCTAATGTACATGTCAAGGACAAAAACGATTTATTACATAAAATAAACCATCTAATTGCTGGTGGTCACAAAAAACTTCAGATAGTAACTGACTTTGACCACACACTGACTAGACATAATATGGACAATGGAGAAGTAGTACAAAGTAGTTTTGGTAATTATTTTTTATATTTATAATATTGTGAAGTATTCTGTTTACAATTTTTTATTTAATCCATGAAGAAAATAGGTTTTACATACATTAATTAGAATATTGTTAAATCTCCAACAAAAAATATATTATTACAATTTCGTTTTATTACATAGACCCTTGCTACTGCCACTCATATCTTCTGTAATATAAATAAATTTAATAATAAATTTTAGCTCAACTCAACAGTAGTTTCAGCTGTAGTTTTGTCTCATTGAGTAACATTTCAGGTATGTTTAGAGAGTGCCCCTCAATACCACAAGATTATAAAGATAAAGAAATAAGTTTGGCTAATTATTATAAGCCAATAGAAGTAGATTCTGATATGAAAATTGAAGAAAAAATCAACCATATGGTGGAGTGGTATGTGAAGGCCCATGATTTACTAAAGTAAGTTTATTTGTTAAATAACAAATCCATTAATATTTTAATCATATGATATTATTATATATATTTTTTTAGAGGAATGAAGTTTCCAAGAAATGAATTGCTGAAAGTTGGCCAGGAAATGGTTGGTTGTTTCAGGTAAACCTTTTTTACACTAGAATTGTTTATAAGCAAATAAAATATAGAAATCCCTTGTACAATATACTCATAGAGATATATATAAAATTGATAATTAATATATTAGCTGAATTGTTGAACATATTAATGTATGTTTTGACTAAATTTAAATATATATTTTTACACAAGTGTAATTCATTCTCAATAAATCAAGTAAAGTGTATCTAAATTTAAAGAAAATGTCTTCTTTATAGAATAGGTGTGTCTCATTTAATAGAGTGGAGTGAAAAGCAACAAGTACCAGTGTTAGTCTTCTCTGCTGGACTCGGAGAATGTGTTGTAATGGCATTGAAGTCTGCTAAACTATTACTACCCCATGTAAAGGTAAATATAATACAAGTACAATGTTCAATATTTTCTCATTACAACTTTGTTGTACTATATAGTTAAAGCTGTAATTTTCTAAAATATTATACAATTACAAACAAAATGTATTCTTAATTAATGAATTTTTAAGAGCTTCAGTTCAAAATGGCTTTATAGACTTTTCAATACAAGTATCTAACCAGGAAGCGCTTATCAACTATTTTATTATATTATTCAATAACTATATGAGTATCATGAAAATATGAATCAGCATAAATATGAATAATCATTATATTTATACTATAACAATTATGCACTGTGTCTAAGCAACAGTTTGTTCTGTTCAAGGTAATTTCAAACTTTCTTGCCCTCGACGACAATGACATAATTGTCGGTATCAAGGGCGACGTTATTCATACTTACAATAAGAATGAAACTGCCATAAAAAATACAGAATATTATGAAATGGTCAAAGATAGAAACCATGTCCTTCTAATGGGAGACAATATTGGGGATGCCGGGATGGCAGAGGGCATGGAGCACTGTGACATTATCATCAAAGTAGGCTTCCTAGGACGCAATACTGACGCCAATCTGCAAAACTATATAGACAAATTTGACATTGTCTTAGTCAATGAACACACCATGGACATACCAAATGCTATATTGAAACTAGTGCTGTGACTGCTTAATCTACAACAATTTTATACTGCCCGCCAAAGGTTCATTTGCTTTGTAGATATACTCCCACTTCTACAAAATGAATTTGACTTGTTCCATCCTTCTAACATGCAATGTAAATGCCAAATTACATTACACATCCATTACATATTTTTTTATTCTTTTCTTAATTATTAAATGTAATATAACTTTTATTTAACATTTCTTTTTAATATTTATAATATGAATACAATTTTTAAGAATATCATGTGACAAATGTGACTTTGACCTGCGAAATAATTTTCAAAATTTGAATAGGCTCATTGTTAAAAAAGGGTGTTCAGCCCTGTTTTAAATTGTATTACATAGCTTTTTGAAGTAGTACTTAACATTTCTAATTATTAACATTATATATATTATAATAAATAGGTGAGTTTTTGGGAATTATGTACCATTTATAAAAGAATAAACTGTTGCTTATTTTATACTTTGTAAGGTATTTAGTTGCAATAATACTTGACTATAATAATTTTAAAATTCATTAAAAACTTACTATGTTATATTGCATAATAATTAAGCTTATAATATCACATAAATGTATCCATAGTTTGTATTAAGATTATAAAGATGTGGATACCAACTAAATATATATATTGTTTTTTATATAGAGAGGAACAAAGTTCTATTTTACTTATATTTAACAGATTCTTTATTGTTTTTATATTGACTTAAAATTTGTTACTGTTGTTTTATTTTATTGGCGTTTTAAAAGGTATTAGAAAGTGATTATTTAAATTTGAAGTATCACATTACACCATTTTTGTTGAAAAGCGAAAATTGACATCGTGTTATAAAATGTTCAGTCAGTAAAATTTTATTTAATTAATTAAATAGTAAATAAAATAAAATAGACACTAACATTTATAGAAAACGTATAAAAATTTTAACGCAGTTCTTGGAAATCGTCTAACCGCCAAGAGGTGCGTTTTCTATTAATGTTCTTTAATTTACTAAGTGTGCAAATAACACTTTAAATATGTTAAAAATAAAAAAGACTATTTCATTTGTAACTTACACTAAAAGCAACTTTTGTAACAACTTGAATGATCTTAAAATAAATTGTAAAAATGACGATCTTTTGAAGCGGGTTAGATCATTTTTAAACTCTGTAATAATTTAAAATAAAAAAAATATTTATAGTTACAAAAGGAACTTCTAAAGTTTATACCTCAGTTAAAACTAAACCAAATAAATTTACATTTTATTATTAAGATTTTGCTTAGATTTTTGGACACACCTGTATTATGATGGAGGAAAATAAAACCAATTTAAAGAAATTAAATATTTTGTTATTTATTATTACAAAACAACATGTATTTTCTAGTCACCACTGTGCTTGTTTCTGTGTTCTGTATTCGAAGAACTAATACGACATTACGGACAAGTCAGTTATAAAAGTTCAATTATAGATTAATTATATGAAGTCGAACTGAGTTTTTTTGATGCACCCTTTAAATGCTTGTCACGTGACTTATTACATCACTTGTACATATATTAAGAAATTATAGACAATTCATAGCAATTAAGTGTATTTGCCACCATTTTAAAATGTATATTATCAGTAGCAAGGATGCACCTCAAATAATAAAAACGAGAATGACTTACGATTTTTAACTATTTATTTTTAAAACAATCATAATTTAATACAATTGCTAGTAAATGCTAATTTTAAACTAAACCATAGGAATTCATCGAAGCAAGTATTCTCTTACATAATTGATTTTATTGTTTTAAAAGTCAAGACATATTCAATAAATATAATAGGAAATAAACTTATCAACAGTATGCGAAGGTATATCTAACTAAACGACAAATGCCCCACATTCGTTGACAGGACTAGGTGAAACAATTCAAAATACTGGTTTGCCTAAAACAAGCGGTAACTAATGTTATTAAATATTAACCATGCTTAATGAATAGAATATTTTTAATCAAAATCTAAAAATAAGATCAAATTCTATTTATAAATTCAATATACAAACTAATTATTTTAAATGTCACATTTCTTGATTTTTTTAATTTATATAATCTGAAAGTTAGAAGCCATAAAAATTAAATTATTAAATTTTATAATAATAAAATGAAAGCAGGCGATTACAAATTATTACAATTTCGATGACGCTAATGTGCGTAATACATATATAATACTAATTAGTAAAACTGACTTTAACTTAGCTACTAATTAGTAAGTACACCACTTTAGTTAAGAAATAAGAGATTTTCTGTAATCGCAAGCTATAACAAAGTAATCGTCTGCGAAAAAAAACTACTGGTTCCGTATATAAAATAGAATCGAATTTATGGCAAGATAATAGATAATAGCGGAGCCGGATATGACTCGAAAATACATATTTTCAGTACATATTTACTTCAATAACTCAACAAATTAAAAGCTCTAAATAAACAACAGTCTTAGAACGTACAAGGTATTTACACAAATATTTATCTATATAAAAATATCCTACTGTACATTAACAATTATGTAGAAATATACGTCTGTATATATTTACAATTAGAAACAGTATTAAAAATAGTCAAATCTTTAGGAATTATATCGCGACGGCGAGAAATACAACGCTATCGGCTACAAGGCACTTGATCCACCCTCCTAAGGACTGCTTCAGAACAAAGTAACGCGGGGAAATCATTTCAAGTAAATTTCAAACTATATGGCAATGAAAAGGTATCTCAAGAAATGGAATGTCAACACTGAAAGGCGCGACGCGTGTATTCCTCACGGTCAAAACATCTAGTAACTTCTGTAAACGTCAGCCATCGCTGCTCGGTTGAGATTCAAATACTATATAAATGTAGCAAAAATATTAGGAAAAAATGTTTCTAATTGAATATGCGTGTCAAAAATATATACTGAATTATCGAGTTAGCCCTAATCGAAAATTTTGATATATTTATGTAAAATATAATAATATTCAGACACCCCCGTGGGACCCCTGGAAGCCCTGTGTGACATAGGGCTTTCTGAACCCTATAGTTAGCAAAGCCTGTATCAGTACGATTAGCAAGTTATAATATATTAATTAATACATATCAGTCGTATGTGAAAATCGAACCTACACTCTTCGGATATGACTCAAATATGATACAAAACTTTGAATTTACTAAAAGTGGTCATAAGAAGCTTTTTCCAAAAAAATGCTAAATTGATTGATTTAATTAACTTTCATTCAAAGTGTGTAATTATATAATAGAAACATTTGCAGAAGTTACCGGGTCGGGGGAAAGGCAAACTACGCTACGAAGGAAGCCACTGTGTAGTTCATATAAAAATACTCTACCCAAGGTCATATCACACTCGCTAAGAACACGAACCACGCTGGTTTCAAAAACCTAAGTACCTGCTTTTGCATTTCGCATTTACGAACGAAATTGGCAATATGGATTGTTTAAAATTTCATATACACATATTAAAATAATGATTAGCATAAAATTTACAGTTATTATTGATAAAAAGCGTTATATCGCCCTGTTTGCGTACACTTTAAAATATTATAATAGAAGACATGTGCAGATGAAGGTGATTTCTTGGAAAATTTCGAGTAGATTCTGTTTAAAGTATTTCAAATATATTTTTTTAAAGAGTTATTAAGCAACTACAATTTTTAAATATTATTATGATATGTGGCGACATGTAACACCGCAACTTGTCACAATTTAAATATCATAATTCCGCCAAATAGGAATAGAACCCACAACCATCGTATATACTGTCAGACGCTATCACTGTGCCACGATGGCCTATATGCAAATCATCATTTATGGATAGCGATGCGAAATTTCAAAAATGCAAAATCAATTTCATCTGCCAAGCTTTCAAGAAATAAACGATAAATTAGGAAATTAAGGTGTATATGGTGGGGTGGGGCCACTTTATAAACAATACAAAGATATAATAATATAATTGTATTGTTTGTAGTACAACTTTTGACGAGCGCCGGACACTATGCGAAGTTCTTATCATTATTTTCTATTGTATAAATGAACACTATTAAGCTGAACACATTGAATCAAGCAGTACATCCTTAACATGTTCTCGGATAAAAATCGATTGTCAATTAAACACATCGAGGTCGTTATCGATTTGCTTATTATATTATAATATAAGGCAAGTGAATATGTACTAAGTTAGATACATTAATATAACGACGCCGTCGTGGCGCAGTAGAAGTGACTGACGGCACACGATGGTCCTGAGTTCGATTTCCACAAGTATTTTGAACACCGTAAGGTTATTTGCCGGCAGCGGATCTTATTAAATTATTTCACTCCATTTGTTGTATTACAGGCACTGTTAGTCAATATTTGAAGAGCGCTGAAAAACTACTAGCGCGCATTCATGTCGATAGAGGAATAAAACTGGCGGGTTATATGTCAATAGAATAATAAATGATAATATTAATTTCTATAGCTATTTAAATAAATTTATGTATACAACTTATATTTTGATAACTTATTCTAAAAACATAATAGAATAAATACTATTAAAAAGTTTACTAAAATTATTACTAGTGAAAAGTGATAAAAGGGTTGTTTATATAAATGTGACTTGATAATGAAAAACAAACGATCAGATCATAGTTGAGACATGTTTAAAATAAACGTTTTAATAATACTAATTGGAATTACAAACAAGCTACTATTAAATGTTTATATAAACAAAATTCTTTTTTCTCGTATTGTGTATTAGAAGTAATCAAAATTTAAAAGTCGTACAAATATTCGAAATAATAGAAGAGTATTGTTATTGGACTATTTCCTACCGCCACGTTCCATACCTCTTAAAATCGCAAAGGAAGAAGGCACTAGCCGCATTGGTCCCGTCACCCGACTAGCGCTTCAAAGCGCTGTAAAGCGCTGCAAAGCGCTGCACAGCGTCACAGCGTTAGTCGGTGCTAGTAAGTAAGGATGTTACGGATTTAACAAATCGGATCTGGATACCATTTTACCGTTGTACCTAATTATACGTTTGTTTCAGATAATTTTCACCATTAATTAATTAGTTTCGTTTTGTTTCAAATCACTTTCGTCTCAGGTACTTTTTTTTTTTGAAGAACCTGTTATTGATATTTTTCATTTAGACTGCCAATATCCGGAACTTGTATATCGGATTCGGTTACGGATGGTTTTTGTCGGATATGCGATATTTCGGTTACGGTAACGAACCTCCATAACATCCCTGTAAGTAAGAACTAGTCAGCGCTAGATGGCGCTGCTTTAATACTCATATAACATACACTAGAGTCTACGTCTATCGGATCACAGCCTGGGGTCGCCCGCGCGGCGCCGTCACGTGATGGCGGCGACGTCCGCGTGCGGCTTCTGCAGCCCGTCCTCGTCCGTCGGCCTGTCGGGTTTGCACTTTGCAATATATTTAGGAGTAAGGCAGTCTACAATTATTATTTTAGAGCTCTTTGTTCACTTTGCAGGTGTTGAGTGGCGTTAATTGAACTCGTGTAGTGTCTAACCAAAGCGGGAAAAGTTTTTAAACTAAATATGAATGTGATACATGGCGGAGCTCAGATATTAAAGTTTTAGTTGAAAAATATCTTTTTTAACAAAATAAGAAAAAGCTTACCGGTAGACGTGCGCGGAGGCGGAGGGCGTGTGGAAGTGCGCGGCGTAGGGCCGCGCCCTCCGCCGCGCCTGCACCGCGCGGCCCAGCGCGCCCGGCCGCACGCTGTTGCGCGCCGCGCGCCACGCCAGCCTGCGCATTGCGGTCGTTTCATTCTACGCCGACGTATTACTTGAACAGATTCTAAGCAAACGCGAGGAGCAAGCAGCAACGCACCTGGGCGCCAGCGAGGCCACGGTGGTGAGCACGAGCACGAGCCAGTACACGGGGTCTGCGAAGGCGTGGTGCATCACGTAGTAGGTGGAGGGCAGCCTGAAGCAGGACACGCACACCGTCTGGTACGCCAGCGTCAGCACGAAGAACGAGCCCAGCGACCCCGACAGCGCCAGCACGTGGATCACCGTCTGCGGAGTCCACGGCCGACCGGCCATCAGGAAATTGTCAGATCCGAATGGTTATATGTAGCTTTTACGCTAAGGCGGCGCTTGGCTATTATTGGTTTTGAAGAATTAGTCTTCTGATGTGGAACGACTTTATGAGATTGAAGGAAATTGCGCCTCAACCAATGTTGTTCAGGGTGACGAGTTTTTTGGTGAGAAGAGTCATTAAGTCTACGCAAACGACGTTGCTGTCAGCTATTGCTCATAAAACGAAACGAACTCTTTCACTAAGTAAATTACATCATATACCGAAAATACTCTCTTATCAGTATACTTCCTTTGATCCTTATTGCCTGCATTTATCTATCTTCAACATTATATTAATATAATTAAAAAAGGTTTCTAGAGCACAGCAAACAAGTAAAACAGATTTTTGCTAACCCATCTCTTTCGTTCTATTTATTTAAACTACGTTACAGCCATTTTATATAAATATATAAATAATAAAATTCTGTGTATTTCAGTGTTTCACAAGATCTAAGAAAACGTGATTGTGCAAAAAAATATCAAATCACTAATATAGAAAACGCGTATATGTTTTTATAATATACTTTTTTCTAATGTGTCCATTTGTCACACGCCAAATGACTTACAAGTTTCATGTTCATTTGCTGCGTGAAATTATAAATTAATGATAAATAGACATAGTTATTAAACCAATTATAATGAAATACAAAGTAGCAGGTAAAGCAAACCCACCCAGCTCCTGGTCTCGATGGCGACGTACACGAGCATGACGACGAGGCAGCACGTCATGTTGCAGAGGCCGAAGAGCCACAGGTCCACGTCGGAGTCCCAGTAGGCGGCGGCGGCCGCGAAGAACACCACCACGCTGATGTACACGGACTCGGCCAGCACCAGCCAGTAGGAGTGCGCGCGGTAGGCGCGGCCGCGCCGGCTGGCCGCGTACAGGCCCGGCCGCTCCAGCAGCAGCGCCGCGGGCGCCGCGCGGTCGTACGCGCCTGGCGGCCACAGTGTGGATACGTATATATGTGCAAGGTATGCAAGAATATATAACACGGAAAACATCTCATTTGGCTAACAACTACTAGCTATTAAATATAAAAAGACCCACATTAACGTGGGTTAGTACAACTAGCATTTTTTTTCTTTAAATTATAAACGAGTCCGTACCGTACATTTTAGCAATTTACAAAAAACTTGTGTAAAGTTGCATAAATGCAAATTGTAAAATGCTACTTTTGTAATGAGACAAAAAAAAAAAAAACATAAATATTCCACCGACTGGAGATTGAACCCACAATCATCACGTGTACAGTAGGACACTTTTCATTTACACATAGTCTTACAATATAATATAAAAAATAATTTTATAAAACGTTGTAAACTAACCGATAACAATAGGCGGGAAAGCGGTGAAGGCGAGATTGTACGCCATGAGGTGCAATTGGTCGATCATCACCGACGAGGAGAACCCGCAGAACAGCTGGTACCAGAACACCATGAACACAAACGTCTGTAATTGTAACCCCCGTTGCCATAGCAACGTGTATGTCAAAGTTACGGTATAGTGATCTACATTTATTATATTATTTTAATGTATGTTCAAATTTATATATATATATATATATATATATAGTTGCAATAAGCGTAGCGCTTGAACGGTTTTTAAGAGGGTCAAATCCCATTGCGTTCAAATTTTTTAAAGTTTTTTCTAAAAATATATTTTTTTATAACTAGTATCAATTATGATTGACTACTGAACCCATATAACTGCGTTATATAGGCGTTAAATGTAGCGGAAATTAGCGCCGAATTTCGTTCGACCGAAAAATAAGAACTTTCGAATATTAATTATCGATTGAAACGTTTAAGCAAAGATGTTGACAAAGAAGCAGGTGTTTGAATCTTTAACTATCACAGTTACAATAATGAACATAACAATACTAACGGCATTTTTGAGGAAGAAGTAGAGTATCATTCGGGCAAGGCGGTCGTAGCACCAATGGCCGTGCACCAGAAGCAGCCGCTCTATGAACTTGAAGCGCGGGAGGGCGAAGTCGGACGCCATTACCGCTTGCCGCCCTTCCTGTCCCGACAGACCTGGAAAACAAATGTGAAATTGAGCGCAACACTTGTATAATAGCGCAATTAGACCAACGCTAAGTATATTTTTAATCTGTCGTGGCCATCATGGGGCGTGGCGGCGTCTGACTGTAAACACAATCGGTCGCAGGTTCGATTTCCATTCGGTGCAACTCGGGCAATTGAAAATAACTAGCGAAAATATCGATCTATCTAGATTTCAGGCGGAAAGCGAAGAACGAAATGTCTTCACACTACTTTCTCTGTGAACCTACTAAAATTTTAAATATATATAAATTTAAACATGTCTAATTTGACTTACTGGTGCAATGAAAGTAAATATAGGTATATTAAAAGTAATATAAGCTTCAAATTATTTTATCGGCGAAGTCGTCGACATCAATTTTATATTTAAGTGATAATAAAATTAAATACTACGGGATATTATTTTATGTTTATTGTTATATTTAATTTAAATGGTAAACAAATATAGTCTAACCAACTCCTACATCTGCCGTCTGTATCATGGAGACGTCGTTGGCGCCGTCTCCTATGGCCAACGTCGTTACTCCCAATTCTTCTTTTACTGCCTGCAAATTAAATAAAATGTTCTTGTAATACTCAACTTTAAGGACGTAATATATGTTACTTATATTTTCTAGTTTACTTTAAACATTTAAAAATCTCTTATGTTTTAATATATTTTCATAATTACAGCTTCAAGCTTTTGTTCCGTATAATAATAAGGCCTTAGCCAATTTAGTGTGACGTCACTCGGGTTTTCAATTTTCATTGCCCGAATTCAGAACATTGCATGTTGAGGTGGCGCAACTCAACACTGCATTTTTTCCTTCCAAACCGGGAAACGGATAATAGTTTTAAATTTAAATGCATTTATTCCTCTGAGTGGTAATCGAACCCACCAACATATGTTGTAAATACTGTGTTACAATGAGCTTATAATTTTATTTTTATATTACTGTACATTGTAAGAGATAAACCATTGTTTAAATGTAATTGTAAATTACCTTAACAATATAAGCTTTCTGCAGCGGCGTGGCGCGGCAGCAAAGCACCGCGGAGCAGCGGCGCGCCAGCGACAGGAACGGCGCCACCAGCCCGGAGCGCCGGTCCAGGATGTAGGTGAGCGTGCGGCCGTCCACCACGAGCGCCGCGCCCCCCTCCCCGCCCTCCCCCCGCTCCAGGTACGCCTTGATAGTGGACTCCGCGTGCTCCTGTTGGTGGTTGTAACATATCAATCTACACATGTATATACACATATCAAAACAGTGTTTTAACATTCTTTTCTCTTTGTCTGTGCCTTTGTGCACGCTTAAACGATTTAAGTGCAGGTTTGACTATTGTATTTTGGTAAGCATACCTTAATATTTAGTGTTTATTTAATTTCTATCTATTCATAAATAAAAAAGTTATAAAGTTTGTGATTTAAGCGAGAAAAAATTACATTAGTTTAGTCGTGCAGTTGACGAGTTGACGAGTCAGGCAAAGCCGCGAGCGGGTCGCTAGTATATTATATTATTCTTATATTGTTGTAATATATATTAAGAGCTGACATTTTATTAAAGTGACTTAACTTCCACTTCCTTAAAAAATGCAATTTCTGATTAATCGTCATAGCGTCTTAGACTCGTAAGTTAGTTGTATGTAGAATCTGATATTTTAAATTAGGCCACTTATGTTTAAGAATACGAGTAAACTAATTAAAACTATATTTTTATTTACTTCCACGCAAATTTTCCACTAGTTTCCGGCGATTATAGAGGCACGGTCTGTTAAATAGCCTTAACAAACATTGCCTCCAATGGAAATTAGACGTATTGATGGCTTCAAATTTAATTCGGTTAGAAATGAATACATTTTATAATCTGCTTAAAAAATGTGACTATGTAAAGAATGTTTATTGCTAAATAATGACATAACCTAGTAACTTGATAATAAAGAGAAAGCGACACCCACTTTATCCCTGGACATGAGATGCAACAGCCGATCGCTCTGCGAGAAGAGAGAGGCCGAGTAGGCGATGTTGATGGCGGTCTCGGGCTTGTCCCCGGTGAGCACCCACACCACGATGCCCGCGTCCAGCAGCGCGCGCACGGTGCGCGGGACCGCCTCCTGCAGCCGGTCCTCCACGCCCGTGGCGCCCACCAGCGTCAGCGCGCTCTCGAGGCGCGCGAGCGACTCCCGCAGTCGCTTCTCTCTGCCTGTGGAATTCAACACTTTGGGGAAAACCATAACAGGCCATAACATCTCAAAACTTTTGCAAATAACCACAAAAAAAACATAAAATAAACACTTTACTTAAGTACTACAGTATAAACGTAAATGTCACATAATCGTGATTGATGAGAATTGGCAGATGTAAATAAAATTAAACTTAGTATATTCAGTGGTTAACCAAGAAACACTTTATATATGAATATTTTTTTCAATTTATTTTATTATATATATTTATATATATAATAAAATAAATTAAATAACATATGAAATATTTCATTCAAATATTTTTATTGTCACTAACAGGACTTTGTAATAAAATCTAATCTACAGTAATTGTAATAAAATCGCTATGATATAGTCCATTAACTGTATGGCGAATACAAATTATTCAACACGGTAATGCCTATTAAAGTGATAATAAAATTGATTGGCCCATTCATAATGAAAATTTGGTCTATGGGGATGGTCGAAACTTTATACATAAATATACTATTTTTAATAGGCACTATGTCAAATCGAATCCACAATCAATCGCATTTACAGTCGAACGCTATCTCACCAAGATACGATGGCCTGTAATATACAATACTTATATTATTAATATATATTTATACCTTCACCAATCTCCGAGGCGCGTGCGTGACTCGCCAGCCACTCCTCCCACAGGGCGGGCTGCATGCTCCGCTTGGCCATGACCAGCGTGCGCAGACCCGCGCGCGAGTACTCCGTCAGCAGCGAGCGGGTCCTCTCGAAGGCGGCCGCTTCCGCCGAGCCCGCGCGCATCGGCGCCAGCGCGCCTAGCACCGTGCTATCCGCGCCTTTTACGTATAGAACTACCTGGGGATTTAAATACCCTTTGTTGTTATGTGTTGTAGATACAAATTATATATTCAGACGGATATATGTAGAAAATGCGATTTGTTGTAACTATATTTATTTTCAGCTTCACTGTTTTTCCGTATAGCAGGGTGTCAGAGAGTATCTAGTTTCAAGAGATAAAGACACACACGCACTTGTGGAACTTGTTAAGAGAGCGGAACAATGAAAGTACCTTAAATATAATCATTCCCCCGAGTGGGCGTCGAACCCACAACCACGGTTGGTTTTACAGTCAGTCGCTGAGCCACTGCGCCACGATGGCTCTCAATAGCTAATGACATTCACAAATATTTTATTCAAATACGTATATATATATATATATATATATATATATATATATACAGTAATTAGGTATAATTCAATACATATATATTTCAAATGAAAATTACAGGTAAATTATTATCAATTTCAAATATTACCTGTCCAGTAGGTGTTCTGAGCGCCACCGACATACATTTCCTATTCGAGTCGAACTGCTGTACTCTAAGGACTTTTAACTTGGACAGCTCCCCGCGTATGCCCAACTCCACTTCGTCTGGTGATCTTCCCCGTAGTTCGTAACCATAGGCCAACGCCGCCTCGGCCAGGGCTAGTTCGTCTGGACTTTCTGCTTCGAAACGTGCTAACTGCAACATAACATTATTGTTTGTTTGTATCACAAGTGATTTTTTATTTATAACAAAATAATCGCTATACTCTTAACAATTTTTTTTCTCTTAAAAAGCTAAAAACCGAATGAGGGTATCGTGGCGCAGTGTGACAGTATCTGACTGCAATTGCGACTGGTTGTGGATTCGATTCCTACTCGGTGGAATGATCAATTTAATTATTTTCATTTGTGTCGCCACTTAAGTGCCGCGGGCGTAATAAAGAACAGAGTGTCTTGACACTAAATGCTCTTCGACTACGTTGCTGTGCAGAAAAATGAATGAAGCTAAAAACCGATTACTTAACTTTGCAACTGGCGTAAATATTTTTTTGGCAACGAATAACATAAAAGAACAAAAAACAGTAGTACCCATTTACTGATCGGTTCTTTATGTGAAATCTTTAAATTAAGAATACACGATGCAGATTGGTCAGTTAAATATAGAGAAAATAATACTTAGTGTTCGTAACCTTCATGTCAGTTAATGAAATTCTTATCTTTGTATTTGATTGCAATTGCATTAAATTCATGTTTAAAATGAGCTCAATTTATTTATTCATTAATACAGTCAAAACGAAGAATTTTTTTGGTCGAGCACATTAAGAAAATTGCAAGGTATGAGACCTGAATGTACGATATTCAGTTCATGCGTTTTGAAGGGACACCACCAGAGATACTATACTACAAATACCGCATACAAAAAAATTACATTTAAAATATACTATTGAGATTGATGGACTGTGCAGTTCTACTAAGAAAAATTATGAGAGTACAACTGCGAGGTGTTTGCAAAACATATATTCAAATTGCTGTCAAACATTTATGTATATTGTGTGTTTTAGTAAACGTTAACCAATCTTATAAGTCCGATTTCCGATTATGCATGAGTTTCAATTATCGTACAAATTTTATCACCTTTCAAATTGTTATCCTTTAGCATTGTGTATACTAAAGGATAACAATTTTAATTTTTTTTTTCTCAATATTTTAATATTGTGCAATAAAAATATATTTAAATATATTTCCCATCATATTGACGGAAGCAATTGTAACAATTACAATAACAATTTAACTTTATATAATTTTATAAAACGACCTGCCATTAAAAACTTTGCAAACGTTTCCAAGACTAAATAATATATTTCTACGTTGTTTTTATAATTAAAAGCTAAAGAAAGCATCTTCACGCTGTTTCCCTTACAGCACTTTCCGCCCGAATTCAAGACCAATGTCTGTCAAGCGCGGCGAGTTCTGCTACTTGTCGCGCTTTATCTTATATCAAAGCAAAAAATATGAAAATAATTTTAAATATAATCATTCCTTTGATTGGGAAACGAACCAACAACCAATCACGTTTGCAGTCAGTCACTGTCTTACTGCGTCACACGATGACCTGTTTATTTTTATAAATTAACATTATAAAACATATAACTACTTTACTTTTAACTGTACCTGTATTTCGGCCGATGTGCTAGGTTCGCTGATGCTTTCCTCCCGACTGCCAAACGGTAGTTTTGGTAAGCGGAGGCGTAGGGGCGAAGTGGTGGACGGCGGCGGCGACGGCGTGGTGGACCGAGATTCAGTTAATCTAGCGTACCTCCAAACCAATCGGATTCAAATATAGATATTATTTTTTAAAAATTTTGAATTTTTTAGTTTGGTTCTTTGAAGCCTTCTAACATTAAGCATAAAGCAAGGCAGGCAGAGGGAGAAGTTAGTGCCAGGGCACTATGTTCCCCATTTTCTACCCAAATCGAAGACATTGCATACTGAGTGGTGGAATTCAAAGCCGCGATTTGCCATACTAGATCGGGGAAATGAAAATAACTTCACCATTCCTTCGAGTACGGATCGAACCCACAACCATGGCGTTTGAACTCCGACGTTGTTAGACTGTGCCACGATGGATGCCTAGTAGTGTAACATACCATATAATTCAGAATTTTCTTAAAAAAAATGCATAATACTAAATGCGTAAGACTAAAAAGCCAAATTTATAAGCAATAAAAACATATTTACCGTTAAATTTAGTTAAGCATTAAACTCACTTGTCGTTTGATCGTAGTGTGCCGTTGGAGCGCGACGTCTTTTGCGAACAAAACTGTTCGCTGCTCGAGCCGGACATCTGCATCGTGTCCACGTGAGGCTGGCTGACCACCACAGTGTTACATACGGCAAGGATCAGGAGAAACTCCCTAACCTGATATAATTGAACTATGTTTCATATTTTGCACAATAATATTGGAAAAAGTAATCTGTTTTATTTTTTGTGTGAATGATATTATTATGTACGAGTACATGAAATATTTTAAAAATTAAAAGGATGAAATTTTTGCTACATTATTACAAATTAGACAGAAACAGTCAATAAAAACGGTTTCAAGAATATAAATAAATATATGCATATAACTAGAATGTAGGTTGGCCAGTTGTAGGAGCAGCTTAGCTGGTTTTAATTTCTTACAGCAGTCAGTAATTAAATTCTAGTACATATGATGAATAATTTATTCTGGAAACATATATTTTTTTGGTTTTCCATATTGAATTAAGAATGATGTCATTTAGTTAACTGTGCATTGTCATTCACACCAAACAAAGACAAAAATTCAAGTCGCTTGGTTTATAATTTATATGGTTATAAACCGAAAAAACCCACTCATAAAATAAGAGTAAATATTTCATTAAAGTCTTATAAATCGTAAGTTACAAGTATATTTTCTTAATAATTATTATAGAAATTTAAACTACATTAAAAAAAAAAAATTTAGTACCAATAAAGATTATATTATAGAAGTAACTGTTATCCATACATCATACATAAAGTGATAAAATTTTAAAGTCATATTACTTGGAGAAAGCTAAATTCATTACATTAGCATGCTAACAATAATTTCCTATATGAAAAGTTTCGAATTTTAACATTTCAAAGTATAATTTTAGATATTGAAAAAGGAAATAAAACTCCTCATATATTTTTATAGTATATAAAAATAGTATAGTACAGTATATGAAAATATACAATAGTTTTATAAAAAGTACGAATTATTATCAGTAAACAAATTGAACTGAATATAAAGCTGTTTTTTATGTATAATTTATGTAATTGACCGTGACTGAAGCTAACATTTAAATATTCCTAATTTAATAATTATTTCAAATAAGCAGTTAACATTTAATCTTTTCCTTGAAAACACGAAGGTTATACAGAAATTCATTGAAGGTTGCGTATGTTTAAAAACTGAGTTTAAAATGGCAGTAAAAGAACATTATTAGAATAGTGGCACGTCTCGGATTCGCATGAACGCGCAATGTTTGTTGAAAAGTTATGATTCGTAAATTTCATTTTCATATTATTTGATCAGTTGTACAATAAATAAATTATGAGATTTTATAAGTTTTTAAGATTTACGACAAACTAATACTAAATCTGTATATCATACGAATGAACAATATGGTTTGAATTATAAATATTAATCCATTATTTTGTGAAACGAAACGTACCTTTTGAGTGTGCTGAGCATCATTGTTATCGAGAAGATGCTGCAACATTCTTCTATTTGGTGATACTTTTGTAATGGGTGTGACTATTGGAGGGAGAGCCAAAGAGGGCTCCGCGTCTGGTCCAGGAGGGTGATCATAATCAACACCGCTTACTGTACATCGTCGGAAAACCATTTTATTTTCCGTCAACGTTCCAGTTTTATCACTGAACAGATAACTTATTTGTCCCAATTCCTCTGTTATATTCAACGCTCGACATTCGGTTCTCGTGTTCGTCACAGAGTCGTACATTTCGATGTCCTGGTGAATATGGTACACTTGCAGGAGCTTTGTCATTTCTATTGTAACGTATAAAGAAACTGGTATCATGACTTGTAACACTATTATATAGGTCCAAAATATTAGTAACCCTTCATATGCCGGTTTGTCCGCATGAGGTATGAAGGGCGTGTATTTATAGAGGAGAGGACTGTATCTATCTAACCATACTTTACAACCCACTGCTCCTGCACAACAAAGAAAAAGCAGTACAAGAACACACCATATGACATCTGTGTTCATTTTCCTTTCCAATTTTGAACATTTGTATCTTGGCCCACCATTATTAAGCATTGCTTTGGTCTCGTGTCCAGCGTAAACAACAATACCTTCGACATAATCCGTGTTTTTAATAGTGCACTCTCTAAGTAAAAGATTTTCTGAATTCAATGGCACACGACAACCGCTTGGATGTGAAATGGTCCCAGTAAATCTGTAAATTTTAGTAGACGGCCTTTCAACTTCCACAGAACTTCTGAACTTCATTGGTGAAAATTGTAGCTGCTGCAATTAAATTATTTAAAAATTATTTATAAATAGATAAGTAAAAAACCAGGCGGACTTAATGGATATTGTCACGTTATCGTTACGGTTTCCGAAGAGGCTAGTTTCAGTGAAAGTATTCTTCCAATTTAGTCACAGTAATTACTGTTGTAATGGAAAATAATCCCATAGTTACCGTGCCCGTAGAATTATGCAAGAAGCTTGATAGAAAATTGGGGTTAAACACAAAGCGATGTAACAGTTCGCTGAGTAACTAGTTAATGAACTACATTTGGACAAAATTACCGAACTTATTTAATTTTAAACTCTGAATTCAAACCTCTTGCACATTGTTCTATTAACTTACTTTCTCTCGGAATCCCGGTGCAACAACTCTTTGTTTCAAATTAGTTTCACCGTCTAGATTGCACGTATCTAGATAGCAAATTCCCAAAGGATTTGAGGAATGTAATAACACCATATCTGCCGGTACTGCTTCGTTGTTTGAAAGGTGGACTAAGTCTCCGACGCGGACGTCTCTCCATTTTACCCGCACGTACCTTTCAACGGACCTGTAAAATTAAAACAATAATTTAATAATGTAGAGAAAATTGTTAAGTATTCTTGCATGTGATTATATATTAGCCTAAAGTAGCTCTGCTATGATAGTATTTGCGTATTAATTCATACAGGGTCCTTTGTTCCCTGTTTCCCGAGGGCTTTCACGGAGATTGCCTGACTAGACAGACCAATAAGAGAAAAAAAATGCAGTCTGCCTAGTGCTTTTATGTAACCCTAAAATAGAAACTTATGAATATGAATGAATATTTATGGAATAAAATTGCAAAGTCATAATTTATTGCAACGTAAAAACTAATATGCTTATTTATATGTAGAGTAAGTTTTTTTTTCAGCTTCATGCTTATTCCCGCATAGCAGGGTAGTCAAGAACATAGTGTCATGACGCTCCGTTCTTCACTTTCGGCCTCAAATCGAAACGTTGCGTGTTGAGTGGCGGAAGTCAACGCCGCGCTTTGTCTCACTTAAGACAACCTACTAGACTGGTACCTACCAGAGCGGTGAAATGAAAATAATTTAAATAAAATCATTTCTCCGAATGGAAATCGAACCCACAACCAATCGCGTTTACAGTCAGACGTTATTCCACTGCGCCGCGATGGCCTCTTCTTTTATTTAAATTAAGTATTATTTCTTGGATTCGATATATAAATATTTTTGTATATCCAGTAGTACAATTTTTTCATAAATCCTAGAAAACCAAATCTATATAAATTGTATCTAAGATATCGCCATTGAATACAAAGTATATATATTTATGCATAAAAAATATTTAATAACATGCTTAATGTTTTTTTCATACCACAAAGTCAAATTAAAAATTATATTATTAATAACATAATTAATATTTATCATACCACAAAGTCGTGGGCGACATATTATATTATAAATGGAAAATACCTAATGTAGTGAACACAAGTTTATTTGTATATTATATAGCAAAATACGCTTTATTTATTTATAAATATTAATAATGTTTAACTTCATTTAAATTAATCATTATGTAACTATTAATCGAATAATTATATTGCCATTACTATCATTAATCATTATATATTAGTTGCTTCAATGCATATAACAGAATAACAAAGTATACGTTAATCTCAACTACATATTTTTTTCAATCTGTAACCGAAACAGATAACTCGTGTAGTGTATGGCTGTAAATCTGGTGATCTTGGCCTCAATGCATTCTTTGTGACTAAAACAGAATTCAATTGTAACATGAAAATACTTCCCCATATCATCATAATAACAGTGAATAAGATATATTAAAATATTAAGCCGATGTTTTTGTGTTAAAAAAATATTAAAATTAACAAATGCCGTCGTTATGGCTCTATTGGAGTAGTTGTAACAGATTGTTGAGAGTCTAAATGCCACGCGAATAAATATTTTTAAAATATTTAAGTTATATTACACTTAGGATAAAGAATTCCTTCGGAAACATATTTTATCCGGAAATATATACGAGTACATATATAAAATATATTGCCGACCGCTTTGCTATACGCTGATGACGCACGCACGCAGACGCAAAATAAAATAATAGATAAAAAATGCAAGCTTTAGAGATTACGGAAAAGTTTAACAGTTCAACCAATCCAAACTGTAGTATTACAGATATCAAATCAGTAATCCGTTCGCCGTTCCGATAAGAGGTCACGAAAGAGCAACAGGCAACAAAGGTAAGGCAAAAAGAAAGCGATTGCCATTTATTGTGAGAAACTGTGCTAATGCTTTCACCGTATCTTTTTTAATACTCATTTAATTTGAATATGACAATCAAATACAATGTAAAGTTAATTCAACTGAGCCCTTGTTGCGTGTTTAGTTGGGAACAACAGTTTTGCGGCCGTTTCACAGTTTGTCTGAAAAGGTATCTTCAAATGCATGGTTCTATATATTATACGACTTAAGTGCTTCATTATCTTTGAGTATTTACTTAACTTAAAACTGTTATGACGCTATTTAGTAAGTTGAATGTAAAAATTAAATCTCATGAATTTACTTTGTTTGAAATATGTACAATTTACCAAAACCAAAACAAATATCACTAAACATATTACATATACTAGAAACATTACTGCACATATTACTGAAATGCATATTGCAATATTATGACTGAAGAGCCTTAACCTATTAACACTACTTATTTATAATTCATTGTCCATTGTGTAAAAATTCATATATTCATGTGAAAATTGAGAATTTTTGCTTGTAATCCTTGATCTCAAACAATTCAAGCATGTACGTTGTATATATATATATATATATATGCAAAATAGTAAAATTACTACAATAATTAAGCAAATTTTTAAATTTTTTAAGTTTCCCTTAAAAGCTAACTTTACAGATTTTTTGTACGTGATAAAACAAAAGTGGGTTATCGTAAAGAGATAAAGTAACGTTTCTAAACAGCGAACACATTGTTTCATCACGTAATGGTACAGATCAATCGTCGGTTTGATCTGCAAAATAATAATCTAAATTTACATATCAATTGGAAATACACTTGGCTCTGAATTTGTTTGTTGAGTATATAAACTGATATTATATGGGTAATCGCCACATAAGCAGTTTAAAAAGAAAATAATAATCATATAAAAATAGGTTTTAATTTACACGTGTCAATAATTAGATACTTTCGACAATATTCTGAAGTAAATCCACATGGATAGTTTTAAAATGATTTTACGTTCTTAGAAATCGTCATTATTCTGTGTATCTTTTTGGTATAGTTGTCATTTGTTTATACTATGTATAAGGAGTATAGAAAAGATTTAGTACGTTCAAAACTTATAAAGTTTCTACTAATTTTGTACTAGTAACTTACGAATGAAAATTATATGTAAATAGGATTCTTACAGTATTGTGTTCTATAATATTGAAAAGAAAAGTAATGTTTAACGGAAAAATGCCAAAAATATTACATTCTCCGTACTTAGTTAATCTTAACTTGTTATTTGTTTGTAATCGTTGATATATTATTTAGAGTCAGATAGTAATTCAATTCATATTTTTCAATGAAATGTCATAATAATCAATTTCGTGAAAAATATGAAAACGCGTCATTTTATTTTTAGCAATAATCTCAATCAAACTAGTCAGGACCTTTTGTCTTATGCAACTTTTTAAAATACGTCCAAGGGCATAGTCGACTGGGCTTTACGTTTATACGTCTACACGAAAGAATTTCAAAGATGTTTTGAAGGAAAATAATAGTTTCAAAATTATCGAACCGTTAAAAGAATTGTAAAAAAAATTCCTTTATTTGCTCGATACATAGTAATACATGGTAAAGGCGAAACAGAAAGTGTATATCAATTACATACTTGTTTACAGTTACTTACGTGGGAATTTTTGGTTATATTGTCTTAGTTTACTTTCATTACTCTTTAACTATTGTTTGTCGAGTTACTATCGTGAAAGCATTAACGTCGTAAATAAATATAAATATTCTGAAAACTTATCACTTATTAAAATTTATCACTAGTAAGCTATACATTGAGATGTTAAGAATGTCCCAATATTGTAAAATGATGACTGAATACAAAGTTGTTTATTTTTTTCAATAATAAAAAAATATTTATTAATAAATATTATGTTAACACATCATGATAACACAAACTACATATATGATAACATTTAGGTACTTCATTTAAAATTTAAAAATATATACTTTGTGTCTAACAAAGTGTAATTTACGTAAATATCTATTAAATATTGACGAAAATTGCCTACTTCTAAAGTAATCTATTCGAACATTGTCTCAGATGGGTATGGCATGGCATTGATAGCGTATGATCTAATTTACGAGCTTCAATTATTACCGATGAGTCACAGTGGTACAATATTATGGACTTAGGTTAACATAATAAAAAATCTATATTAAAGGCGAATGGAAAACAAGTAAATACTATATCTACAGTATATACAGTAGATACGTCATTGACATTGGTAATTTACCCAATATCAATAGAAAGCGTGGGATGCAAGGTTTCCGTCGCAATTCAAAGTGTAGTTTAATGTTATGACCTTAATAGAATCATACATCTATATAATATATAAAATGAATATTGTATAATTTTTTAGACCTACCTGCAATTTACTGTACTTATATAAATATATCAATATATATATATATTAGCAAACATTTTGTATAGAAATATCGCGTGTTTGTATCGTTTTCAGAACAATACAACAAAATAATACTGACGCAATCGAACAGAATTGCATGTATCTATAAGTTATTGGCTTCTTAAAATATCTTTAAAAAAACGTACATTAGGGAGACAATATATAAAAAGAGTGGTAACTCAACAAATTTGTGATATCTACATTAAATATAAAATATATATATCTAATAAATCCAAAAATTAACGAAGACTAATTATTCCAATGTAGTCTCCGTCTACTGTATTGTTCTAAAATATATTACTAATATTACCAATTTATCCTGAAACACTTATGTTATAAATATTTAATTATAAATTGGTAATATGTTTTACCTTTACAAAAGAAAACGAGTTGTCTAACTTTTTAGAAAAATAATCACTAGTAGTATTGCATATCTGATTATTCTTTTGAATTCTTGGTATTTTATGAGACAGCCATATTTTATATTATATTAATATCATATCATAAATATTTTATATGTACGTGTAATTTCCGGTTTATATCAATTTTTAATTTATAATTGATTTACTTACGATCGATAGTAAGTTCACCTAAATCGGACTTTATCCCTCCTTTTTGATTACTTCTATATTTTTATTAATAATTTTATAAGAAATAAAGTAGATTAAACTAAAATTGTGTAGTATAAATGAGCTTTAATAGATAATTCGTAAATACTTTCAATACTGAATACAGCACATATTAAATAAAAGGAAATGTCACCGGTCGAAAGTGGGTATTCTGATAAAATAATACATTGCTTGGGAGAACATGTCGTCAGAAAACGCAATAAGCAAGTTGCAAACTTTCTCTCTCGAGGTAGTATTTCGTATATTCGGTTTCGGTCAGTGTGCCGTTGGACGCGTTACATCAGCAAACATCTTGGCCAGCGCGTACAATGTGAAGGCCACCACATTCACTATCAGCCTCAACGCCGACTCCTTTTGGACATCACACATAGAATACGGGCATAATTTTGGTTCGCAATAAGCCTTGAAATGAATATTAGTATAATTACATTAAAACAAACAAGGGCTCAAAATTATATTTTATATACTTTTTACTTAAGTAAAATACGAAAATGTACATTACGGATATGGATGTATTATAGAACATCAATCACCTCTATGGAACAATATAAACAACCGTGTGTGCCACCTTACACACTTTTGAAACGAAACAATGTACGTAAAAATGACTGCCGTTTAATTACATGCCATTAAATACATTACAATAACATTTGCTAAGCTGCGTATTTATAGCAAATGAAAAAGTTAGATTTTGATATTTTAACCGGGACAATAAAATAGTAACTAACTGTGAACGAATGTTGAAATTGAGTTGTCACTTGTTTTAAAAGCCCAACAATATTAACAATATAGGACGTTGTGCAATATATTGGAGTTCAGATGAATTCACGCATTCCGGTCATACATTACGAGTATGTAGAGAAAATATGGCATTTCGTTTTCCACCCTTCGCCTATATAAGATGCAACGTTTTGTCTTACCTATATTGTAGTATTGTAATATAGTATTGTATATATATAGTATTGTATATATATCACACTCATAGGAAATTCAAAAACATATATTTACAAAACGTATAAAAATTTGAAAGCAGCGGGATTTGAACCCGCGCCTTGAACGGTTTTCAAGAGGCGCTGGTACATAAATATGCGTTATTCAAATATGTGACCATACAAGCTTTTAATTCTATTAATAATAATAATTTATTTTAAGAATCAAGAATCAGCTGCAATTAAATTGTACTCATAATATCCTTAGAATAGATACATTGTTTATTAAAATAATTCAACGGCTGCCAAATAATTCATTGCTGTTTTTATTATTCGCTACTTATTGAAATAAACAGTAGCCGATATATATTACATTCAGCTTTGCTTCTGGTCGATGTTAGCAATAATTTCTTTTACGATAGACTAAGATATAAATAAAGGTTACCTATATTTTATTTTACTTATCACTAAATTATTAAATATTTTTAACATTTTTTAAAGTGTTATTCACACACTTAGGAAAATTGAAAAACATTCAATAAAAAATCTAAACGCAGCAGGATTCGAACCAGCGCCTCTTGGAAACCGTCCAAGCGTTCTGACTGCTAAACCATGTTTTTTTTAATTAAAAAAAAACACGCTTAAGCATTTTTTCATCATCCAGATCTCACTGGCATCAGGTTTTTGCTATGCCAATATTGATCCAAAAAAATAGGATCCGGACACTTGAGCATATTTACAAGCTAATCGGACTATAAGTGGGTCAAAGTAACGTTGCAAGGTTTTCTTACATTGAAACATTTTATACATTACTACAGGTGAAACTAATATAGGCGCGTTAAATATAGATATATTTAATATATACATGATATATTAAATATAAACGACATAGAATAGTGTGAATATTTTATGTATATTTAATCGAAGCATCATGGAATGTTTTATCTAAATTATATATTTAACCCAAAACTTTCAATTTGATACATATCTTTAGCGTCTTTAACATATGAAGCTGAAATTTTAAACTATTAATAATAATAAATTTTAAACTATAATGAGAGAATTAGTATAAACGAAATAATTTGTATAATAATAATTTATATATAAATTAGTACGTATGCAATATATCATAAACTCTTCTGAGTTTATTTCGTATAAATATTTAAATATCAGACACATGACAAATCTGATGAGCTTATTTATAGAAAAAAAAAATTGTTTTATATATTTTCCAAAAGTTTCACAACTTTACCATTTCCGTAAGCTATCACATTGGCCTCGCTCAGTTTGCACGTAATATTTCTTCCTCATATTTCATTTGTGCGGAATTAACGTGCGACCTAGGTAGTCTAGGCCGATTTAAATTTAGCATAGTGTGCCTAACTAAGCACACGTCGTATGATAAAATAACCTTTAAATGAAATTAAAATAATGTAAGGTAGGTATATCGTTAAATAGTTGTCGTTCTGTATCATTTAAAAAATATTCTATTTTTCTATAATGTAATATAAAGAACAATTAATCTAAACTTCACTTGTATACATAAAAAAAAAAACTATATATGTATGAGTATGTGTCGTACCTATTTAATTACAGTTAAACTCTAACTAATGTCTCTGAGAGATAGTTCTTTGTTCAACACAACTTTTGTATTATATATATTTGTAATATATATACCATACCAGTTTAATAAAAGTGAAAATTTTAAAAATACGTCTATAATTTATTTTAAATATAGAATTTACAAATAAAAATTAAAGAATATATCAACCAGGGGAATACCCCCAGGAAGAATATACACAAGGACATATATGTGTAATTGTGTGACTTACAAATGATGATCCATTAAAACTTTTCTGTTCTTACATCTTATGAGAGCCACATATTTTTATAAATTATAAAGGTTTTTCCAAGCAAGACTGAAATTCATAATCGATAATTCAAATATCCGTTAAAGTAGTTTGAAAACGTACTTAAAAACAAGGCGATGAAAACGATTAGGGTTTATTCATTCATTTTGTTTTTACAAGCAGGACGACGTAGGTGCTAATGCGACAGTGGGCGGACGTAATAGCATATAAAATAGTAAATATTTACTTTCTATAAATGGTTTTTGTACATTTTTTTTAGATAATTATCAAGACAAGAGAGACACCAATCGTTAACTAATATAATCGTTATATAATATTAAATGTAACAAAAATGTGATAAAGATATAAGATTTTATTATAAGCGTATCCTTTTTTTTCTGGAAAATCTCAACATCTAGAAAGTTTTTTGACAAGTCAAGAGCTATGTTTGACCAAAAATATAGAGATTCGATCGATTTACATATTATACGATGTAGGTACTACACGTTTTTTATTAGTCATAACTATCCGTAGAAATATCCGTGACTGTGTCTATCTGATCTGTTGTATCTGATAACAATGATAAATATTCAATATGAAATTATTTTAAACAGACTAATCGTGTACCTTTTGATACACTTATTTATTGACCACAGATTACTGTAAACTGTAAATGTATTTACGAATACCAAAACAAACGCTATTAATCCGGTGTATATAGTCGTCTCATTTAAAATGTGGAAAAGTCATGAACGTCAAAGACCTTATTATGATGAATATTGCTAATAATATTATATATATATATATATATATATATATATATAACAAAAATATCTATTAAATGACCACAGACTCACTTCAGAGTTCTAGTTTACTGTTTTGTCTGAGGTGCGCAACACACATCTTATCGTTTCTGAACTTAACAGTTTTAACGGTACGTTAAGCTATAATAGTTTATAGAAAGTGTGCTATTTTCACATATTTTTATGTACATTAAGTTTTCTTTACGTGCAGAAAATATGAATCGGTTCTCACTTCTCACTAATCGAGTGTTTAGATGCTGTCTGTTTAAAAAATATTTAATCATTTACATAGGTTTTGTATGTTATTTTTAATATAGTATTGTATATCAACAACAAGGATTCAAGTCCTTGTATATATGAATCACTTATATCTATAGTTTTTAGGACATCAGTTTTAATGAATTGGCTTGATAAGCTATTTAACTTAAATTAGTAACTCAAATGCTTTTAAGTGTATCCACAAAAGCAAAACGGCTAATAATAAATTAATATTGCCGGCCACGTGTTCACTAATAACACTAACAAAAGTCAAACAGAGGGGCAAGTATAAAACATTGTATCAATCATAGTAACAGCGAGTCATTAAAGTTAATTTAATGCGTCGTATTTTTAATAATAATCAATGTAACCAATATACCTATTAATACCCAACAACCATAAACGTTTCTTATCGATATATTGAAGTAAAAGTACCTATATATAACCTGGCTAATTCGTTAACGATGATAGTCGACTGTGGATGAGTCCATATACAAACCCTATGGCAGTATATTTGTGAGACATAGATGAGCAAATCTTATCCTTTCATATTTCGTCCCATAACAGTTAAATTTTTAACATATAAAAGGCATGTTCGCTTTAAATGTGTAACAATACAAACCGGAATATCAGCATACTAATATGGAAGCAGGAAAAAATATACAATTTTTACGGTTCTGCCTTTTAAAAAATCATAGAGAATTTATGAATAATACTTTCAGATTGAGCAAATAACAAAATTATTTTAATTTTTTTATTACCCCTTTTCACTTCTACTTTATAATTAAAGTCTCTGCATAAACTCTACATAGTAAAGTCAAGTGTGTCGCAGAACGTCGCCACTCATTAAAGAACGGAATAGTGTTTGCTTGTCATTGCTTGCCCCACAAAATACATGACAGTGCAGATAAAAAAGTATATAGGATGACTTGTATTAAAATGCTTACTAAAAGTATGCAACTCCATACTGTCAAACAAGAAAGAAAAGTATGAAACCCCATACTGTCAAAAAATGACATATTTGCCTCTTTTTACACACAAAATGGCAGTCTAGTCATAATTTCAAATAGATAGTAGAACAGGAACGCAGTTATTAATACTGTTAAAGTCACGATAACAATAATTTTAAGTGCTCCACTTTATAGCTGGTGAGATTAACTCGTTGATAGTACGTTATTTACAAAATCAGAAAAAAATTTATTACAAATACTTGTCTGTCATTTTTATTATCTGTACTTCTTTTGAAAAAAAAAAAACTCTATTGTACGACAGATTACAAAAACCATTATAATATCAAGATACTTATGGTACGCTTTTTTTTCAGCTTCACGCTTCACCCATAGTCAGGGAGAACGAAGCGCCAAAAGCTACGAGGTCTCTGCATACACCTTTCACCTCGTCAACTGTCATCAATCTCTTCATACACTCCCTTCCGTCCCGTGCTTTAACGTTACCTTCCTCCAGTATCATCTTGTGTTCTCGAAGGTCACCCGAGGTCACACCCTACCTATCATACCGCTCACGTCTGCTTCAATATGTCTTGCTTATAATTCTTCCATCACTCATCATCTCGATGTGTCCTGACCACCTAAGCACGTCCTTCTTATCCTGCCATTCTGTGTATCTCTTCATTGCAGATTCTAACATACCCACGTTATGGTGTGCATTAATAGTTATAATATATGTACTATTCCACAGTTACACGTTCATTTCCAACATGACAAGATTGGCTGGAGAATTCTTTTTAACATTAATCCTGCCTTTTATACATCTATGTCTTTATATTTTGAAACCTGTATAACTTGCTTGTTAGAATAACTGTCTAAGAATCAATTATTACAATCACATTTTTTAACTATGGCTCATCAATAATAAGAAATTGTCAAGTGTAAGTAACACTACCGTTGTTATTCACTTTCCAAGTCGCGTGCAAAGAAATTAATGCGCGGAATGAGATGTCAATATCACTTATTGTACTGTATGAAATTATGTCGGTAGTTACATAAAGTAAATATTGCATACTTTTTTTAAGTTAATATAATATTATTATTATTAACACACACACACACACATATATATATATATATACATATGTGTGTGTGTCATTATTATAATTATTATGCCTACCATCTTGTAATAAAATAGTTTTGTTCAAAAGAAGTATCAATAACTAAAATTACAAGACAAGCACTCTACTTGTAGGTAATACATATTTATAATATTATTTTCTTTATTTTTTATATTATTTTCTTAAGTAAATAGACTTTTACATAGTTTATACATGTTTAGTGCGATGTCAATCAAATATTTCATAGTACGTTTACACTTAGGCATGTTATGGATACGGAGTCAATAAGCCGTATTTCGGATATGGATTTTACCTTTTTGAGGAAAGTAAGTAAATTTCGGCCTCTAATTTATTATATTCTTTTTGTTAGACTTTACTTTCATTCCGGGTGCCTTTGTTTTTATAAGGATTTCATATTGACAGGTCGCATTTAGGCTTCGCCTGTATCCGAAACTTTTATATCCGATTTGGTTACGGTTACGGAGCTCTACAACGTCCCTAGTTTAGTATAAATATGTTATCGGTAGGTAAGAAAATATTAGGCAGGATTTAATGGCACTTAACGCATTCATATCTACGAAAAATATATACAGTAAACTGATAACGAAATTAGCATAGTAACTAATGTTTGAATTGTATCCAAATACTGATTGATACATTAATGATTTTATTTTTACTTAATAGCTTATGGTTGAACTTATGTTCCTTAGTTTATCTATGGTTTTAATAATCAAGTACTAAATAACTCTTATACAGATCTAAGCATAGAATAACGAAGGCGTCATAGGTTGAAAAGGATTTATTAATTAGACTAGAAAGTAAACCTGTCAAGTGCACATTTATAGAGAAAGTAATTTTATGAATTGACAATTTTTTTGCAAACAAACGTACCACGTAGACACGCAACTCAACAGTTTTAGTCTGCTCGTGGGGAAGCCATTGCCAAAGGCCACACTCATATGACTCATTCAACTGATTGGGTATATTATATTATATTGTAAATAGCTGTGCAAAACAAAAAAAAAACAATAAATAAATAAAATTTTTGAAAATTCTAAAATATAATACGTTAAACAGCGCATTACCTGTATGTTTCTTTGAAATATACTAAACACTACAAAATTATTATTTATACAAAAATAATTTGCCAAAATGAATGTGTTATTTATTTATTTTTGTAAAAAAAAATAATATAAAGAATATAAGTAGAAATCTTCACACTTTCACGGCTTCGTGGTTATTCCGGCATAGCAGGCTAGTCAGAGTGAACCAAACCAAAGACACTGGAGGAAATGCTCATTGTTTTATGCCAGAGCGAACAAAAAGGAAAATAATTTAAATTTTAATAAAATATTAGTGAACACATAACAAACCTAAGAAAATAGTCGAGCGTGTGTAACGTGTATCGTAACAAATTCTGTATACCTAATGATATGCAAAACTAAAATTCGCCATTTGTATGATGCAAATACTTTTTTCTTTTTTTCTTTTATATATAGAATATTTACATGATAAAGAACAGTCTAATACCTAGTGCATAAATTAAGCAATCCGTTTATGCAAATACGGGGTGACGTCACTGAGTTTGACGTGGTCGACTTACTCCCACGATCAAATTATTTACTTTCTAAGAGGAAAATGCTACATGCTGTTAGTAAGCAGCGATTTCTTGGTGTTTGAAAGCGCAATGTATTTATATTGTATTAAGAACCAGAAGTATAGTTTTAGTATTTTACATAATCGTTTTTACTTTTGGACCTAACACAAAATTTTTGACGGCCAAGAATATTACAGTTTCAAGCTTTTCCGCACATAGCTTGGTAATCAGAGACACTCTGTTCTCCAATTGCCGCCTGAATTCAAGACATTGTGTGTTGAGTGGCGGAACTCAATGCCACGCATGAGCGGAAATAATGATAATTATTATTATTGGGGATCGAACCCATAACTAATAGGCGTTTGCAGTCAGATGCTTTCCCGCTGCGCCACGATGGCCAAAAATGTATTTGCATGATATCCGGTAAGTGTACAAAAACAATGTCTGATCAAACGTAAGATAAATCAAACTTGGAGATAAGAGGTCTAAGACAATTAACAACTGTCAAGCAAACAGTAGGAAGTGATCGGCATGTCCTCGAACAAGCGGCATTAGCTGCAGATACAAAAACCAATTTAAACCAAAGCGCTGTATCATTCCTCTATATTCAATGATAACGTGAAATTGAGAACTGTATATCATTTGGCCAGATACTGCATCGACCTTCAGTTGTCTGAACTTATAACTAGTTTTAAGTGAATGAAGAGACTCGTATAGCAGCTATTACAGATGCATCTTGCTGGTGGCGTTATAATTATATTACATTTAATATATACTGTTCTCAATAGAAAAAGAAAATGCAAAAGTAAAACATATTTTTAGCTCAATTAAGTTTATGTAATTTCCACTGTTTTGACAGTAACGAGTTAAATATGAAATAAATTTAAAAAAATATTTGTAGAAATAAATGCTTACTTTACATAATGCCATAATAACTATTACGAAACAAAAATAATGAGTTAATAATGATAATAAATTGCTTTCTAATTTTTAATGCAGCAAAAAGCGCTCTCGAATTGGAGACCCGCCAAACCTAAATACACGTCATATTGCAATTTTCTCCAAAACTTTACTCTAAAAACATAACAAATGTTAAAGGTCATTGCGGCAAAACAATTGGCAAGTGTTTGCTGGAACGTGTTACCAATATCGACTCACATTAAATCAAATTGATACGTACAGTAGATCGGTTATTAGTTTCCATACGTTACTAGAAAAGGCCTTCGGAGACGATTTAGTATATTAAATGTAGTGTCTGTTCATCACTTGTCCACCTATATTATTAATTTACTGCTCTCATAAAAACTTTTAGTATTCCGCGCAACCTCGATGTTACCGTTTATAAATTAACATTACTTTACCACTGAGTACTTAGTTATACTGCGTGTTGTACTAAGAGTGAATTCATGTAGAAATATATAAAATTAAATGAAATTAGAGTGTTTGTTTGTGATATTAAAATAACAGCTTTTTACTAAATGCATAAACACGCAGGAAGCAAAGCCCAGTGAGCTTTTCGGGCCGCTGGTTTTGTATGCCTCAGGTACCTCAGCTCAGCTTCTTGAGTTCCGCTAATATTTGGAACAAGGCTGGACAGGATTTTTGATTTGAACTTTTGCTATAGCAGATATAATAAAAAATAACTTGGCTACCTTTACTTTAGTATTCAATAGTAGACGATGTCGCGGCAACGGCTTGTAAAAAAATAATACATTACCAAAAAAAGGACACAATAACTATTATGTACCAGTATATCTCCCTCTTGAGAATATTTTTTCAATGAAACCACTGTTTTGTATATCTTCGTGAAGGCCAATTATGAGTCAAGTGGAAAAAGCAATCAATGTCTTCCCTAGACAGTGAAATGCAACGAATTATTATATTCATCATTTTACTGATTGGGCAAAAAAAAACTAAATATGTTTTCCCATGCGGGAACATTAAAAATATTCCGCTTTATTATACGCATATGAGCAATTGACGTCCTAATTGGCTCAGATTGGAGGTGACCGAAGTAGATGAAAAAAAAATGTAGTGAAGAAGTTTGATCAATATTTTTAAAGTATACGTATAACAGTTTCTTAAAAATTATAAAAATATATATTTTATTTTTTAAATATACTATATGCAGTTCCCCCATTCCCTCATCATGTATCAGCAAAAGTAGCTTTTGCTTATGCACGCAACTGTCAGAATTAACAGGAAGGAAAATTTTTCAAAACTCTTTCCAATACAAAATGCACAATGGTACTTGAAATGCCATAAGCATAATTTACACACCGTGGATTTATCTTTAGAAAACAATATACTTTTTTGTTTTATTATAAGATTTTTACAGATAGGGCAAATATCCTCCATTATATTTCATAGTCTATTTTTCAATAAATTATATTTTTGAACCTCTGCCGAACAACTTCAAAAAGCTTGTTGTAAGACGTACTCCATATATATAAAAGCTTACATGCTCTCTTTTATTATAATAAGGTTATAGTGGGATATAAAAAAGCGCTGCCTTCTAGATAAATTGACCTTGCTCTTGATAAAATTCATTACCAAGGATTATGTGTATAAACAACGCAAGGATTAATTATATATGGACACGCCAGCGAATATATTAAAAAAGTAATCTGAAAGAAGGACAAATCCATATATAGTCGACGAGGGTTAACAATTCTACACGCACATATCGTAATATTTATAACAATAAAAATAAAAAAATGTAGATCATTAAAACTGCGAAGCATTGTATAACATTGATTTGTGCTGCGCATTGTAAATTGTAAAGCATAAAAGAGAACGAGGAAATAATAAAATAAAAAAATATATAGTTTCGATGAAGACTAAAATAAATACAATACAAAACTTGCCGCTACTCAATTGGCCGTGCTATTTAAATCCGACTGCGATCAAATCTATAAACAATCACAAGATTTGTTTTATATCCAGTCACGATTGACCTATTAAGTATAAAGGTCTAACAACGCCAGATTCAAATGAACAATTATAAAAAGGTGAGCTCTATGTAGTCAATAGCAATAAATCAATCCAGTATTACCATACAGGAAGTTAAAAATATATTTGTATACGTTGTAAAAATTAGAATCTTTTTTTTTAATATTTAAAGTGTTATTCGCTCGCACACTTAGGAAATTGATCCCGCTGCATTAAACTTTTTAAACGTTTTGTAAATATGTCTCTTTTTATAGAATCAATGTTAATGGCGTATGCCATTAGTAAAAAAACAATCCCTCATAAATTGTAAGAAAATTAAAAAAAAACACGTTTTTATTTAAAAATTTAATGAGTTATATTTGAATTGGAATATCATATATGTGTATATATTAATTATATTCAATACTCTAAGGAATTCAAATATACTCACTCATACATATAATACTATTTGTAACGCAACATATGTTATGTAAATTCAAAGTGTTTTTTTTTGAGATTAAAATAATAATAGGAATATTAAAATAATAACAAATAGTATGTAAAGTATTAAAAATAATACTTTTAGAACAGTTATCCGACCGGCGCATTTAAATTTTTTTTAATCCCCTTTAATACAGATCTGAAACTGCGATAATGTTGACCTCAGGAACATTATTGACATACTATATAGACATTACTTCAGCAGTATAAATTTAAAAACAAAGTATTAAAATATTGGCAAAATCTTTGCAGCGGTCGAGGATATAATGAAGCAAAGTGATTAGCAGCGCGAGGCAGTTAGAGACAATTATCGCTTTAGTCCGGCAACAATTAGCGAATGGCAGATATTACTAACCATTATTCCACGTGAGGAAACGTCAATACCCCTCTAACTAGCATATTTGTGACGAAGTCGAAAAATCAATTAAGTTCTTTAGACATGCAAAACAAGAAATCTCTTTTATGCCAATTTATGGAAATTTATTTATATATGTACGAGAACGAGAATTTAAAGAAGAATCTTATATTTTTATACGAAAACTTACAATGGACATACTTTTAAATGAATTTTATTAAAATAATTCCACACCAAACATTAAAACATTAATTCGCCTAAATAAATACAAAAAGCTTTACCTAACATATACAATTCAACTGTTTATTATGTAATTAAAAAACTAAAAAACAAGACCTACGACAAATGTGAATATTACAGTTGGCTATTAGTAGCTGGCTTCAGTAGTCGGATAAGGTAAATTAACACTGAAACCCTGCGACTGTTGGTCTAAAATTACATCTAGTAGTAGGGTTAATGAAAAGATTTCCCTATGCCCGTGGAAAATAAATAATACCCAGTTTAAAAACCGCAACTACTGTTATATGGATTGTTAAACGTATTTAGGTGTTTAACGAAAACAATTGTTCAATGTTGACTAATGTTTAATATAATTCAAGACGTAATTGTGGCTGACTATTCTTACTTATAAATATTATAAAAGCATATTACATACATTCTACACCATAATTTTTAATATAAAAAAGATAAAAATAAATCAAAACCATCAAAGTTGCCCGAGTTGGTTAGTTCCAGTTCATTGGTTTATAAATATCTTAATTGACAACATCGTTACGCAGTTGGACGAAGTCCGATCGTAGACGACTTTTATAGGTTCAAAGATTGTCGATAGTTAATTATTATTTAAAATAATAATGTCTCATTATTATAATATAAAAAAAAGTCAAAAACACAATGTGTAATAGTTAAATGGAAAATAATAAATCTAATTTCACTTCACAAAACCACAGAAGTTGTATGAAGACAAAATAATAATTTCTTGTATAAGGTAGTTTCGCAGTATTTACTTTTTGCTTTAATCTAAAATTTGGAAGATTGCCATATTATATATCGCAATAGTTAGGTTATTTCGGTCCCTTTACAAACTAAATCCATATGCAGACGTTTACTATTTTAATCCTAACTTGGTCTACTGACCTATATAAAAGACTCTCGGATTGTAACATAAAATATTTAATATATAATATCAATAAATTTACTGTTTCATGATTTCATTTGAAGTTATATTGTAAATGTGCCGTTTAACTTAGCAAGACTTGCAAAGAATTTAAGACAAACGACATTTCATGTATGAACTACCGGTACCTTATGAAAATGTTTCTAATCTTGTTTATTTATGGTTTAAATATCTGCAATATAAATTATATGCAACAGACACAAGTTCAACAAACAAAATGTCATAGAAAAAGACATATTTAGAAAACGTTTAAAAATTTGAACGATCGGGATTTGACCCCGCGCTTCTTGAAAACCACCAAATCCCGCTGCGTTCAAATTTTTATACATTTTCTAAATATGTATTTTGCAATATCCTTAGTGTGGTAACACTTTATATAACACTTTAAAAAATGTTAAAAAAAAATGACAAACTCCAAACAAAAAAATAAAATTGTTGTTGAATACATAATTTTACAATTAAGCATTTTTTCTATCATTTTTTTTGAATAAAATGATTATTAGTATTTCTAAGCATGTGTATTATGTGACGTATAGTCAACATGATGGTTTATATTATTACGTCAGGCGTGTGGCAATGTGTAAAATACCAATGTCACACTAGTAATAAATATGTGAAATTACCATACATATAATTTACTAGTGACCTGCTACGACTTCGCCCGCGTGAACTATAGCTGTTGCGTATTTTCATCGTCCTTTTCATAAAACAATAAAATTTCTAAAAAAAAATAGAAGGAAAAAGTAGCCTATGTTCATCCCTAGATCCTCGAGTATCAGTGTCAGTTTAGAGGAGTGATGATATCACAGACAGATAGACAGAGTTACTTTCGCATTTATAATATTAGTATGAATTACTTCCATTCACTATATTACATTTTATTGCATTGAAACCGACTCAAAATTACAATGAATTTCTTTATAGTGGTAATTTTTTTGTCTCAAATATAACCATTATCTAAAATGGGAATCGAAACCATCACGTTTAATGTTTAGCTAGACTATCACGGTTCTTCATCAGCTGTTCCGTATATTTAATTTTTATATGTTACTGGATAATGTCCATCACGCCGATCAATGATTGCTAAGACGACATTACGTTATTTCTTATAGTTAAGCTAGGCTTATATGTTCTTCTCTGCTCATCAGATGTTCCAGATCTTTAATTTTTATGTGTCAACGGAAAATGTTCATCACGCAGAACCATTTTTGTTAAAGTTTAATTGCTTTATTTCTTATAGCTAAGCAGGTCTATAATAGTTCTACATCATTATCATAAGAGGAATGAAAAACTATTATTTTTTCGTAAATATTTTCAATGTACAGACACATCTTTTTTAATGTTTTATTATAGTATAGAACGAACAAAGGTTTTTGTGGAAACTATTAATAAGTTTGATGAAAGATTCTTCTTGTATTAGTAGCGGTCATACACTCGGCGAAGCCTGCGCTCGTGAGAAGGAAATGCGAACTAGGATAGACCGCTACTCTGAATGTATGTATAATCAACAGTGGAGTCGGTGAAACGCACGAAAAGATATCTCGGATAACTTTATAAATGTTAATTAACTAATTATTTTCAAACAAACGTACAGCTATAGCAATCGGGGATAATGTAGCTTATTTAACAGTCAAAGAATTTTTTAAATCAAACGTACAAGCTCACAAACGCTTATCTCTTTGTCATATTAGTATATATTCAATTACTGATTTTAGTAAACAAGAAAAGGTCACATAGCACTTGAATTCATAAGCCCTAGAGGCATAAGCTCCAATTACGTAAACATATAATAAATTTACGATATCTTCATAATGATATATATATATAAATATAAAAACATATAATAAAAGGATAACCTTTATATACTAACAGATTTATAGTAGTATGTATAATAGTAGTATGTATAATGGCACTCCGTTCTACGCTTTCCGCCCGAATACGCGACATTCCGTGTATTGAGAAACGGGTCCCAGACTGGACAATTATTTCAGTCTTTTTTATATAATTGCTCCTTCGAGGAGTTGAGCCCACAGTTATCGCGTTTACAGTCAGACGCCCGATGCTGTCCACTGCGCCGCGGTGGCCACATCTATTACATAACTCTGATTTATAAAAATACATTATAATGCAATAAAATGGCCAAGATATATTTATTTTAAATACATTGTCGTACACATTTATGTACGTGTACTACACTTATTAGAACAAATTTTCGTTATCGATAAAATTTTAAGTATCAGTAAATACCTGAACTGAATTTGCACAAGTGTTTGTAATTTATCGTAGAAACCAGCTGCAGTATGACGCATGCTTCATTAAACAGAACAATACATTTTATATTATTAGTGCGAAGTGGGTCCCCTGCCTAATTGTAAATAAATCGTTCCTTCTAAGTATTGAATGCTATGAATATAAAAAATTCTATACACGATACTGCCATAAAAAATAACGAAATATATGTCGTTTTAATTACAATTTTATTTAAAATTGTGACAGTTTCTCTTTCATGTTTTTATTAATAGAATTGAGTTATTATTATATATTTTAGAATATATATATTAAAATATTTATATATTCCTAAACCACCTCAATTCTATTAATAAAAGCATTCAATTTACAATATTAACTACAGGCAATTAATTCTTTAGCTTTTCTTGATGTTTTAGATATAAAAAATCCTAATGGCACAATAGGCCACACTGTGTATAGGAAACCCACTCACACCAACAGATATCTCAATGGTGAATCCCACCACCACCCTACACAGTTATCTACCGTTGGAAAATCTTTGTTACAGAGAGCCCCCCAACTCTGCGACGCTGAACACCTAGGGGACGAGCTTCGACAAGTGAAGAATGCTCTTCATTTGAACAAGCTGCCCGTTTCCCGCTAGCGTCGTGGTAAAACCAACAAGCGGCTCACAGTGGACACAACCAGTACTACTATAATATGTGAAAGGAGTTACAGACAGGATTAGCAATATCTTAAGGAAAGCTTCAGTAAAAACTATATTTAAGCCTAACAAAAAAATGAGTCAGTTCTTGAGACCAGTGAAAAGTAACATTCCTTTGCAGTGCGCTGGTATATAGAAACTAGATTGTGACTGTGGCTTATCGTTCATTGGTCAAACAAAGAGGAGCATCGGTATAAGGGTGAAGGAACACATCTCCGATATCAAGAATGGGCGTGTTTCAAAGTCAGCTGTGTGTGAGCATACAACGGATATACCCAACCATTACATCAGGTTTGATAAACCTCATATTCTCGCTAGGGAAAACAGTTACATCCCAAGGTTATCCCCATATACGGTTGGAAACTTTCTACCACCTTTCTACCAATATTAAAAACTTTGAATTCTCAATCCAATCACACCAGAGAGCAAGATACAGTCAGCTCATTTTGCAAGAATCCAGGGCAATACGCGAGGCAACTAAGAAGGCAACTTTAGTTTAACTACAAGAAACTGGAAACCTGCAGACCTTTTAGTATATCCTGATCAATATTTAACACACACAACAAAATATTTAATAGAAATAAAGGTTATACTATAATAAATATTATATTGTATGAATAATATAGGCCACCGTGGCGCGGTGTGACAACGTCTAACTATAAACGCGATTTGTTGTGGGTTCGATTTCCACCAAGGAGTTTAAATTATTTTCATTCCTCTGCTCTGGTAAGAAGACAAAGCGCGGCACTCAACACGCAATGTTTCGCTTTCGGGTGGAAAGTGGAGAACGAAGTGTCTTTACACTAGGTTCTATCTGAAAAAAGAAACACATGAAGTATCGTACGAATGTCCCCTATAGGATCTGTTTGACAACGCTGATATATAATTTTCAATATTCAAATTTATTCTTTATCCGTTAGTCCATACTAATATTATAAACGCAAAAGTAACTATGTCTGTCTGTTACGTCATCATGGCCAAATAGCTTAATCGATTTTGATGAAATTTTATATGAAACTGTGAAGTGAAGCTTTAAAAAAAATAGAATTACAATACCTATAGTGAAATACTCGTATCAATCTACTTGTGAGAGAATTAGTGTATGTCATTCTGCTCTGTAATAATCTATGTCAATACTGAATTCTATTGCACTTTCTTTTAGGTTATTATGAAGTCTAATTAAATTAGAAAAATTATACAAAACACGTACGATTGAGATTTTAATACTTGTTGTAGACCGGATTCGTACAGAATTCGTTGCACGCTCAAGACCCGGTTTCCTTAATATCTGCGCGTACGACACCGCATAATAACAAAACGACCTCAATGGAAATACATCGAGCGGACTACATTAGAACAGTCTGAAAAGGACGTTGATTCGCTTTCACTTTACTTTGTTTGCGCTTTGTAGGGCTTGGTAACGTTAATAATGCCTTCTTTCTATACGAGTTATTTTTTTATGTGATAATACTATATTTATTTAAGACTAGAGACCCACTTGTAGCTTTGCCCGCGTGAACTGTTCTGCTTTGCGTGAGCTGTTTCGTATTTTCGATTAAAACAATGATATTCCAGGACAAGCTAAAAAAAGAATGGTTTCTTTTTTTATATCCACGTTTTTTTCGCATAACGGGGTAGTCATAGAAAAACCTAGTGTCAAGATACTCCTTTCTCGACGTTCCGAACGACCCGAAATCAAGGTCAGGAACCTATCGCTTTTTCTTAGGTACCAGAGAAGAGAAATCAAACGTTCAGCTTATTTAAAATGTAGGTTAGCACAATATAAGGATCGTATATAATATTTAAAATATATATCAACGACTCAAATAACTAAATGTGTAATAGGCTTTATTATCTAGTCCAGTACAAGGGTAAAACAGATGAAGGTTATTCTTAATATAGATAAGATTATTATAAATATAATAGCCGCTTGTAGTAAACGTTAATTGGACATTTATAAAAAAGCACATTCCAAGCATAGGACAAAAAACCAACTGTAAGAGAAACAGAAAGCAAAGCAGTCTTATCTATAGATATATTGCCAGATCAAACGAACCACAAAAAAAAACAAATCTAAAGTGAAATTCCGAATGCATTAATAATTTAGTTAATTAAATTTGCACACGCTAATAAAATTCTTGAGTATAAACAAAAAAAAAAACTATTAAAAAAAATACACTTACTGTACAAAATTCTAATTTCCTGGTAAACGAAATGTAAATTACTTTTTTATCCTTGAATGTTTACGATGTATGTATACTCGTGTATAATATTGTCCGAGCAATATAACTTGAACTACCCCTGGCACAGTTTGGTTGCTGGAAATCTCCACTGCGAGCGGAGCCAACCACCTCGTTTAATCGTGAAAAGGTATCGTAAAATGGGCAATGTGATATGTGACGTAAACTGGCGTATTGCGATCGGTATAAGTGGAGCTTACCTATTAAACACAATGTTATTCTATTTCAAAGTCTTGATTGATAGCCAATAAACATTTAGATAGGTTACATACAATTTTACGTTGTTTTCATATCGCTATGGAATAATTGTGCAGTAAATGTGCTGAAGCTGAATATAACTGCTGTAGCTACAAATTTATATGATATGACTGTAAATTTAATTTTAATAATTAACTTGTTTTTGGTTAAAAGCTGCGTAAATGGGCAAACCCTAGGTTTTACCACTCACCACATTGTTTTTAATTGAATGAAAAAATGCTACTTCAACTTGACAACTATGCTAAAATATATGAAATATTCTGAGAAAAAAATAATAATTATGTACTGTTCGATATTTTTAAACATAATTCCTCAATTCCGTTAAAAATAATAAGAAAATACTATAGTATATGTAAAAACAATGCTAAATATAATGTCACCGCATCAAGTTTCTTTAAAGTATGAATAACTTTCTAAGTACGTAGTTATCGTGAGAAAACTATTATTGAAATTGTTTATTGCCAGTTGACGTGTTGCCCGGAGGAGCTGACGTACACAGCAAACAAACAAGCAAATGGACAGTTTATGAATCAGACTAATCGTCTGTTGCTGAATAAATAAACATACTTTGTTGTGCTATTGCTTGCACGAGCAATTTTTTTTTTTATTATTGTAACAAAGTTTCCGGCAGTTTTGGGTAAACGAAGTAACGCCGTTCCTTGTTCAGTCGAGACCGAGGAAAGTTCCATATTACATATATATGTATAAACATGTATATAAAATATGGTATTTAAGCCCAGAACTAAAGCATTTAATCTGGCATGTTTCAACTGCACCACGATGACGTCAATAATGTCCATATTACAAGGTTTCGCTTTTCCTTCTGCATAGCAGGTTCGCCCGGATAGAAAGTAGTTTTGAAGCACTCCGTTCTCTACTTTCCGCCCGAAATCGTGACATTGTGTGCCGCTGAGCGGCGGAGCTCAACGCCGCACTTTGTTTTAGGTACCAGAGCAAAGAAATTAATATATTTTTTCTTTGAATATAATTGTTCACCCGAGTGGGAATCGAACTCACAACCAATAGGGTTTATAGATTAATTTATAGTGATTAACCTGTATCAAGTTTTATAATAATTGAATTATTATTTAGTTTAGTTATTTAGTTATATTTAATTGAAATATAATATTAAATAAAAATATATTTTTATTTTATTTAAGAAACCTTTCCTTTAACAGTATGTATATTAAAATATAATTTACACAACATAATTTAAAAATCTCTCACGAATACTCAGTCATATAACAATAAAACGACCCACAAAGCTCTAACTTTCTATGTGAAAATATGACTTAAACAAAACGTGACTTTACCAATATTTGTATGGTTTCAAACAATAACGCCGATTCGACGGTTTGGCCCTGGGCACACCCCCTCTTTGTACGTGTTCTGATTTGAAAAAAAAAATCGACAGTTTATCATTTAAAAATAAATCCCTATTAGATAAGCATTCACTGTTAACTTTGTTATGTACCATACTATAAGGAGTTGTCTATTACATCATGGTTTAATCCGATTGCAAGTAAATGAGATTATAGTACGGCCATCTTTTTCCTACATTCTCAACGTTTATTACATTTATTTATGAAACTAAGTTTTCCTCTATATACCTACAAAGTGTTTGTATTAAGATTTATATCAATATAATGTTTATATTGAATATATTTTGTTAACCAATATGTATAGCAAATATTCTTTTTGATATGAAACTATTTCAACCGGATTAATCGCGTATAATTCCGGTTAAAATAGTTTAATTTCAAAATGTTTAATAATCGCGAAAATCAAAGAACTTATTAAGCAAATATTCTGCCACATCTAATATAAATCAAATTATATATATGTATATACAGATGCAACGTCATATGAGTTAAGTGGCATTTTATTTTACAGCTTCACGCATTATCTGAATCTAAAAAAAAATGTTCTAAATGTTCTAAAAATCTTCTATTGTGAAATAGTAAAATCCATGATTATTATATTAAAAAAAACCCAATTTATTACTACTCAGTTGTGCGCGTGTAATTAAGTTCCAGTATTTAGTGAATGAGTTTTCGATAACGATTATCTGCTTTCATCACACGCCGCGGGCTACACGTAGGTAGAACCTTGGTAAATGACTAATGACACATTCTAAAGCTCGGTTTTGAGGCCATATTAGGTATTTATTAATGTTAATGCTTTTACTGTATTCTTTGTTTTACATTCTGTGTGAAAGTTATACACATTCAACAAAATAATGTAATTGAGAAAATTTTTTTTACTTCACCGGTGTGAATTGAATTTTAAAGTATAATGTTCTTAAATAATCTACCGTATATATATATATATTGTAGCGACACTAAAACAAGTTGTAATCTGAATTATTTATCTATATTTAATATCTTAAGTATTTAAAAATAATAGTCGCGTTATTACTTTAGTTTTAAATTAAGAAAATTCGCTGACACGATTTTACAGTGCAAAGCGAATGAAAATGAAGTGAAAGTCATATTTGAGAAAGATTCGAGAGGACTTAATATTTTAATGTTAATTTTGGGCATGGAAAAAAAACCGAAGGTTTCATTCGTGGTAATAGCTTACTCAAAAGATTATTACAAAATATTTAATTGCAAGTCACTATGATGAAACATTCCTTCATTATATATATCCTTATACTTAATTAATGTTCTTTATACAACAAAACAACGTATCAAAACTATAAAGCATATTATAAAAAATAACAAGGTTGGTTATTAGATTAATATCCAAAAATAAATATTTAGTCTAGAAATTTCTTTGTTAACATCAACGTGTTACATATAAAGTATGACAGATAAAACGTAATGACGTTTTAATGAAAGCAATTAAAAGTAACTTATCTTAGTGGAAATTGCATAACCTGTTTCAGATATAGCAATACTGTAAACAATAAAAAAAAAATAGTGTTCACGTATTTATTATTAGATATTTTGACCGAAAATCAACAAATTTTAAATAACTAAACAAATTTTTTTTAAGTGAATTATTATATTATATATTTTTTCCAGCTACAAAATTTTCCTACGTAGCAGGGCACAGTCAGTAGTGGGTAGTTCTCCACTTTCCAATGGAATTCATGACATTGCGTGCAAAATCAAATTGTAATCTAACCCCTTAGTTATATATTATTCACTGCTAACCTTTAATGTATTAATTTATTATCTGTTGTAAATATGTATTTTGTTATAGGTGACGGTCTCCATATTGTTATTGGATCTCTTTTAACATGCAATCGATCATAGTGGGACTTTATCTCTTTTTACCGATCAATCTCCTTCGTGTGTTCTCCATTCAACGTGACATTGGCAAAGTGACTTGTGCTCTACACTCTCGAAGACTTGCACTCTCGAAGCGCCATGATTAAAGAAATTTAGAACGACATTGCATTGGTGTCGGACCTCAAAGCCGCGCTAACTGCCTTGTTTACTAGATTAAAAAAATTATGACGATTCCTCCGAATGCCAATCTAACCCACAATCAATCAGTTAGTCATGACACTTGTCTGGACTACAATAGCCTCGTTTATAAATTTATTGAAAACAAACGCCTAAATATTTATATGAATATTTTTTAACGACTAATATAATTTCAGTGAAAATAATAAAAATGACAAATGTAAAGATTGCTAATGGCCGGATGACCCTAACACCATTAGATTTTTGTATGTATAATTGACGTGTCTACCGGTGCTTTGCTCCAACGCGCGAAACATCAAATCAATGAAAACATTGACAGTCAAAGGAAACTCAGTGTCGATTAAAGACAACCGTGTGCTTTGTTTATTCTCCGGTATTGTTTTGAGCTTTACTGTGATAATTTAATTTCGAGTTATTCGGTTTTGTTATATAGATCTGAGGGCGGGATTATGTTCTGTTAAATAAACATATATACTTTATTAAGTACAGTAAAATAAAATGTTCGTTTTGAAATTATCTCATTACTATATATATAAGTTGTAAAATAAGTTGTATATTGATATATTAGGAATTTCAACGCGTGGATCACAAATTATTAATAAATAATTGTTTGATAGTATAGGCACAAACCATTCTTTATAAATATTGCAAACAACAATATTAATAATAAACCTTTAAATATAATGTTCAAGTAGCCAGCCGCAGAGAGCCTACGTTGCATAATAAAGGAAACTCTGTTTACAGGCAGGAAGGCCTACTTATAAAATATTTGAAGAGCTTCGATCACTTTACACCTGCCTGATATAATAGTAAAAACCAATTTCGAGATTGTATTTGCTTTCGTTGCGTGACTCTTTGACATCGCTATCAAACACTAATGCTTTGAATTATTAAAACAATAACAAGGAATGGTCAGTTTCTTTACACTTTTGTCGTAAAGTATTCAGTAAAAGCTTTTATTATTGATATTTGTATATAAGTATGAATTTATGATACAGAAAAAAGATTATTATGAAGCAATGTTTTTTATTACTTTACTCTGCTATGCGGGTAAAGCGAAAAGCTAGAAAAAGTATTAATTCGACAAAAAAAATATTAAGATCTGATTATACTTTTAACACTTGTAAATAAGCTATTTGAATGTATTATTTTTATATATTTAGGCAACGGTAAAGTGAAAGAGATTGTGTACTCTAAATAAACTCAATATTATCTGTACCAATAATCAATTTGCTTGATAACAACTATCTAGGTAAAAGTACCGCTAACTTTGTTTATTCCAATTACGTTTCAAGAAAATTCTCAGTATTTTTTTTTATTTTCATTTTATAAGAGGGTACTATATTCTATAAGGAATCCATGTTTATGACGATTCGTGTGCATTTTATTTAACTAATATCTTTATTGATTTGTGGTACAAATGACTAAATAAAACTCTACATTAAGAATTTTATACAAGAATACTTTCTAGAATAATATTCCCATAAATTACTCCACACTTGCTAGTCAGGAATTTCCAGTTTCAATAATATTATCTAAGAGGATATTTAAATTATATAGGTTCACCGACATGGTCGTAGCGCCGTTGAAGTGTCTCATCGTATACTCTCGATCGCTGGTGCTCGTAGGTTCGACTACCACGTTAGGAATTTTTATATTTAAGCTGATTTCATTTTCTCGATCGAGTATTTAAAATGGCGAAAATGGATATCAGATTAAGGAGAAATGAGCAACATAGACATTTAACTACTGTCATTGTGGAAAATAATAGGATAAATTAAACGTACCGAAATTTTCGTAAATTAATTTATATAAAAGTAACTATTGCTTTACAAAGTGTGGTCTAGACTGAAATAAAAAAACAAACAAACACAAGGAACTAACGAATACGCAGAAGTTTCTGCACTTCAGTTAATAAAATTTATATTTTATTTATATACTTTTTTTTAATGTACGGCATGCATTGCATTAGTTCTTAATGAGTACCTAAAACGTAAAGAGGGTTTATTTCGCGTGTCAGCATTGAGTTCAATGTTAAGTAAAACGTTTCAGGCAACCAACATGACTGAATATTTTAATAGTTACTTAGTTTAATATGGCAGTCGGTATGTTTTTTTTAAAGTTGATTTAAGCTTATATAGAATAGAATATTCTTTTAATTCACATACACATACATATATAGTTTTTTTATTAACAACCCTAGTGTATTTTTGCATATATTTGTAATATTTTGTTTTATATGAACGTAATCCCATATAATAGGTAATACATAAATATATTAATACAGTACTGCAGTTTCTTCATATTTAAATAACTTTACGATATTACTAGCTTGTTATTGTTAAGGTTCAAAATGAAAGCTAAAGAAAATCAATGCAAGCTTTAAGCGTTTAATGTCCGTTATAAAAGTCTATATGTGGCCAGATCAGTTCACTTATTCAATATGTATGGACGGAGACCGGAGTGGACCTCGGCATAGAATATTCAAGGGCCCATTATCTCTGTTACATTAGATGTAGAATGGTTTATTTTAAACGTTTCAAATCAGAATCAAAGAGTTCTGAAACTAAACAGGGTAAGTAATTAATATAATTTTATTTTGTGTGTTGCTATATTACAAAATTAACAACTTTAAAACAAGTATTGTGTATTTAATTAGCAAATATTTATTACAACGACAATTACGGGCTGCAGTACTAAAATAATCTGATTTGGATTTAGTATATACAATTTCCGTTTTTCACTAAATTACACTCACTGAAGTAACGCACAGGAAAAACTTGGCCTCAAGTAAGAGTCAAGTAAAGTAAATGCAGGGATAGCGCTTAAGAGAGTTTTTTTAAAAAAAACCCTTTACATACGAAAGGAGAGGATTTTGGACATTTTACATTCGAAACTACGAAAGGTAGAAATGGAAATCACTAGGGCCACGAAGGTGACGTAAACGAAGTTACGGGCGACAGCTCGTGTTTTATATATTTGATACACGCACTTCTTACAACTACCCTTATTTTATTTAATACAACCTATATTTTATTTAATTATTGAATATACCTTCGCACATCTTGTGTACCTATTGCTGTTCAACGTTTGATTGTAATAATATAGGTGTATTGTTATTATACTCTCTGGCACCTAAGACAAAACGCGTTAAATACCGCCACTCAACACGCAATATCTAGAATGCGGGCGAAAAGTGGACATCAGATGGTCTTGTCCTGACTATGTCTGAAATAGCGTGAAGCTGATATATTTCTTAACATCTTATTTCTCATTGTGGAGTTAGTTTTTAATTATAAATTTAAATAACATATGTACATTAGATCGTAGTTACATTTTAAATTAAACACAGATATGAATATATTTCAAAATATTGTTATGAGATGCATCATACAGTATCGACAGATATAGTATGACGTGTTGCGATATCGAATGTTTTCACTCGGACTCATGTTGCTCATGACAATTTTATCATACAAGTACAGCATTTGTAATTTCAACATCAGAACAGGAAGTTACCGAAAATGAAAAATGTAATCAAATATTAATGAATCTCCATAAATAAAGAAGTATGTAGGTAATGACATAAAAAAAAAAATTAAAGGAACTTTAATAACAATGTAATAGTTTACGAGCCGCTTAACACTTATACTAAAATTTCAGTTACATGACACGAGTGTCTAATGTAAACTAATTTTAAAACAGTTGCTTACAATGTAAATACAATGCCGGATGTATTTATATATACATGTACAACAAATATGGTGCTAGATAAGTTTTCTTTTGTATAATTTACAAGCGAACCTACAATTGCGAAAACTAACTAATAAAATTAGTATACATTCAATTTTTGTATACACTTAACTCGCCCACTATTTTATAAATGTTTAACTGTAAATAACCATAAACGTCTTGGTAGCAGCTGGGACGCGTTTTACTTTACCCAATGATTGTAGGTTAAAAATTCACACGGGGAAATGTTTACATTTATAATATAAGTGGTTCCTGCGTGCGGTTGAAGGAATTCCGGCCTCAAGTTCCGCCATTCAACGAAAATGGAACTAATAAGAACTGCTTTCACACTGTTTTTTTTTTTTTTCGAATTTGACTATATGCTGTTGACCTTAATGGTCTTGACAGCGACACCGGGGGGGTGTTAAGGGATGAGAGTGCTCGATCCCTGCGAAAAATGCAAGCACTGTATGGCTGCTTGAGAGTTGTTTTCTTCCATTTTTTTTTTAGCATTTTTAGGAATATTATTGTTTTAGCATATGGCTGCCGAACATTGGAAACAGTTCACGCGAGCGAATCGTTGGTAGTACTATGTGTTTAATCACCCAGAATGCAGAAGGTGTGAAATAATAATATTTAAATTATTATTGTTAAAACTATGTAAATAATAATATTGCTAGGACTGACACACAAGTTGTTATTTATTACTCACGTTAGGCACGTCACAGGAAAGACCCACGGATCTAAAGTAGTGAAAGTAACTCACGAGATATCAATAAACTAGTAAGTTATGCAAATTGGGACGCTTTTACTAAAGTAAAATACTTTACAGTAAACTGTAAAATATACTTTACAGTAAACTATAAAGTATATTTGTCGAATTTTAAAATCTTGCCGTTTTTATATGTTATAGAAATATTTTCTATGGTTCTCGAAAATATATAGGCGCTTATGTGTTATTTGGAAATTGTTCATTTTGATGTACACAAGGACAATAACAAACTACTCTATAATACATAATGTGCTGTGATCACTTGAAAGATTTTTAATTGCCTATACATATAATAGTATGTGGGTGTTAACAAATAGACGCGTAGTTATGTAAACAATTATGATTGATCACAGACACTTTGAGCTTTATCATATTGTAATAAAGTATAAAAAGGTAGTGTTTAATATAATTTATTGAGGCTTTTCTGTTTTATAATTACGTCTCATGGTGATGTTAATCATTGTGTGCTGTCAACAAATTCTGCCTTATAAAGCATTACTTAGTATTAGCTGACATTTGTACCTGCCTTTGCTTTTCAATTCATCTAGCTTACCATTTATTTTAGTCTAGTAATAGTATTTATAATCAATTGACGTTTTCTCAGATATATACTAAAATAAGAAATATTTGAATTTGTTGCCATATTCTGTTCATACAAGGTTATTCTTGTCTAGCTAATTTGCATCACATTGGTAATGAGTGTTTCCAATGAAAAAATCTACAGGCATACTAAATGGTATTTGGCATAGAAAATAGTTTTATTTTGATGACTAAATTCATAGTTTTGTTAATAATATTGACACTCTTAGCAAATAACGTAATATGGCACTAATATAACCACTATGCAGAATAAAATGTATAAAGATTAAAAGTATATATTTTAGTATTTATTTGACTTCAGTCTGTCTTTTTTAATAGTTGTGTTGTATATGTAAAATAGTAGTAAGACAAAACATGAAATTCTTTTTCAGCTTCCTATTTAGCAGGCAGACCACCCTATTGTCTTGATATTTAATTGATCAATCTCAGATGTTGACTGGCAGAACTTGACTCCAAATTATGAATATTTAAATTATTTTCATTTATATATCACCAGAGCAGAAAAATGAAAATTATTTAAATATAATATTTAAATAATTTACATAATTATTCCCCCAAGCCCCTCACAAAATATGATGTATTCTACCAATATAGATTGTCTCATTATTGTATGATGTAGAAAGATAATGCAAGATGTTCCTATGCCTTTTAATAAGGTTAATTTTTATATAATATATAGTTACAAATTACTTACTTTTTGTAGACTCTACAGAAGGAGTTATTTATCCTTTTATCAGATAGGTGCCTTCTACGGTCCTCAAACAAGTCTTTGATGGCTGTCACTCCGAGCACAAATAACACTGGTAGCATTGCCACTTCCTTACCAAATGCATTAATGGCTGGTACCCAGTTTAATAACACTATAAATATAAAGTACACATTTGCAATTCTATGGAATTGCTCAAAAAGGTTCTTAGGTATAAAAGAGAGCAATGTATATTTAGTAGTCCTGATTTTGTTATTGCATCTCTGTCCATTTGGGTGATCTTTAGGAGGAGTCTTATCAGGGACAAGATGATTGGGGATAACTATAAAATGTCTGTTGTCAACAGCTGGTTGTTGACGACGCATCAACCAAAATACTGCCCGACGCCATGGTGCCACAACTGACGCCCGACGTAAAGTGTAAATAGAATCCGATCTCGATGCCTGACGAGAGTGATGTCCTCGTACTGACGATAAACGAGGTTGCGCACTCGCAGGGGCAGCGTCTCGGTGACCAGGGGGTAGAATAAAATCCGTACGACTACCGGTCCGACTGTGTCCTGGTCCAGAAGTTGCACGTTGTCCTTCGCCAATTTGACCATGGGACAGGGCACGCTGATGTCCTCGCATAGCCGATTTGAGTGGCTGGCGAGCGTTTGCAGGGTTCCCTGCCAACATCGGCATTCCTCCATGACTTATGGACCTCGAATGTCCTTTCACTTTCGGAAAAAGATATGTTTGCTCTGGTGCTCCTGGCAAATTCGGTATCGCCGAGGGAGTCTCTCCACTTCCTTCTGTTGACATTTTTATTCATCTGAAGGTCGTTCAGCTCACTTTTTCCTCTCATTTAAAATCTCGTTGTTTAGTGCGCCGGACCGTGTATTTTATTGCTCTCAATTCATCTAAAGAGAATGTGTCGAAAAGTTGAAGCATATGGTTTGAAATCATCTGATCACTATTTTACATATCACTATTGTTCATATTTTGGGAACATATACATTAAATGACCTAAAAAGTTTCAAAACTGAAAACATTTTTTGATAATAAGATTAAAAGATAAAAACAGTAATATTTAACCGCCACGAAAGATACTGTCGCACGTGAAGTGTGCACAAGACAAACTCAAAAACAAGCAAAGTTGACCGACCGACTGACAGTGACAGATTGACAACATCACAGTTTGAACCACAGACAAGAGACAGCCTGAGACGGTAACTTTTTTTTTCGGCTTGGTTAGTCATATTCATATATTATGTGTTTGCATTTAATAAATTTTAAAACCGTCTTGAAAATAATATACATTGTTACACAAAGAAAAACAAAACAAACTTTGTATGCTAATATAGCTTAAAAATAATCACTTTCAGTATTTGCGTAAATAGAAAAATATAAGTTTAATAATAATACTTTATTGCACACAAGAATTTCATGTTATTTACAATTTTACAAAACACTTAAAATATAGGTCGCCATTGCTTCGTTGAGAGCATTGGTCGTTAAGAGCAAATTCTTTCAGTCAACCAAACAACAATAATGGATATATTATATGAAAACGCAAAGAGGTGCACAAGTTATTGATAATAAGTGTATTAAGTTTATATTAATAACGAATCATACATACATCAATTCATGAATACATAAATATACACATATTTATACAAACATACAAAATTAAGTTTAAATTATATCTACATCTATGGTCAGTCTTGGTTTGGTGCCTAATGTTGGTAACGATATAAACTCGTCGACGTCATCCCCGGCAGACATATTCGTGTAGTTTTCTGAAACTTCCGACATTTTGACATTTCGTCCCCGGTTAATCTTATATTTCTAATCTTGTAAGAATCTAACTGCAATACTTTTGGTTCAACATGGATGAAGAGTACGATGCAATCGTTTTAGGCACCGGTCTAAAAGAATGTATCCTCAGCGGAATGCTTTCTGTGTCTGGAAAAAAGGTCCTGCACATTGATCGTAACAAGTATTACGGTGGTGAATCAGCATCAATTACCCCGTTAGAGGAATTGTTCGCAAAGTTTAATGCACCAGCACCTGATGAAACTTATGGTCGTGGCCGCGATTGGAATGTGGATTTAATTCCTAAGTTTTTAATGGCGAATGGACTTCTTGTTAAGCTGTTAATCCATACGGGCGTCACCCGGTACCTTGAGTTTAAATCTGTTGAGGGTAGCTATGTGTATAAGGGTGGTAAGATTTCAAAAGTCCCAGTGGATCAAAAGGAGGCTTTAGCATCTGACCTGATGGGTATGTTTGAAAAGAGGCGTTTCCGAAACTTCTTAATATACGTTCAAGATTTTCAAGAAGAAGATGCCAAGACTTGGAAGGATTTGGATCCTAGTACCGCAAATATGCAATCACTTTATGACAAATTCGGGTTGGACAAGAATACCCAAGACTTTACAGGTCATGCCTTGGCTCTTTATTTGGATGATAATTATTTGCAACAGCCTGCTATTCAAACCATTCGTCGTATCAAGCTGTATTCTGATTCTCTTGCTCGATATGGTAAGTCTCCCTACCTCTATCCTATGTATGGTCTAGGAGAATTGCCTCAAGGATTTGCTAGGCTGTCTGCTATATATGGAGGGACCTATATGTTAGACAAGCCAATAGACGAGATTGTCCTTGGTGAAGGAGGAAAAGTGGTAGGTGTGCGTTCTGGCAAAGAAGTTGCCAAGTGTAAACAAGTCTACTGTGACCCCAGCTATGTCCCTGACAGAGTTCGTAAGAAGGGTCAAGTGATCAGATGCATTTGCTTGTTAGACCATCCTATAACTAACACTAAGGATGCTTTGTCCACTCAGATCATTATACCACAAAAGCAGGTTGGCAGGAATTCTGATATTTATGTATCTATGGTATCTTATACTCACCAAGTTGCTGCTAAAGGCTGGTTTATTGCCATGGTCTCTACAACTGTGGAAACCAATGATCCTGAGTCAGAGATTAAGCCTGGTGTTGATCTCTTGGGTCCAATAAGACAAAAATTTGTTTCTGTATCAGATTATTATGAGCCTACTGATGATGGCAGCCAAAGTCAAATCTTCATTTCCGAGTCTTATGATGCTACCACACACTTTGAAACTACTTGCTTAGATGTTCTTAAGATCTACAAGAGAGGTACTGGCGAGGACTTTGATTTCTCAAAGGTTAAATTGGAATTAGGTGAAGAGGAGCAGTAAATGTTGTCAAATAATGTATATTGCTTGTTAATTTTAATATTTGTTTATATACTGGCTAAATAAATGTTCAATTAGGGATATTGGGAAAATTTTATGAGCTTTGATGTGTTGCAGTAGAGTTGACTGGCTCTTTCATTCTTTACTTGTAGCATTTTATTTTTAAAAAACAATAATTGAAAAATATACAGATTGTTATTAATAAGATTTATTCATCATTTAAGGATGCTTTTATATATAGTTTGAAATCAAGGCATGTAATGATCTGCACAAGAGATGGAGTTTGCATTTTAAATGTATTCCATTCTTATTCTTCATCTGTGTATCCATATCATTTAAATAATGTCAATGTATCAATGCTCACAATACACATATTTTGTGTAAGATCATAAATAAAGTTACTGATTTAAAACAAGTCTTAACTTTATTTCCACTTTCCTTTAACACCTTACTATTTTAAAATTTATTATATAGAATTATAAAAAAAACCAAAGGTCTTCATGTATATCATATAAATATTATAAATATGTTTATATTATGAATTCATTAAATATTTTAGACAATAAAGATGATCATCTCTACATCCAATGAAAATGTAATTTTTATATACGGCAGGTGATGAAAATGTTTCATTTGGCAATTGATACTCAGTGGCTAGAGACCCATTATCACTGTTCAGTACACACAATTTTCCATTATTGCATGCTGTTAATATATATTTGTCATTTAATCCACAGGGTGTTGAATAAATTGGAGATGTGAGTTGAGTTTTCCAATTTAGATTTGGTTGAAAATTTTTTATATTGACACAATAGACTTTATTATCATGACAGCCAAATATTATCCTCCATTTGAATTTGTCCACTTCTATAATATAAAACGAAGAGAATATATTCCCCTTTGCGCCTTGAAACTTCCAGATCTGAACAAAAGTTTAGAGAAAAACATTGTTAGTCTCAAATGTTAGCAAAAAATAGATAAGCAAAAAATGCATAATCACCTTGATGCCTTTTTCAACTGTCCGACAATGTAGTTCGCCATTTACTTCCGCGAAGACAACATATTTGTCATTGTCGTACAGAACGGGGCTTGCGAATACGGGGCTGCCAACCGTGCCGCGCCAGACCACCGCCTGGGTGTCCGCGTGCACACTCGCGCACGTGCCTGATAGAGTACCCAGAAGGATATTCTCGTTCTTAGCTATAACTAAGTTTGCAGATATTGCCTGGTCGGCCACATGTATTGTGTGCTTAATTTCTCCAGTCTGAAATATATATTAAGTGTATTTTGTACTAATCAAACATGGAGTAGGCGATAGTGGCGCAGCAATGGTCATGGGGTCGATTCCAACTCGGGGGGAATGATAATTATATTTCAAATATTTTTATTTCTCAGCTCTAGTAGATAAAACACAGCGTGGCGTTGAGTTCCGTCATTTAACAATGTCCCGATGTCAGGCGGAAAGTGGAGAACGAAGTGCCTTGACACTAGCACTACTCTCGGACTACACAGCTATGCAGGAAACCGAGGGAAGCTGCAAAAAAACAAGACATACTTGTTTTTTTTACACCATTTATACGCCCATTTTAGAAATATTGTGTTTTGGTTGGCTATATAATGTATGATTCAATCATTATCATAAAAAATTGGAAAATATGTGCATATTAAAAAATATGTTATATTATAGATGTTACGTCTGTTATGGTTGGATATAGCGAGAAGTTAGGTTCCAGCACCTAACACAATATTGTATCTAAATTTACAGTTCAAATAATAACTAAACTATTAAGGAAACTATTTCAGAGTCATGAAGTTTTCATATAAACTGTGATAAATAGACCTCAAAACAAAAGGAATCTATGATTTTTTTTGTATAAAACATTTGTAATATTGTACACAATAATGTTCCATGGTAATCATTAAATACATTTTCCATATAAACTTTGCAATTATTTGTACAAATATAATAATATACATATTGTCATTCAAAAACCACTTAAACGATAAAAATGGTACTTAGCTTAGCTAGCTATAATTTATAATCAAATTTTATATACATTTTTCTGCAGCTTCACGCTTTTCCCGCATATCAGGGTGGGCAGAGGGAACCTAATGTAAAAAACTCTGTTCTTCACTTTCGCTCCGAATCCTAGACATCGCGTGTTGAGCGACAAATTTCAATCCTGGGCTTTTTACCAGCGTGCCGAAACGGAAATAATTTTAATATAATCGTTCCCCTCGAGTAGGAATTCAATTCACAACAAACACGTCATACACGCTGTCTGTCCCACTGCGTTACATTGGCCAATCAAATTTATAATCATTCTAAAAAGACATATTTAGAAACCGTATAAAATATAACAACAAATATAAGTTGTATGTAATTATTGTATTGTATTGTATGTAAATACAAATATAAGTCGCTGGATGTAGAACGCATGGCTTAGCGGTCAGAGTACTTGAACGGTTTTCAAGCGCCGGTTCAAATCCCGCTGCGTTAAAAAATTTATACGTTTTCTATATATGTCTTTTTCAATTTCCTTAGTGTGCTATAAAATGTTAAAAATAAAAAATTATAATAATTCTGTTTATAGTGTTATAAAGATAATCAAGACAAATAAATTTTTATTCTAATCAGCTGACCGTTAATTATTTACCATAGCGTCCAGGCAGCGTATGAAACCGTCGTATGACGCGATATATATTTGTCCCTTGCAAAATATTCCTTTACTCTTGATCATAGAACCGACGTTAATTCTCCAGATTTGTTCACAGTTTTCTAACGAGAAGCATACTATAGTTCCGTCGTAAGTGCCGACGACGCCGCAAGGAGTGGATGTAGGATTATTGTAGCAAAGTACTGGTGCTTCGATTCGAGATTTCACTTGTAACGCGCCTTGAGTTATGCCACTGATTGCGTCAATAACAATTATTTTCCCCGAATGGCTGCCCACAGTTACGTATAGGTTGCTGAAATAGAATAATTTTACAAACGAATGAATTCTTTATGTCAAGGCCTATTTTTTGTAACGTGGGGAAAAAGGGGCTTTGTAAAATTCATACTAATATTGTAAATGCGAAAGTAATTGTCTGTCTGTGTGTGACGTCATCACGGCCAAACCGCTGAGCCAATTGTGGTGAAATTTTAGACAGAGATACTTGATGGTCTTGGGATGGCTACATTTTTCTTCCATTTCTTTCATTCTTCATTTCCAGTTATTTAATTGTTTTACGAAAAGGCGAAAAATGCGAAATAGCTATAGATTACGCGGGCGAAGCCTCGAGCAGGTTGCTAATTTGGAATAAATATTTATTTGAGGATATTATTGGTATTGTCGTAATTATAGTTTGGTTGAGAAGTATTAGCTGAATGCGATAGTTTCGTGTTTAAATCCTACTAGTAGCAATATTTATTTAAATTTTATATGCATTTCCTTGTTCTGGTTGGTTGGTCTATGTAATGATTCTCTAAGTCTATCCTGCATACATAATACAGAATGAATAATATAAAGAACATATTAATATATACTGTTTATTTACAAACTTACAGGCCATTCTGAAACAGTGTAGGTGAAGCATCAACACATTTCCCAGTATCATAACTCCATACATTAATCAGCTCTATGGATCTAAATGTGGAATTTTCCATTACCTTCTTGACTGATCGATTAGTTGATAAACTCTCAGAGATAGATAAAGGTCTTTTTAATCTTTTCTTAGATTTGTTGTCTTCTAATCTTAGTTGTTTTATTGCTATTGACAATATTTCACTAATTGTGTTACCTTGAGTGAGTAAGTACGGCAAAATAAATTTTCCAAACTGTGGTGAAATCATAGATATTTTATTGCATAAAGCTACTGCCTGGAATGATGTGCCACCGATAGAAAAGAAATCTTTATTTTTTATTTCTTCATATGCAAATTCTTTACTTAGAAATGTTTTTAATTCTTTTAGCAGTAAATCTTTTAAAGAGTCTAAGGTGTGAGCAAGATGTGTTGTTTCAAACATTTGTGATAGAATTTGTTTAGATATCTTGCCATGAGAATTTGTTGGTAGATGATCTACTCTAATTATTTTATCAGGCCAGTGCTTGTCGTCCAGTTTGCATTTTAAAAAATCTGATAACTCTTGGCTGCTCAGGTTTTCAGATGAATAGTAAACAACTAGTATGTTTGGTTTAGGTAACCAGATACATGAACATGTTTTTACCCTTGGACATTGCATTATTGTATTTTCTATAGATTGTAAGTTAACTTTGTGTCCAAATCTTTTAATAACATCATCTGTACGACCCCTGTAATAAATTGTGCCATTCTTTAGTTCTCCTAAATCACCTGTGTCAATATACTTCAAATTTCTTTCGTCTGCATCATTGGCTTTGTTGAGTATTGTACATTTTCTTGTCTTACTTGCTGTAAAAAATATATATTATAATATTTATTATATATAACTACAACAAATATATTTCTACAAATTTACTTTTATTGTCATTTGATGATTTAGACTTTACAAATAACATTTGCATAAAATTAGAATTCATAAAAAGTTAAAAAAATATGTATGAATCCTTTTTTTCATTTTTACATTGCAAAATAAAGAGCAGGTACATATTATATTTAAATATTTCAATTTACCTAAAATAATTCTGCTGGTGTTACTTTTATGACAAGGTTTTAAAATAATTTCTGTTTCAGACAAGCAATTGCCAAGAGGCACTTCTCGATCATTTAATATCTTATTCAAATCCAACTCAGCTACAGAAGCCCAGCAAGACATTTCAGTGACACCATACAGTGTAAATAATCTGGTTTTATTATTAACATGTTTTAATTCTTTCAATGTTTTTATACCATTAAGAGGTTCACCACCAAGTGCTAATATTTTCAGTGAGGAGGTTCCACTTAAAATTTTATTTTTAATATCTGAATTTGAATATTGAAAGAACTTTGATGGTGTGGTTTGCCAAAATGTTATTGAGTTGTCATTTTTCTCAGGAAACAGCACATCTACCTTTTCAGGTGCAATCAGTAGGGATGCACCATTCATACAAGCTAGTAGAATTTCTATCATAGATGGATCAAATGTTAAAGGAGTTGAAAAATATATGACATCACTTGGTATTATACTAAATATTTTAGTCAAGTCTTCTATATTTGGTTGCATACACTGTACTGGAACTTTAATATGTTTTGGTTCTCCAGTACTACCAGATGTCATTGCTATATAAGAATGATCAGGCATACAGTAGCTAGGGCTTTCATTTGTGTTTAATGCATACAAATCAATTATTAAGTTAAAAATGATCACAGATCTATCTGGTTTTTTATCAAAAAAATCTAAAGAGTTATTGCTGTCTGATTCTCTTATTGCAATTAATACGGTGAATTTTACATCATTAGCAATTTTTTCTATTTGGTCAGTTGGGTCAAGAAACATGAAGGTTGGGCTACATTTATGTACTCTGAAAATTAAAAACATTTATCAATAGTAATCCAATTTCATACATACTATAATTGTGTTACTTTTAGATATATCTACTTACGCAGCAATAACACAAGGAATTAAGATATTCCTTTTGGAAACCAAACCTATTATACCTTTCTTACATGTTAGCTGTTGTAAATTTTGTGATATATATTCACACACTCCATATAGTTCAGAATAAGTATAGTTTTTGTACACGCCATCGTAGTAATGTCTCACAGCTATTTTTGAAGAATATTTAGCACAGGTCTGAACGAAAATATCATAATAGCCATGTTTTAATTTCATTTCATCCTTTAATCTGACAAAAAATATTATTTTTACATACCAATGTAAATTTTATAATATTTTTAATTTAGGCATGTATAATGAAAGTTACTTTATTAAATATTATTTGAAATTTCGTATGTCCTATAAATATTGTTTGGTGGTCTATCAATTATCATTCAAAACAAGGCTATGACAGCTGACAAATGTTATTTGACATTTGGCTCCGAAAACAGGGATTTCTAGAATATATTCAAATTGATATAAGAGAAGAATAAGATTTTGATGTAATATTATCCATATAAATATAAACAATATATTTTATATTATGTATAATTTAACTAAAAGATATAGTTGTTTTTATTTGCTTAGCTTGTATCGCCATCTTGTGGGGAGCTCTTGATAAATATGTGGCACAAATATTTTGCACGTTAAAAGGTAATGTAAGACGTTTCGGAGACAACATTTTTGAATTATATTACATCGTATAATAAATAAATATTATTTTAATTTACAAAATTTTAAAAAGAACTCAAATTAATAATTTTTATATACTAATAAAGAAGTGAAAATGTAGAATGGACGTAGATAAACAATACTTAATATTTGTTAATATATATCTATATACTCTGGGTGCTTCACACACACACTTCAAAACGCTTCTCGCTTTTCACGTTTTTTCCCATATAGCCAGATGTAAACCTAGTGTTATAACACTTAGTTGTCTACTTTCCATCTGATTTAGAGACATTGCGTGTTAAGTGGCGACCCTCAACGCAACCAACTCACAACGTCATTACCATCAGACGCTGTCCCACTGCGCCTCAATAGATATAAAATGCAATTTTAGATATTTGTATTCATCCAAAACCTTTTCACGTATCTGTTTATTTAAAAAAAAATATAATTTGTAAGTAATAGGACAACAAGTGAGATTTGCTTGTAGATATTTGAATTAGAGAGCTTCTATTTGCTTAATATTTTTTAATATTATTTTTTATATTGTTTATTATACTTAAGCTTTAGCATAATTCATTTTTCCATTTGTGGTTGTGGAAAATATTTTTAATATTTAACGAGATCGTATGATTTAAACTTTATCGTAAACTCTATTTTGTTGTTAATTAGTTATTTTTTTAATAAACTGTATTCCATCATCTTATTTAATCATATTATAAAACATAAAAAATAATTTCTATGATTTTTTTCTCGAAAGACGGAAAAAGAAAAAAAAAACATCCAAAACAGTAATCTCTTTTGCTGCTTTCTTGTTAAAATAATAAATTTTTAACACATATTTGTGAAAAGCTTTGTAGGTATGGGATTTTTTAATTCGTGATGAAGCAAGAAGCAAGAAGTCAACTAAAACGTGTAATAATATTATTTTGCGTGAATTCTAACACAGACAGTTTTATTGCACTTTGCTTACTTTACTATGCCAAAAGTACTACTGCATCATGGACATTAACTTACATAACAGAAAAATATATATCGAAAGAAAGTTTTAGTTTAACGTATGTAATAAACACTAAACGATAGAGCCAACATTATAAAGGTCTACGTGTTACGTTACGTGTATCGGTAGAGCACAGAGTTTAATGTAAACATTTAGCAAGACCATTTTTTAATGATTAAAAAAAATAAGAAAATAGTAACATAATTATACTATAATTTTTTTAAATTTAGAAATCAGAAAATTCTTTTAAAAAAATTTGACAACTGTTTGAAAAATGAATCACGTGGGTCTGAAGTTTGAACTGAATTCGCCAAGTTTTGCACAGAGTAAATATGCGCAAGCCTCTGCGGCGATGGTGACCTAAAACGTATTCGGCAAATGAACGGGACCAATCAATTAGGGGCGGTCAGCGATCCGTCGGGAAGGAGGGCAGCGCGCGCGCTCCGTGGAAACTCGGGAAAACGTCTAGGGGAGGGTGCGGGAGTGGGGGGCCGCGGGGTGCGGCGTGGGGAGGGGGCGAGGGCGGAGGGGAGGCGTGATGCCGGAGGGTGCGTGCGGCGGTCGTGCATCGATCGCGCGGGGCGGCCGACTCGCAATGTTCAGTCCGCCGGGGCGGCCGGCGAGAGCGCGCGTGTGATGCGCTGCCGCTGATATGGCCGGCGCTCGGGCGCTCGTGGCCGCCTGCTGCTGCTGGTGGTGGCTGACCAACGCAGCCGGTGAGTACGAAGAACACACCATTACACGATAATTTGTGACACCTACGAACAGCTGATCGCGACGTTCGTGTGACACGCGTTTCCCCTCTCTTGCATTATAATACCCCTTGAGGTGTGCCGATCAGCTGATATAAAAGTTTGCATTTTCCCTTTAATTTGCGGGTTATTTTACATGTTTCAAGAAGAAATTGGCCCTGTGTGCCTTATCCGCGATCACCCCCTTAATTATAGATACCGAGGGCTTAACTTTGCGCAAAATACACTCCATTTTAGTAATGATTCTGATTTATTTAAGCGTTTTTAATGTAAAGTAACACTGTATAATAATGTAACATTCTATATATATTACTCTATTTTTTTAACATATATCTCTTTCGCGTTATGATTTATCTAGTTTATTAAAAAGTAGATCAAACATATAAATTTTATAGAAAACGCTTCTCTGTAAGGGGACTAAATTATTCTGAAACTTAAAAATGAAATCGTTGAAGCTCTTGATTAGTGGTTACATAAGTGAGGTTGCCTCAAGTTCAAGTAAAGTATTTTTACTATTCAAGGACTAAAGGTATTTATGAAAATTCCAAAACTATAAAAAGTTTTTGTTTTTAATATGTTCGATTTACATTAATTTGACATGGCATGGTGTAACGAATATTACATGTAGTCATACAGGGTTGTCTCCAACCAGCATGATCACGCGTCCTGACCACGACCACGACCACTTCTAAACAAGTTACGTCACCCCGAAAACATACATACATCTGCTTAAATGTAAATATTGATCATCATCATGCCACCACGAGCTATCATGTGCAAGCGCATGTTAGCACCTGCCGGAACATAACAACTTTGTATATCACCTTTTATTGCTCATTATTTAGTTTCTATTAATTCATAACAATTTCACAGTACAGTACAGTCTTTGACAGTCATGTTCTTACTGAAATTACTCTTTTAATAATTTTATTAGACGACACTCGATTGGAATAACTACTTAAATACTATATAAATACTAATATAAATGTCATTAATGTTTTTTTTTATCAATTTATATATTTCATGTTGGCGTAATGTTCTTATAGGCTTAAGAAACTATTTATGTAAAAATAACTTATATACGATACGAACTAATTGACTGCAGTTTATATCTAATTGCTTTGTGCATATAAAATAAAATTCTGTAACATTTAAATAATTATGTACTCTATTTTAATATATTTTATTACTGCATAAAGTATGGGCCATTAATCCTTTTATTAACACAATTAAAAAGGTCTCGGGATAGGCAAAATCTGATCCCTTAAAAAGACTTCAACGCGTAACTTTTTTAAAATATAATTTTGTTATTAAATATAATAAGTATCTTTTAAATACATATATTTATATACGTTTGTAACTAAATTATATTTTAAATATGCATAGAGACATATGATTGTAGTCTGCAAATACCTTAATATTTTTTTTTAAATAAAAATATTTTAAGTTACTGGTTAATACTGAAAAACAATCTTTGATTAATTTTCTAGACAGCAATATATCAAAGTAAAGGGGTCTTTCTTATAGTTACATAAGGAAGGCTGTCATATCCCCACAACATTTATCACGTTGACTTAAACGGTGGGGCTCGATGTTGAAATATGTATATATTTTAAATATGACTAATATATGATATGAAAAATGTTATTAAGTTTTAAATCTTTGAATCAATTGGAATAAACTTTATCTTAAGATTTGTGTTAAATATACTTAAATTAATGATGGCATGTAAGTCGCGCTGAGATAATCAACTTTTGTTATGAAAAGCTGAAATAATAAAAAATATTCATACAAATAATTTCTTAATTTTGAAATATATATATATATATATATATATATATATATATATATTACACAACTCACTGCTGAAAATACTGGGCGTAAGAATCTGAAATTTGCCATGGATGTTCCATGGGGAATGGGGAATGTAAGAGCGAAGAAAGCGAGAAAGAAACTCGACGGATATAACGACATTTTACGTGTTATAGTCCAAGCAAACGAAATTACGGGCTACAACTTGAATAAATATAATAAATAGCCTAACCGAATATACGTAAAAAATTATATCATATATATAAATATTGAGTACGTGCTCACACCACAGTACTTAGCCGATCAGTAAATATGGCATCAATAGACTAGGCTTTACTAGCGCTCACGTTTAATGGGTCACCGTACGAGCGACGACGCGGCGGATGCCAAACATCGCGCCTCTTACACTTGGCGCGGTGCCAACCCACCTGCAAGTGGTACAAGCTGAATAATACACTGCCCAATTTTCATTACATTTCTTTGATAACAGTTAAAGAAGTCGTAAATATTTAGTATAGAATTGAAATATTTTTAAATTAAGCCTAACTTCATACTTACAACTTATATAAATGTTATACCTAATACTATAAAGATAATACGTGAGAAACTATAAAGTTTACTGCACTATACGAAAATTCAAACTGTGTATAATGAGTGGGATTCGCATCGGCATTATATGCATTATTTTAAGAATCATCGGTTTGATTATTGATTTATGAGCGTCATCAGTTCCCCTAAGAATAGATTACTGCGTGTATAATTCATCGATTCCAAGAACACGTTCCTAAATCTATTGTAGTCGACTGTATTGGAAAAACTACTTCTTGATAACTAAATTATACTATCGAATTTAGTTTGCACGAATTCCAAGACGCCCAAGTTCGCCCGCCTTACGTAAGCTACTTGCCGCATTGAATTTTTATCGCTTCGCCCCGCGCTTGTCGCATTCAAATTTTATATACTATTGCCGTCTTACGGAATATATTGAGCTTCAGAGGAAATTCAGAACGGGAAATGTTAATCTTTTGGTATATTATTTTACTTCCTACGCCGAGCTTTAATTATAGTAATTTGAAATATTACATCAACATTTCGTGTCAAAACAGAAAAATAATAGTTTCAAGTTACAAAAGTTATAAAAATAAAATCTTTTATTGTAATTTCTTCGAAATATATTTTCAAGCATTTTATTTAGAAGTGGAGAAGTCAAGATATTAAGTAACAATATTTGATATACACACCTTCATACACACATATATATATATATATATATATATATAAGTTGCAGACAAGTATTTCCAGACAGAGCACTTTTAAATATAATTTTCTTATTTAAATATATGAAGCTGAATAAATATGTAATTATCTTAAGAGACAAGATCGGTACCGCTTTATAAATACATTATCTTATCAAATAAATCTATTTAAGCAATAAGCTAATACGAGATAATGTGATACTACTCTACTGTATGCAAATGTATTTTAATATAAATTCTCTAAATTTAGGTATAGAATCGCCATTCACATTACATATCTTAGCCTTTTAGAACTTTCGATTTTAGAGATTTATATAGCTGCTCTATGTTTTTTAGTAGCATGCCTTATTTCTTTTTTGAGTCTGAAAGGTTATTTTAATAAATCACATTTAATATCTCTGTAACCAAACATAAAATCTAATAGATTATTAAGAGTTTGATAGCTTGATAAGGTCTTTTTCTATTTCAAAATATTCTAGGAAACTCGCTCGTGGGAAGGTTCCCGGCAAAATAAATACAAATACAATAAAAAAATCCACCGCCATCCGCCATTGAACTATTGACTGTTGACACGCGCTCGTATTAGGGACACGTCACAGATGGCCTCAGGCGATTCCCTATACCGTGTTGTATGTAGAGGGCGAAAAGTGTTCTTTTAAATATTATTTGCCTAATAAATAAGTTTTGTTTTAATCGTAAAATAATGTATATATATAAGAAAATAAAATATATTTATAAAATGCATATAAAAATATGAAGAATAATATCAAGACATAAACAAAATCTAATTAACATTATAGAAATATTTTAACATTTTAAAGTGTTATTAACACAACTAGAGAATTGCACAATATTTTTTAAGAAAACGTATACGGTCAGAGCGCTTGGATGGTTTCCAAGAGACGCGGGTCCGAATCCCGCGGCGTTCAAAATTTTTGTACGTTTTCTAAATATGAATGTTTATCATAGAAATCTGTCCCGTAACTGAGAACCGAATCTACTACTTCTAGTTTGCGAAACTAGGTTTTTGTTTCACATTTTGTTTCTTTTTTTTTCTCAATAATAATGTCTTTATACTTTATAGCAGCTATAAGGGACAGTAAAACAAACATAAAGCATTGGTAAAGGTAAATATGAAGTCGTCATAATATTTTTTATAGCTGTGATAAAATATGTTCCACTGGTTGCCGTAGTCGGGGCATTAATCAAAACGCAATCTATTCTACTGGTGTAATAAGCAATACGCAAGGTTTTTTTTTTAAATAATACTTATAAATAGTATTTTATTGCTAACATGTCTTCTGAAAGAAAGTTACGCTATTGAAACAAGCAGTTTGTTTCAAAAAATGGTAGAAAAATGTGAAACTATTATCCTTTTAACTTATATATATATATATGTCAAATATTTTCTAACGACAAAATGACGCAAATACTCTTTCATTTTATAAATTCCCATAATCAAATGTCACACACGTATGGTTCGACATCATACGATATTAATCAAATATTTACTCAAGCAATTGTGTCGGCTAAAAATTGATAGCAAGTGCCGAATATTTCTACAGGTCTGTATTTACAGAATGCTACCTGTTTTTTTGTCAATAATTTAAGCTCTTTTTAGAAATATAAGATATTGTAAATATTATTTATGGTTTGCCCCTTTGAATATTAATTAATTAAAATCAATAATGTTTTATCTATAACAGCTTGTTAATTAATCATTTTCTAAATAAAAAAAATATATATGTATAGAAATGTAACAAGATTTACATAAAATTTATTTCGAGGCCATTGTGGCGCAGCGGGGCAGCTGCTAACAGTAAACGCGAGTTCGATCTTAACACACATATATATATATAAATTATTTTCACGTTCGTATGATCCGCCACTTAACAAGGAATGTCTCGATTTCGGAAGGAAAATGGAGACCGAAATGTCACTAGGCCTTTCTTTGCCATGCCATGGCCTGGTAAAAAATATTTATCTAAAAAAAAATATTTCATAGGAAATTGTAGCTGAAACTAACGAGTGAAAACTAATACCGTCCGCGTCTCGACCGACCAATAATATTTTATTGGCTACTAATAAAGTATGCAATCAACTATACAAGTCATCGCTACGCATGTTGATTTTTTCAAATCACTTCAGTTTATATTTTAAACACTTTGTTGATTGATGTTTCTGAAACTGTTATTGTTACTACGTGCAGTATATACGGATTTTAAAAGGTTTCTAAAAATGATTTTTGTCCGATTATGTAGAGAATATGGTAGAAATAAATATTTTCTTCGAGCTAATTATTTCGATGTTTATTACGAATAAAATTTCTAAACAAGGTTATTCATGAAAATGATTGCTTCAAGAAAAAAAAATAGGAATTATGCTATAAATATATATACGTATATAAGCTATATACGTCGATCGTAGTTGCGCTATTGAAATGTCTCCTAGTGCGCTCAAGGACTGTAGCTTCAAATCTCAGCAAATAATGTGTACTTATACACTAAACTTAAATGTATCTCTGATTTAGTAGGATTAAAGTAAGGTAAGGTGGGTGTTGGCAAAAATCTGTAAATACGAAGAAAACAATCTGAGCTCTCTTCTCTTGATACGTCAAATATGCGCATTAAAGAAAACATAAAAACAAAAGAGAGGAAGAATTCATGAATTGTCAATATTGTTGTCTTCATATATGTTTATCTCCTTATAAAAATGAGTATGATTGGCTGTCGATGTATTTCCCTCCAAATAATAAAATCAAATTCTTCACAGAGCTTGTTTCACAAATCTTCATAATAAAAAATATACTATTTAGTATTATAAAGACAGATTTAAAAAAGAATGAAGTATATAGACCAGAAACTACTAGGAATACTGATTTATTTATTTTTACTTCAATTTTGTACATACATATCTTTCTTCGCTCTAAGTTATATTTTGTATGGAAAATGATAACCCAACACCGCCATCACCGGTAAATAAGATTGCTTTCGAAATCTTAACTTGTAAGCTAATTTCAAAGAAAGTAATTTTGTTGACTGAGATAAGAACATTTTCGAACGTGTAAAATTTTCGCTGTCACTATGACGCCATGTTTTGGCGCAACGTAACGTGTCTCAAAAAAGATAGCATAAAGGGCATTTACCTTAGAAATGCACTGTTTCGTAACAATATTAATCCGCCAAAGAAAGTATTCAAGTTCGTTGTCCTTGCCAATCGTGTATATGAAATAACGCGTAAAACACGCTAGGACGAAACATATTTAAATAGGGACAAACTTTAAACATTTCAAACTGATTGAATTATAAAGTTATTACTGTAAGGATTGAATAAATTTGTGATTTTCTTTTTGTTCATAAAATAATCTCTTGTATGTAAATACATATATATATTTCTGATATTTCATTTAGCTCATTTAAATATATATAAAAGAATCTCAAGTTCTCTATGCTGCTCTTTCTCTCTCTGCCACTGTAAAGAGTCTAGCTGTAAAAAACTAGTAATAGTAAAAAATAATTTGCAAAATGATTGGAGAGGATAAGCTATATCGAGATATGGGAAGTTGAATAGATAGCGGTGTATGTGAAACATTCTTGTACTAAAACTAAAAGAAACTGGAAACGATCACGATATGCATATAATCTGCCCAATTAATTGTAAAAAATGTGTAAAAATATAACTTATGGAAGATTTTTTTATAAAAAATCTTTATATAAATGTGTAAGTGAAATGACTCGCGTGCGCCATGCGTGCGAGCAATGCTACCCTGGCAACAAGAATGACTACAGCTACCCTAAAACCAATTCGAATGCCACGTACTTCGAATTCTTTTAATAACCAGATTACTTTTATATATTTTTATTCATAATAATAATGCGGCAGTACGATAAAAGCTATAGTAAATGTATAAGCTATAATAAATGTATTAAAAAGTAAAACGCAAAAAAAAGACAATATTATGTGCTTTACAAGTGTTTAAGTAAGCGGTCAAATCTGTTCCTAAATTAAACATCAAATGTCGGGGTGAGTGAATAAATGAATTCAGTCACTTAAAGGGAATAAATGGTATTCGGAGATTGCCGTAAATCTTTCTCTTTCCCCGGCGTGCGATAAACTGCCCCTTTATTTCGAACCCTTATATAGAGTACTGTTCAATTAATATTTAGTTCGCAACGCGACAGTGTATACTGTCACTTATTTATTCAAGAAAGTAACTAATAAATAAAGCATTAGCTTATAAAAGTTTTTGACGCTAAAATGTTTTAAGTGTAGCTATAGAACTGGCGTATACTGGTTATAGTAGCGTGAAGCTGTACATAGAACTAAAAGTACTATAATATTCGAATAATTACAGTACGGTACACAATTGTTTTACGATATTTTAGTGTTATTCACAGAGATTAAAAAAAATTTAGATAAATAACTAAAAGATTGAACGTATCTTGAATTGAAATTGCCAATTTCAATTTTTCTTGTCTGTTGAGAGTTAATGTTTTTCAAATGAACATCTTAAATGTTATTAAAATATACAGAAAACCTACTAATAGTCACTTCGTAGTCGTTTGCAATGCTATATGTATAATTTATTTCATCTTATTAGAATGATTTCTCGTATAGCAACGCTAGTCAGAAAGAATCTAGTTCCTTTAAGACACACTCCGTTACTCAGCCTCGATACATTCCGCCCGTATTAGATACATTGCGTATTGAGTGGTGAAATTCAACGCCGCGATTTGTCTTGCACCAGACGGACGAAATGAAAACTGCGCCACGATGGCCTTTATAATATCATCATTATATTATACTCGAAAAAACTGTGCTTTACTTTTTTACAATTATGCTGACATAGGAAATTTGAAATATTATACGAACTTTGCCGTATTTAAAGATTATATGGAGAAGATGCCTTAGAAGTATATGAAATTAATAAAATAAACATTACTACTACCATAGATTTGTCACACATTTTTGTATATGACATAATAAAGTATTTGACGCGTCAACGTATAAAGATTTGAACGCAGCGTGATTTGAACCCGCGCCTCTTGAAAACCGTTCAAGCGCTCTGACCGCTAAGCCATGCGTTCTACATCCGGTTACATCGAAATTTTATACGCTTATTACAACTTCTTATATTTGTTGTTAACATCTCTGTAGAGAGATTCTACATCTTTCTGCTACCCAAAGATTATTCTACGAACAATCGTTTGGCAAGAGAGAATGCTATTATTAAATATTTTTCTTAAGCATTGCTTTTGAAGCCTTTTCTAACAAGTTTTTCTAAATACACAAGTCTGTTCAATTTCCAAGTGTAAATAATTAAAACCAATGTTAGATAAAAATAATCATATATAGTTTGTCTTCTAGGACAAGTTCAAAAAAATTCATCCAAATAATACAGTGAACGGCGAGATATATATGAGCACGAAATTAAATTTGCTTTCATATAAAAGACTTATATACTGTCTTACCCTAAATTGAGGTAAAAAAATAAAACTTTATGAAGTAAAGGCAACGTGCTGATTGACACGCGCCTCAGTTTACGGGTCACGGAACTACGCATGTAAGTTTTTCCATTAGTACTTTATTTATGATAGCAATAATCAATGTCAAAATAAATTATATTTTGTAACTTTAGATTTTCTGACACTAATATTTGTAAAACATTTTTAAAATGTTATTCTCACACTTAGGATATAAACAACATTTTTAGAAAACGTATTATTCTTTCTACACAGATATGTAATAAGCGTATAAGAAAGAATATCGACGCAGGCGAATGTTGAACGCATGGTCTAGCAGTCAGTGTAAAACACTAATACTACTAAGTTGAAATAACTAAACCCTTTACAATATTATTCAAAATGGACTGATAACAGGAAATTATTAAAATGAATACGAATTGTTCAGTTGAAACATTTTATTTAATCCTTGGCATTGGCACTTGATTAGTTTAGCGACATTGTACATTAATAAAACATGTCGTTTTTCGAAAATTTCCATGAATACATGGAAGTGATACATATATGAATATTTTTTCAGACTTGGGTACCCAGAAATGACGTGATTCTTATTTTTTTTCCATCTAAAAGCTAGGCAGGTGTTTTTTTATTGTTCGCGTACAAAAAATATTTATAAAACATGAATAAAGCGTGAGTTACATTTTTTTCATAATAATCAAATGGAATAAATATTTATTTGAAATATCATTATATCATGTATTGTATCGCAATCTTGCTCAATTCGTGAAGTCACGAAATCTCATTTTATACAAAATAAAGACCTACGCTTTTTTATTATCTTTTATTTTACTTGAAAATCCACTCTCTTTATGAAGCAAAAAAATTGTTAGTATATGCTAGCTTTGAAGCACGGGTATTATCTAAATAGGGGTAGATATGTGTACTGTGAGTGCAGCATGCTACTGAGGGGTGTAGCTTATTATTATCAAACAGCGAAACGAGACATGTCTAGTACATGAGATGTGGGCTGCAGGTGTCGCAACGAGCGCATTGCGGCGATCAAATCTTGTGACCTCATTCACGTTCACGGTCGCTCCAGCAGTCGTAGGAACTGAACATTTCATTTTATATTATTCTGATAGTCTGCTCGCTCACAATTATTTTTGTTTGAACACAAGTAGGTGCTTATTTTATAAATAAAATATAATTGTATTATTCAAATATATATATTTTTAATTGTATTGCAATAAAGTACTTAATTTACTTAACTTTTAATTATTTTTAGGCTTTACTAAATAGGTTATTTTCTACCATTTTGAAGGCCATTGTTAAAATGTATAAGAGCGCTGGTACCCATAACACAAGTTAAATCTTACAACGGGTATCAGAGTTCATTTATTTATACCAGATTAAATGTATAACTTAAATATGACTTTTAATCTCTATGTAACTGGTTACTGTACATAATTTTAGACAGTTATTATTATTATTATATGTGTAATAAATACTTCAACGTCGATTATATGAACCCTTTTTTAGAAATAAAGTCCTTGACTTTGTAATACTAGGAGTCATGACTATAACTATGTATTGCCTAGAGCTATTAAGCTTTAGCTATAAGTGTTCGCTTTGCTAGCAAATAGAATTTAAAATAAACTAAGACGATTAGCGCTGAAAACCAACTACTTAAACCTACCTATTGATTTGTCATATGCCATTTAGATGTGTATACATATTTATATTCTTATAGTCTCGCAAATATTAAATACTAGCTAAAAAACTAACTTGTGTACTTTATACTGAAATCACAGTTTCTTTTAGAGCACGGTGATAAGCTAAAGAGAACTTTTACCAAAAAAAAAGTTTAATAAGACAATAAAAAGTGTAATAAAAATGAGTAATGCAGTTTATATAATTTTTATTATTACATATACCGACGGTCACCCTCATGCACCGCAATGGTTGCTCGGTGACGAAGCCACGTGGTGCCAAAACTTCAGTATCGATTTCCTTGCGTAGCGTTAGTGAATCGACCATGTACATACTACATTACGTTCAATTATGAACGCCTACGTTCTTAATGAGGCCTCTACGTAAATATCGTGTTCATTTATTCGCCCCTTGGGACACCTTTACAATATATTATTAAAGCAGATCCATTCCTCGACTGCGAACTTTTATTGTTTTCATATTTATTTAATTCGTAACATGAATTTATTATATAAGTTATCTTTAACGAAATAAAGCAAATTTAATATACAAATGTTTCTATAGTAATTGTAACTTTTATGCTTTGGATTATCTTATATGGCGACTCCGCGTGACATTCACGCTATTAATTACAGTTCTACGACCTAGTGGAGTAATTTCAAAGTTTCAGCAACTTGAGCACTGATAATATAACAATGCTTAATTATTATTAATGATACTTTACAACATTGTACAAGAGTGTTGGGAATACTTAACGAGTAATTTAATTAATAATTATTTAGACATATTTCTGAACTATACCGTTGGTTTACTAATATTTTGTCTTGTTTGTTAAGGGAACGCTGTTTAATTTTTGTCTTTCTATACGCCTCCTATGTATGACTTTTTATCACTATCGAGTTACTTAAAAGAAATGCGACTATTGCTGTATGATGCGTGCTACCATACAAAAAAATTAAGCTGACGTATTTAGTTCCGTTAGATATTTACTGCCAATGTAAATTAAAATGCATATTATAAAACTCTACATAAAAGTATCTTCATATATCCTAGTATACAATACAGTGATAACAAGTCAAAAAAAGACACTTAGTGAAGCATAAAAATTATATATTTTCAAACATTTTATGTTGAAATAATTAGTAATATTAGTTTTTATCCTTTTTTAGAAAACGAATTAAATTTGGAACGTAGTGTTCAGTTATTTAGAGATAAAAATGGTTACTGTCAACCTTAGGATCTCCTACAGTATATATAATAAATAAATAAATGTATATAATAAAGCATATATTTTCGTAGAATATTTTTTGATGTATCTCATACGGTTTACTTTTAGTTTACGCTTGCATTGTAAGCAAGTTTTGACGGCTTTATCATAAATTTTCTTTGTTGTACAAATACATCATGAATGAATGAAAATACATAATGAATGAATGTGTATAAATAAACCTTCAGGAATAACTTGTTTAAACAATAGTGAAAACTGCATGAAAATCCATTGCGTGCTTTAAAAGAAATCTTAGAAACAGACTGACAGAGGCGGAGGGCATCTTTGTTTTATAATATACAGTTATCATGATCTTGATTAAACATCTAAGTCAAGACAAACGTTATATTAATTTGCACATATTTCTGAAGTGCACGAAGACGAATTCGTAAGTTAAAGATATATAAATATTATATATTAGTTACATTTTACAACTTATATATACATTCAGAAAATCAAATGTTTTTGATTAATATCAAATATTTTCTTCAAATAAAATACAGTAAAGGCGAACTGACAGTGCTCGAGGCAAATCGGCGTCCTCAATTTATTTCTTGTACTACAAAAACAGAAACAAAACTACTGCAAGAACTAGGGTGGCTGCTTTTCTGGAGCTTCCAAGTTATGCAATGAGCATTCGTAAAGAGATATTACTCTTGCCAAAAGAAAGCTCTTTGTTTTAAAGCCGTCATGTTTTTAGTTATGAAAACAAACGGAAAGCTTTGAAAAATATTGCTACTTTGTAAACGATCCATTGTTTTTATTCAAAATAATTACTAATGAACTAAAATATATAATATAGAGACCCGATATAGACAGCATCTGTAAACGCGACTGGTGGTGGGGGCCTTTTCCAGTCGGTGGAATATTTAAAATATTTTCCTTTTTCCGCTGGGGCCGTTTATGTATTACATAAGCAATTTGTTTTTCTTACGCCCGTAACCGTGCTTAAGGATTAATAATTTCAGTTCTGGTTTCTTTAATGATTTATGGCTTTTTTAAATCACCTGGATTTGACATATTTATTACTGACACCATTGCCATTTGTGCTAAAATCAAAATTGGCAAAACTTTGTAGAATATTTGTAAAAGTAAAAAACTGTACTATTCAGTCACCATAATCGACGTTATCAAAAATAATACTGAATGGTCGCGCTCTGGTAAGGTGAAGCGCGCTGTTGAATTGCGCCACTTGTCACAACGTCTAATTTGTCACACTAGGCTTCCTCTCGTGATGCTGAAAAAAATATATTTACGACAAAATAATATATAGACTAACGGCAGGTCGTTTAAATCGATTGATCTATTTAGTTCGATCACGTTTCTGCACCCTTATTATATACTATTTTTTTTTTATTCACACTAGAGGATTGACTTTTGTTTATTTCCAGGGGTCTGTTCTTAATAAAATGAATCTGTTATTTGTCACCGGAATGGTATTAGGGTTACGTTTATTACCGCTTAGTATGCCGTAAATGTTTTATTTCAAATTTATTACTATTTATATAAATAGAAAACTTTTGAAATAATATAAGCCTGGCAATTACTGTTAATGCTTGCAAAAAAAGTAAATGATCCACTTATAAATCCTGTACAAATATATATAGTATGTACTGTAAGCTATGAATAAAAATAATTAAGAGTTATCACTGTAGAAAATTTATACTTAAAACGATACACTCCAGCTACTAGAACTTTAAAATATTGTAAACAGTTTCCAACTTTTCCCCGCATAGCAGGCTAGATTAATAGATACTAGTGTCAAGACACTCCGTTCTCCACTTGTTATGTGCGACACTCAACTCAACGATATTTGTCACCGGTAGTTGTATAAATATAATTATTCCCCCGTATGATAATTGAACCCACAGTTAGATGCTGTCAATGAACATGAACATAGCTAACAATGTACCATTCCTTGTCGAGGCTTGAACTTTGGAAACGAAACATTCGTAACTTTTATACGATTATAACCAATAAATATTGATTTAATACTCGTTTATGCTTAAAAAGCTCATCTTCATAGTAATGAACATTGGACAGCAAGCCTTAATAGATTGAACGATTTTATTTAAGAAGTCCACCTCTTAGTTTGAAGTAATTTTAACAACTTTAGATGTTTCTGTATTTGCGATACAGTATGTAGGAAGCGAGTTTCGTTGACAATACACACGTGCGATTCGTTATCACTATTTGCTTTGGATTAGGCCGAGTGCCCCACTGCCAAGTTCAAAGTGTCAAAGACTCCTGAAATGAAGGCGTGTACTATCAAAAAATCCCGAACCATGTACGAGTATCTATAACAAACATCAAGTTCATTGATTCCAAAAAATATAGCGAAATGCTTAATAAAAATGGAAGGTTGTTGTAAGTTAAATTAAACGTTAGTTATAGTGTTAACTTTCTCTACTTCACTACAGACCGCATTTACGTGAAGCTTTGCTTTACTCATAAAATATAACTTGATACTATATTTTGCTTATCTTTGAAAAGTCAAAAGAACTTATTCAAATGATATTATACAGGCGCCAGGTAGCATATGGAATATGAAGTATTTATATACGTTTTAGATTTTTATTATAATGCGGGATTATCACAGCGACGTGTGCATTATGCATGCATGGCTTGGGCAGTCTTATCAAACGGTGCAAATATGAGGCCACTATATTCTAAATAAATTTCTTGGTCACCGGATGTTGTTTACGAACGGCCGGTACACAGTAAAGGGTAAATGAAGGACGATTTGATATCAGAATTTCAAATGATCGGCGTTTGAAAAATGATTCCTCATAGGATATTTATTGCGGGCAGGTACGAGGTTATGTATCCTATAAATATACAATTAAAGCGCAGCTATACTTACGTCTCACTATTGAAGTTTTATGTACATAAGTTTCACCGCACTATGGCTAGAGCTGCTTTCATGATTTCAATAAATTCGAATTTAATGCTTAAATTTTTTTAGTCCTAGTTTATTAATTTATTGTGATTTAATAAATTAAACTAACTTTGATTTGATATTATTAAGAAATAATACTTTGAAAATGTACAACAGGTAGTAAGTCTCTCATATTTGTATTGAACTTTTCGATTTGAACCTATTACAAACTCCATAAAATAGTATGTAGGATTTATTTTTCTATTTCCTAAAAGTTTCATATGAAGTTCGAAATATTTTTCTTTTTGTTCATTATGTTTCGTTACTTAAATATCTTAACAATACAGAATATACTTCATATATTTCAATGTTTAAGTTATTCACAAACTTACAATATCTATATGTGGAATATATTAAGTATAATTCATTAATATTGGTCAATTCCTTACTATGGTCAATTCTTGGCTATATAGGTCTATGCTAGGCTAGTGGTAAGAAATATGCGTATACTTTGAAATGAAACAAACCGTTTTTAAGCTTAATTAATGCATGAACTACTTAAATATTTTTTTTAATTAAAAAAAAAATATATATTTTCTTATTTTCTTCTTTCGTTTAAGATATTATATACAACATATGAACCTATATGTATTTACATTGTAATCTACATTGTAACAAATACATGACCTAGCGGTAACGTATAAATGATTACTCATATCCAAATAATATCGTAAATTATAGTATTCACTATGATATAACTACTTTTGGTCAGAGGCAATTTAAGTAAGTAGTAGTAGCTATGGCGGCAATATGGCACGGGGGACTCAGCAGCGCGTGTCCGCCACCTGTCGGGACACCGCCACCGGTTCGAATTCACCCTCATTAACGGACTTTATATTCAAAAAAATCCTAAACGACGAAGTGTTTTAAAAGATTTTTGTTATGAATATTAAACGAACATTTACATAATTCTATGCATAGGTATATATAAGTTTATATTTTTTTTAATTGCGTCATCCATATGTATAAAAATTAATATTGGTTATTACAATATTTTTTTGAAGTTCGGTATAAATTTGATTGATGCATTGATATATTTAGAAGATTTTCTTTTTAATAAAATAGATTTAAAATGTGTGCAAACTAAATTTATATGAAGACTGAGTAAATATTAATTTTCAATATCATCTATCGTGTTTTCAATTCATTAATAGCGAAGATACGATAGGAATTACGATATAGAACTAATGGATAGGTATTGTTACTCAAACCTTCTGTCAGCAAAATAGTTCTGACTCACCATCGAGCCATCGGTGCCTTCACTAAATGAGATGGCGGTTTCGTAACCTAACATCGCGTGATCGTCATTCGATACAATTCCATGAAATGTTCAACGTTATTTTGGTATAATGTGCACAATTGTCTGTTCTATTTTTGCCTGTAAATAATTAATTATGGCAAGTAATATATTTTGTTTTATTTGTTTATGCTACATAAATGCTACATTTTTCATGTAGTTAAGTACACATATTTGTAAATAAAAATGCGAAGTGTTTTTTCATTCCCTTTTGTTAGACGGACTTTTACATATATGTATGACAGAGTTTATTTTAGATTAGTGTGTCGTGTCGTATTCTAACGTAGAATATTATTAGTATCAAAAATTAAAAAATATTGCTATAATCATAAATTTATATACACTTTGAATTAGTGAAACAGATTTTTATTTAAATTTAAAATATACTTAATATTTTTTTTTAAACTAGCAACTGTTACTTTTTTTTTATCATAATATCGCTATTTTTAGGAAGACCATGGTTTTACGCGACCATTTACGCCATATTATAAAGAACAATTACATTCTATAGCATTATGGGGCAATGATAAAAAAGATCGTTTGATTGAAAACGGTTGTGGGTTCGATCCCCACTTAAGCGAATGATTATATTTAAATTATTTTCATTTTTTATTTAATTTCTGCTACTCAAACTGCAAATGTCTCAAATACGGACAGAAAGGAGAGATCAAAATGTCATTGCACTAGGTTCTCTCTGCCCACATTGTAACGCGGAGTAAAGCGTTAAGCTGAAAAAGAATCTGATAATAAAGTTCAATTATAATTAAATTTAAAAACAAAAAACTTATTTGCATCTTATATTGTAACGCGATCTGGCTTTCTATAGCAAAAACGCTTTAGAAATAGGAAACCCTTTATTGAATTTATATCAAAGGCTCACATGAAAGAGTCCAATAGTTTTGGGAATTCGACAAAAATGTCATATCGTAACCCGACGCCGACACGCAGCGCGGGCAAGCGACACGCGCCACGCTCGCTCTTGACATATGTTGAGACCCTTCTGTTGAGTACGCGCTCATAAAGTGCGTTGTACACTTAACGCCAAATATTTCACCTTGCAGAAATAAAGTGAAGACGCGCATTAAATTATGTTTAAATATTAATATCAGTTTTTATATGCATTCAGATTAGCATTAGCATTTTAAATATTTATCTAGTTTAAAAATATAGTTTAATTATAGATTAGTTTTTTACAGCTAGCTTCGTGATTTTGCCGGCTAGTCAGAGAGAATATAGTGTCTAGATATTCTGTTTCCTAAAATATAAGTTATGTTGGTTTGAAATCTCCATTTGAATCTAAAATATTTGAACCTTTATTGGATTTTTCAATACGTATCTATTTCAATATGAATACCATTTCATTACAATTATTTATTTACATATCACGCACATGTCTTACTAGATACTTGCTATAGTATTTTATTCAATCTTCACGTTGTTCAAATGTAATACCAATACGTGTTGTGAAGGTTTTGTCAGTGTAATATAGACTTAAGTCGATTAGGCATTTTTTCTTTAGTTCTTTAAGGAAGGGGGCGCATAGTGCCATATGAGCGAATGTCGATTAGTGGTATAAATATTAGCGGTTAAAAAGTGCAGACAGACACCTTTCCTTCTTAATAATTATATGCGATCAAATACACTGATATTTAAAAAAAACATATTTTGATATTAAAATTGATTATACAATTCATGAAATATACGTCGAATTTTGGTTTTTTAATAAAGCAGTAAATAGCCAACGAGTGAAAAAACACTAAAATATCGCCTCCCGTTCAAAGTAATTTATAAAGAAAATGAATAAATACTTATATAAATTAAAGTAATTTGTATTACATAAGTAATCTTTAATGATTTGTTACGGACACGCAAAATAATATTACATCAATTGATACACATCAAAAAATTTAAAAGGACACCATTTGTTTGTTAATTACATTTGTACAGTACGCCTAAAATGTATTCTAGTCGATATAATTATTATGATAGCTAAAATAAATATGGTAGTTTATTTCTTAATTCTCATATCAAGTTAAAAAATATCGACATTAACCCCCAACGTGGCACACTTAAGAAATATATTGTCTTCACAAACTTTGCGCAAAGATTGTGAATTCGAATCTTTATTAGAGAAATATTTATTAGATCATTTTTTTTACATTTAATGTGTTAAATGTACACTTAGGAAATTTAAATTTTGTTATTTTTTTTTATTATATATTATATAATAAAAATGAATATATATATTATATATATATTTAAAATTCAAAATATGTTTTTCTAATTTGCTTGCACAAAATGCGCCAAGCACGCAATTCCTTTGTCCGGGCGAAAAGTGGAGAACGAAGTCACTAGTCTCTTGGATGATGCTTTACATATCCATGAAATACTGGAGGTTTACCTTTTCGTTAAATATTGAAATTCCTAGAATAACTACAAAAAAATTGTACAAAAAAAGTGTTTATGTCTTTATCCTAACCTAACTCTATAGTATCCTTATAAAATTTCATCACAATTGGTTCAGCGGTTTGGCCGTGATGACGTCACAGACAAACAAACAGAGTTACTTTCGCATTTAAGATATTAGATTATTGGTTTGTCATGTAGATTAAAGGTAACTTAAAACTTAGGTAATATTTGTTTCAATATTCTGTGTACACCAACATAGAGGCCCTAAGGACTACCATATGGTCAATTACACTGACAGGTTTCCACGTGCCAGCTCTTGTTGCAGGACTTCAATTAATTGTTATTTACTTATAACCCTTACCGTGTAAGCGGATAGTCAATTTTACAGTGTATTGGGTTGCTTAGTCTTACATTACTTCAAGTGTATGAATACCTAATTACTAAAAATAGGGTGATAAGTTTAAAGGAAGGTTTTGCCATATTTATTAATAATTTAAGTAATTTATTCAATAGCGTATAAGCATTTACTTGAATTTGTACCCTAAACACATGCCTAACCACGTTATTTTTTCTAATGTTTTGATCAATTTACTAATAAGCTAAATTGGCAATTACAAACTTTGGAAGCAATGGCAAATAAAGTTGGTATATTGTTTTAACGTTAAATTTCACAAATCGTAATGTATTTATTTAAAAAGTAAACCATAGATTTGGTAGCAATAAAGATTAATTGAGTTAAACATTGTCAATATAAATTTTGTGACAACATTTTGACATTTTGTTTTTTTTTACAAAAAATAATGTAACCAGCAAAATAATTCAAAGTAGATTTCGCTGTTCATGATATCTAAAAGGATGGCTATTTAAGGTTTCATGGAAAATTTTACCAACACTTTCGGTTTAAATATAATATAATAAAATCAAATGAGCCATAACTATATACGTACATTTTTTAAAATTTTTTTAAAGTGTTATTCGCACACTAAGGAAATTGAAAAATACATATTTAGAAATGGTATAAAAATTTGAAAGCAGGGGGTGCATTTCTATTTATTTAATAATTTTTATAAAAAATGATTGTTGATTTTATTTTTGCCATCTTAAATAAAATCTGTACGAGTGATTTTAAATATTAATGTGTTATTGTTATTTAATAAGTTTAACACACATTATTAGAATTGACAAGTTAAAACAAATCATCAACCATTGTCGTCACTTCTCAATATATATAAAACTGTTTCGTTACTGAGTGACACTGAAAATGTCAGTGCCAATAACAGAAAAAAATACAGGCGTATAAAATAGCGAGCGTCTACTAATCGAGAACTTTGTCTATTGTAATATAAAATTCATGTCAAGTCAAAGTCAAGTCAAAGAAACGTTACGCAAAAATCAGACAAGATAAGAAATTTGAAAACAAATTAAGAATCTGTATTTCTTCTCATTTTTCTTCTTTTATTTGAACACTCAAATTTTCCCCTATTCACGCGAAGTGGTAGTTTTGTAATATTAGACAAAAGCCTTACTTAAAGCAATTTCGTGTAGGCATTGTGCTTGAGGTGAACTGAAATAATTCTTTTCTTAGTTTCCCCTACAGGGAAACGATACTGCACCCTCGAAGTTCTTACTTTATCACGTGAGCATAATTTTATCTTGCCATTTATTTGAATTTTCCGAAACCAATTTAAATGGCTTATAAATAATACTAGCGACCCGCTCCGTGCTTTGCCTGCGTAAACTTACATGACTAAACTATTTTGTATTTTCGCCCGTCCGCGTTCTTATGTAAATCACAAATTTTGCTTAAATTTATAATTTAAATGGTTGTAATTTTTTGTTTATGAACCGATTGAAATGAACACAAAATGTTAACGGAAGCTTACCGCAATATAAAAGTTAATCGCTTAAGCCGTTTCTGAAATTAGCGTGCACAAACAAACAGATAAACAGAAAAGAAAATTAAGAATCATGGTTTTGGGTTCTATTATATTGATAAATGCCCCTAATAATATTTTTTATCACATATCTTCCATGTACAGACGGCGATCAGTTACATTTTTATCATATGTATTAGATAAAATCACTGGTAAACTGTATAGGTCAGACCTAATTATAATGTATTTGTAAGTAAAATTTACTTGATATTTAAAAAAAACAGCTTCAGTATTTTTTCCGTATAGCAAGGTAGTCAGAGGGAACCTAGTGTTAAGTTCTCTTCTTTTCTTCATTTTCCACTCCAATTCGAGACAATTCGTATTGAGTGGTGGAACTGAACGCCGCGTTTTTGCCATGATTCCGTGTGGGGACTTACGTGAATGGAACTTATATTTTAAATTGTAATAGTTAAATGTATTTGTAATGGCTTATACTTATTTATAGTATGTATAGCTTCACAAATCTCTCGCGTAAAGCAACTTAGAAACTAGAAAAAGACAACGTAGGAGCTTAAACTCCGTTATCTATTTTGTGGTGAAACTCAACTCCGCGGTTATTTTTACTAGGGCAGGAATATGAAAATATTTTCAAAATATAAATTAAGCTTACACAGACATTGCCCATTGTGCTACGTCGGTTTTTAGTTGCAGATAAAATATACTTAATTCTATATCTAAATATAAATTGTAATGTATCTTACAATTCGATGAGTAAACACATTCTTGCCCCTTCCAATACAGCAACATTAATACCAGCCTTCCCTCTTCACACCCCTAAACTGTTAATTGTTCAACGTTATTCAAACGTTAATTAATTTTCGGGAAGCGATGAATAACTGATATTTTTCCATCTCGTTAAACCTTTTACGAATAGACCCTCAACGGTACTAATTACTGGGATGGACAAATTTGATAAATTGACCTATTACTTGCCATTTAATTACTGCCCCATTTTCCGTTGTTTTATATATTTTTTATATTGAAATTGCCTGCAATTATTTTCTTTTAGGTCAAAAGATGATTATACTAAAGTAATGTTTTGTGATTTATAAACAATGTAGTGTACCTTAATTGAGATTTGAATGTAGGAGTTTTTGTTGTTATTGTTGTATGTGTTCTACAAATATTCGATTTGCATGGCGTGTGTATATGAAGACATCATTTTTATAACCTGCTATAAATATATTGAATAATAATACTCTCATTAGGTCTAAAAGCCGTAATTTGGTAGCGTTCAACAAAACTGCAGACTGCTATAATTTGCGGCGTTTTTCCACCCGATAAACCCCGAATGCAACTCAGTATCAAATAGTACTTTATCCTCGTAAACCTTACTGCTACTACAAGTTTCACGCTTAATTATTTGCAACTTTATTGCACAGTGATAAAGTTCATATTGACCTATCGTTAATTAACTTGTATAGAAGCCAAGCCATTTTCCAGTGCATTATTGCAAGTTTCTCGCAAATAGGAGTAGACGTGGTTTACGATCGCGTGGAGAACATTTATGGCCGGTTGTAAGGTCGGCGCAAGGAATGGTATCCGATTGATAATAGTAATGTAATTGATGTGATATGATATTTGTGAAAACTTATGGCTTGTTATCTATGTCTTTTAATAATTGAAATTTTCGTGATGATATACTAATATTTTAATATCGATTTGTGCAAAATTTAAAAACACTAATTATATTTCATAATTTACATACATATATATATATATATATATATATATATATATATATATATTTATATGGCTCTTTAGAAGCGCCGCACGCGCGGTAGTAATTAATTCGATTTCCTCTTGATATATTTGTATTTTAAATATGAATAGTTACACAATTTCAATTATCATTTATATATTCTCAGATTAGGTAAAGTCCATAAATACGCAATGTCAATGAATTGGAAGGAAAATATTCTTTAGTGTTCCTTACGTTTTTTTTTAAATAAACGAGAAAGAGATGAAAAGAAAAATAAATCGAAAAACATTAATACGACTCAATGAATAAAGTGAATATAATATTTGAATACTTAGTATCACATAATTCACTAAGCGTTGTATAATAACAAAATTTTACTTTGTAAGACGATTATAGGCTAGACAAATCAGTCTAGATGTTTACGAGGCAATATGAAGATGTGTCGCGGGGAGGCAGACGCGGCGGCGTCGACTAGACGCCTCGATAAGACTGACGAAGCTGTAAATTGGGATATTAACTAAATAACAACATATTGTATTAAATGTAACACATTGCCATAAATTTAATTTTATTCATGCATCCAAGTCCATTCCTTTTTTTACCAAGTTTCACTGTAAAACCAATAGTAAAAAACATTATATGAAAAGAGCATAATTATTGTTATATTTAAAACAAGATAATAAAGAGTATGATTTTTTAAAGACAAAGGAGAAAATAAAAATCTAAAATTTCTTTCGTGCCTTTGTTAAAGGTGTTACGAATTCCATTCTCGACTACCGACCGACAAGAGACTTCTGAAAGAGTGATAATTTTATGAAAGCCGACGTTTTAATTGAAGTTGGAATGAAGAGGCGTGCCCGTGCCTTTAGTACTAATTCAGTTTTCCCTAACGACTTTTGACGAGTTGAAATCTTTTTGGAGTCAAGTGCTTTGACTAAAGCCGGTCATGAAATTAACCTCAAGCTTATATAGAATATTTTACATCTTTTTTTTAACTAAAATATTTTACTCTACAAAAATTGTACTGGTAATTTTTAGATATGATTATACTATTTTTTTATTATTTAAGGTAGCAAAAAAAAACATAGAAGTTGGATATAAAAATAATTAACAAAATAACATTTTTTACAATTTTTGTCTGTCTGTTTGTTCTGGTCATCTCTGGAATGGCTGGACCGATTTTGACAGCAGTTCCACTGGCAGTTAGCTGATGTAATAAGGAATTACATAGGCTACTTTTGTTTACAATTCCACGCGTACGAAGTTACAGGCAAAACTAGTGTTAAATAAAATACATGAAATACATAGCATGCTAATGAAAAGAATGGTAATAAAATCCAAAACATTGGACTTTTTCTTTGATTTGATTTGTATGTAATTCTTATTATGAAAAAAGTCTGTATCTTAATTAGACGTTCAGTAATTTTCAACACTGGTACTTACCGAAAGCTTAATAACAGAACGTAACCCAGTTGACTACGCTGCTACGACGGTGTAGCGCTACGTGACTGGCTTGCATTTGATAGATGATGCTCGCTTTAGAGACAAATGAGTTTACTTTGTATTTACAATGAAATACGAATGGACGTTCTTAATTTGTCTTTTTAATATAAATTCAAATGTATAGTTCTTGCTTTTTATTTCCAATGTTATGTTTAAAGAACAAACTCCAATAGTTCAATAGTCAATTTAAATTATTCAGCAAACTTTTATTGTTAAAAATCAAGAAGCAACCAAATTCTTATAGACGAAACGGCACATACAAGGTCGCAAACTGCTCTAATATTTACAGAACATTCCATCGTCTTGGATCAATACCCTTTTGTGCCCAATTTTTTCGTAGTACGTTCGTATCGATTTCGTACAAGCGGAACGAATTTATGACTAATTAAATATTCATTTGATAGATGTAATAATTATATCTTCTTCCTTCCTTGATGATCCTCATTCCGTTTTTTGATAGCCCCTTTTATTTGTCGTAGATATACAATTTATTTAAAAAAAAACTCTTTCTTAAGATTTCTACATGTATACAATATACATGCATACTACATAAAATGTGCGTAAACATTTGTAAAAATTTAGCAATAGAATTTGTAGAATGAATTATTTTAGCGTTTTTAAATGATCCAGCTAACAAATAATAAAAAATATTGCTGTACGTCAGCTTGCTAGCAATATTGGGATAAAACGTATTCAATTTCCTGGATGTAGAACGCATGGCTTAGCGGTCAGACCGCATGAATGGTATTCAAGAGTTCAAATCACGCTGTGTTCAAATTTTTATACGTTTACTAAATATGTATTTTTAAATTTCCTAAGTGTGCGAATAACACTTTAAGAAATGTAAAAAAAAACGTATTCAAGAAATCTTAATTATTGGAAGCCGTTTGTCTGTCTCATAATATATATATATATATATATATATATATATATATATATATATATATATTTTTTTTTTATATATATATATATATATATATATATATATATATATATATATATATATATATTTAAATACATTTTTACTAAATTTAATCTTGTTACAGCCACCGAGCTAGACCTGCTGGCCGCGCTGTCGCTGCACAACACGACGCGTGTCGGCGTCAGCGTCGCTCCAGGCATGCAGACGCAGCGAGCCTACGCCCTACAAGGTAAACAATTAATTTATTTAGTTACCAAACTTATAATTATTATAGTTTTGATATATATGTATTTTCACGATTATATGAAACACAAGTTTTATATGATCTCTCATATATATTTTTTTCGAATGTGGAGTATGCTGTTGGCCCTAGTGGCCTCTACAGCGTCACCGGGTTTTGGGGGCGGCCGAGCTAAAAGAGCTCCGTCCTTGGCTTCTGATCTGTCAAAAATGTTATCTGTTACCAAAGCGAAATGGATTTTCTAATATATATTGTAAAATATGAAAAACAGAATTAGGCGTTTTTAAATTTTTTCTTATAAATTAGTTCCTCAGATACCTCTATTTTATTTTATTAAAACACTTTTAACTAATATTAAAAGGCTCAAAACATTTCCATTATAATTGAATTATGTAAATACTTCGGGATATTTTAGTTCGGGAATCGTGCGGATGCTGCCAATCGCATTGCAGAACTTTTGGGAAAATTTGAGTGTAGGTTTATTGGAGTTCAGCTCGACTGTAAAAGCTCCTCATTACCAAAACTTTAAAATCGTTCATAATTAATTTTAAAATAATGAAGTTCAGTTTAAGACACGCAAAATTACCAAGGTGAGGTCGGAGGATTATGAGAAACATAAAATATTTTATTATCTATGAAATTGAATTTGATTCATCGTTTTCTTCTATAATCATATAATGGATCGTAAACATTGCGAGGTGTAAGTTGCAATTCATCGCAGTGCAATTTTACTTAGTCTACATCTTGGAGAGTGCCGACACACCCCTGTATACTTTGTCTATATACGAGTACATTTTATGAGCACAAATGAGTGATAGTGGATACAAAGGTAAATTGAAGGCTCGTAACAGTAGTGGTTATGTTTTATCTGCCTGCTTAGAAAGGGAGAACTCCATAATGAAGGACTGCTATGGCCCGAGATAGATACTTGCAGTTGAAAATATTATTAAATATATTTGCTTACCTAAAAAAATATTACAATACACCTGGTTGTGTCCAATAATAATTTCTATGATTATTGTTTTCGAACACTCGTACACTATGAAAGCGCAAGGCATATTTCATTCGCTGCAATTATATACTTAAAGCCTCCGTGTAATGGCTGCCGCCACGCCTCATTAGGTTTCAATTTCCGAGTGAGGGTTGCAGTTACGTATGAATATAAATTTAAACAGTGAATATTAAATAAAATTATTTTTTTATAATTGAATATGTTGTATATATTAGTCATTTTTTTTCAGTTTTTCATATACACATTTATTTGTTCAAATTTTCACTAAACCATAGATGTCTAGTCTAGTCTGTATGCTACAGAGATACTCTATACCTAGTTTTGTGTATCTTGTAATTTTCTTGTGAAAAAAAAAAATATTCTGAACTAATCAGTGCATTATAAACAAATAAAATAAATGATACCTACAGATCAAAGGTTCAGAGTTCAGAAGCTTAGCAATATTTTAATTTGTTATTTTGGCATATAAAGTATTGTAAAGTAAATGAAGATTTTTTTTATACATATGTGTATTCCACTATATTAAAGTTTGAGTGATGCAATGCGTTGCTCATTGTTTGGACTACGAATTATTTTTATTTCCGGAGAATCCCTACGAAGAGGGAGCTGACCCTCGTTCTTTATCGTTTTCAAATTTTAATGAGCAGAATAAAATCTTATGAAAAGATTGACTTGCAACTTGTAAGCGAGGGGTCGTGGCTGTGTTAGACACGTGGCGGCATCGTGCAAAAATAATGATAATACATGACCTTTTTTATATTTATTTAATAGAAATAATAATAAATTAATCTTGACATCAAAAACATTAAATATTTCAATGCGAATACTTTTTATTGGATCAACTTAGTTGGTACATAATTAAAAAACATTGTTTTTTCCGTTACAAATAGCCAGAGTATATTCAAAATTAATTTGGTTTCTTAATTGGTTTTTCTTATATATTTCTATAGTATTTTCACACAACAGTACCTCCAACTGTTTCACATAAACATAAGACTAATTATTTATTTCTAATTCATAATACAACCATTCAATATTCTCTAATATATCCGATGTAATCTCTCGATTGCAATTGACGCTAATCCTCGTCATTGTCCCTCGGAACAAGCCCATTACCGATAAAGCGACCGTAATCCTGCAAATACGAGTATGCCATCCGTCGGCAAGCCACAAACTCTGATAAAAGCTTGGCGCGGCCGAAAATCTGCAACATTTCAACTTCGGGTCTTTCAACGGAACTGTTAACTGCTTTTACTTCATTTTTTTTTGCATAGTCATTCATATATGCAAGGCCATCGTGGTGCAGCTTCTGATTGTAAACGTGATTGGTTGAGTTCGACTAACACTCGGGGGAATGATTATATTTAAATTATTGTCATTTGTTCGCTCTAGTGAACAAGACAGCGCAGCGTGGCGGTCCGCGTCTCATCACGAACGGAAAATGAAGTTGCTTGACTTGAGGTTCTCTGTAATTTTCCACGATTTTTTCCGTAAAAAGCTGAAAAAAAAGAGAAAGTCATAAAATACTTGAAAATTGTAACAAAATAAATTTAAGTCCGCTGTCAATGCATAATATTGCCAAGGCTGCTTTATTATTTTTATTGACAATGTAAAATTAGAGAAATCTACGAGTATTCGTCTTTGTAATTAACATATTTCGTGTCTGAAATATTATTCGAACAGAAAACATATATTCGGAAAAAAATTGCAACTTATATTTGTATACAAACGACGTCCCATCTCTATTAGCTAGGGGCCATGCGTTTTCATACAATTCATTTGACTTACACGTTTGCGAAAGACGCCATTATGTCAGATGTGAACTGTAAAGTTGCGTAATTGTCGAAGGGTGTCCGCCTATTCCTAGCGCCCTAATTTGCGAAGCTTTTTGTTCTGCTGGTGTCAAACGCCGCTCTATTGTCCTCGCGGCCGTTGGGAAACACGCCGCAGACAGGTTTAATACAACATCTGGAGCAAATTATCTGCGTTAAGTCTGTATATACTCACTTATTGGCATCTGCTAATGTTATAAGTCAGAAGTAAAAGTAGCTTTACCAAGACTAATAGTAGCTTTACAAGGAAATTTGACGACGAAAGACTAAATAGTAAATATATGAAACAAAAGTAATAAATATTAAAAGCCACGCGTTTTGTACTGTTCAGATATTTATTGTAAATTTTCATTTTAAAAAAACGAAACAAAATACCTAGTATATAGAAATATATCCATAATTTTATATCAAACAGATACACAGAGACTCGTTTATATTATACTCGTAAATTATTACTCACCGATAGTCTGTCATTTCCAGTGAAAATGGAAAAATGGTAGTACTAGCGACTGTGTGAGACAGGCGTATTTATATCGTAAGCTTCTGTTTTGACAGGCGTTATGTGTTTTTGGTCCTTTGCAAATAATATATACGATTTTTTTTGGATGATATAAATTTTACAATTAAGGTACTGTTAATATTATTATTATTTTCAAAAATTTTACCTATTCTATTAAGCGTGAAATATTAAAATAAATCTACATTCAAAGCTTTTTCAACAACTCTACAATAGAATAATAGAATATAATACTTGAAGATATGATTTTGTTAGATTGTTGTTTGAATATTGTTTTATTCATATAAATAAAAGGTTTCATGAAGAAAAGTGAATCAAACAATTAAAAATTGTTTGGCGCAGAAGCGAAAAGGAATATATTTTAATTTTTAAACATCAGTTAATTAATATTTTTAAACATAATTTTTATTTGTTTATTTTATGAAGGGTCTCACTGTCCACGTCACTGGGCTGCAGTGATTTGCTCAGTGAGCCGTTATAATTATAAAGCGAAGTCATGTGCACGATAAGGCCTACTCATGATGAGTACCTACTAATAAAACTCGTAAAAAGTTAGTTTTGTATTTTTCTTTTTTATATAAATGAATAATAAGACTATTTAGAAATTAATATCTACATACTTAAGATACATTATTAATTACGTTCGAAACCATTCTATTTATTTATATCATTGAACTGACCTGAAAAATAATATTTCCAACAATGGTTTATTATATAATAAATAAAAGTTTGCACAAATATCATTCTATTTTTATGACGTGTTCGTGAGCTTTAAGCTCGGTGTGCTTCCGCAGTAAGTCCCTTAAAGCGGATGACCGTCAAAGGGAACGAGTGTCACCGGTCATGTCAAACGATGGCCAATAAATAAATTTACCGCGGGGAGCCATTCAACAGTGCTTACATAACGCTTTGCAAATATTTGTGAGCGATAAATTCGACAAGGGTGATTTAATGAAACCAAAACATTTTGGGGTTGCTTATGACAAACAATATTCCGTTATGACTGTCGAGATATTTGATAAAATAAATCAGATGTCAGAATCAATATTGTGAAGGCATTATAGTCAAATTCCTTATGTTTAACGTATTTTTATTTATTACTCAATATAATATAATATTTTTGATTATATTTTTATATTTGAAGTATAAATTTATAATTTTCAAATTGTTATTAGCAAAATTATTAGATAATTTAAAAAAATACATTTTTTTATTGTTTTAAATTTAAATCATCGACGTAAAATGATAGTTAAAATGTCGTTAAAAGAATAGATCTTCTCTTTTTCAGCGTAGGCTAGGCGGAGCGAAGCCAGTGTCATTACACTCAACGCTGCACTTTGTTTTACTAGAGTGGACAAATGATACTAATTATAGAACCCACGAACATCGAGTCCAGTATATCATTATAATGATTAAAAATATATATATATCTTTATATACCGTAATGGTTATTTGCTATTCCATGTATAGGCATTTTATGTATAGAGGCGGCTCAAAGTAAAAGCAAGAGTAGATAAGGAAATCGTGTCATATTGGTTACTTTTCTACTAAGTACAAAAACATAATATATCTAATTAAATAAATGTTTTATCCTTATAGCATGTTTGTATGTCGTTAGCACTTCTACGGTTTGAAATTTGCATTTCGTTAATCTTATGTACAACTAAATTGTCTGAAAAAAGCTGAGACCGAATATGATTTCATTTGAAAATAAAATTTCCTTTCTTTGAAATGAAACTATTTTAACCGGATTAATCGCGTATAATTTTGGTATCCGAAAATACGTTTTCGAAACCCGACGTTTCGAACACTTTACAGTAGTCCGTGGTCACAGGTAGACTGAGTCTACTAAAATGTGTAATAATCGTGAATATCAAAGAACTTATTATTTCCATTTCCTTTTACGTATTTTACTATCGAAATATATGCATTTAATTAAAATTAGTTTTCATAGATATGTATTTTAAAAGAAAATACTATTAATTATTAACTAGCATACCATTATAACTTTGATATGTAGCGCTGCAATCTAAGCCCATTTTTTCCATTAGGAAAGAAAATATACTAAGAATCCAATAAGTAATCTATCATAATAATAGGGGGACAACGTAGACGTTCCTGGAAGTTCAACGCTCTGACGGAAAACTTCGAAACATCGTCGCGTCCACGGATGCGTAGAATTGCATTTCAAACTACGTCCCTGAAATAGAAATTACTTTTCAAAGTTTTATAATAAAACTTCATTCAGACAACTATTGGGAGTTGCTTTATTTCAGAAAAATTCAATAGTATATTAAAATGCGTCTTTGTATTTTATATATACAAAGTTTCTTCGTTATCTATAAAATGAAAAATAGATATTTTATATAAAATTATCTTATATAAATATAAATATGATAGGTTGTTTGAATATTTCTATTTCTAAATATCTATTAAGAAATACCACAATTTACAGGGTTAAAATGAATTTGTAAATATTTTTTGACATTTTTTTTAGTATTATTCGTACACTAAGGTTCACACTCGTATAAGAATTTCAACGTAGCTAGATGTAGAACGCATGGTTTAGCAGTCAGAGCGCTTGAACGGTTTTCAAGAGGCGCGGGTTCAAATCCCGCTGCGTTCAAATTTTTATACGTTTTCTAAATATGTCTTTTATGAATCTGTAATTAATTCTTCATCCATAAAAAAGGTACCGCAATAAAACACCGCTATCTAATCGTCCCTCCTCAGGCACAGCGGAATACAACGGGAAAAGTGTTTAATTAAAATATTTGAATAGCAGTAAGTACATTTCCTTCACAATCCGACTGTGTACCCTTCAGTGCCATTAGCCCCCCGCGGCATCCACGTGCGAATCGTATGATTATAGTCTCCCCCTTTGAAAATCTTTGTATTGCGCATTTTATTATTGAAAATGCGATTGAATCGTGACAAGCTGTTACTTTATTTTATCTATATATATATAAAAATGAAATGACGTTTGTTAGTCGTTAAACTTGAGAACGGCTTGAACGATTTGGTAAATTTTGTTTGAGCATATTTTTAGAAATCCAAGGAAAGTTTTAAAGTTCATAAAACTTAAAGAAATTGCACGGAAAATAGTAGAGAAATTTTACATTCCCATACAAGCTGTGAGTAAATGTCAAACAAGATGCGTTCGGAAATTAAATATTGAACAAGGAATATAGCTTAGACTATGGAATATGAAAAGAGCTAGTAGCATTAGTAAAAATTGGCCGCATGATTTAACGATATATAATATCGATATCGATAAAACGATATATGCACTCAATAATTTGGCCGTTCTTTTATTGGTCTTTATCTATTTATGAAATAATATCTTTAGATATTAGACAACGAATATGTTATTTCAGTAGGATTCCTGGACTTTAACTCACAATTTACAATAAAAATGGAATCAGTTATTATCACGCTGCGGAACATTAATCAGCTTTGGTTGTGCAATGAAACAAGACTGACTATGAAAAAACGAATGTCATCGAGGGAACAATCATCAAGAAAAATAAAAAGAAAAGGATCGATCCCGCGGATACCGATGATTTCAAAGGACTTACCATTTAATTTTAAGTATCTACAATTTCCCCTACATAAGCGATGATGATAAACAAATTGCAAGGCTGCAATATATCGTTGGAAGTTTGTGGAATCAAGTGTCCCTGTCCTGTCCTAACTAATAACCATGAACATTATATGTTTATCTGTACTATAGATTTTAATTTAATTTTGACATATTATTTAATTCTGAGGCGGCACGAAGTTTGCCGTGTCAGTTAGTTTATTATATTTACTCAATTACACAATTAATTGGTGCAATAAGAATCCCAAAAAATATTTAATCAAATAATATTTTAAATTTTTGTTCTTTCAAATTTTACGGAGCCTTAAAGTCTTGTTAACTGAGTTACTTAAATGCTTAAAAACATAATAATATAGAAGAGAAATATATTTTGTATATAATATTATTATTTGAAGTTACATGTTTTATTTCTATACGAAATTAAACTTTTACTTATTATACATATTCAATTTTTATTTCATACTGGAACTACTGAAGTATAAATAATAAGTAAAGATATGATATGTTATGCAACTATTCGGATAGCTGGTAACGCAATCGAGTCCCAAGAGTTATAATAATTGGAGTTGGCAAGTTGCCACCGCGGTACGAAGCTATATCTAAAGCCTTACTGTAGTTACTGAATTTACTGATTTTTATCGTAATTTATTACGACCACAGACCGTAAATATAATCTCGTTTAATGAGGTCAGCATTAACATATTTTATTTTAAGTAATATTTTTATTTATGAAGTGCTATATGGTAAATGATTGACATATGAAATTAAATTTACAATCTTTTTATGATGTAACTACTTATATGTTTTTTTTATTAGTTCCAAACAGATTAAAAAATAGATATTAGTATGTAAATACATCTATTTTTGAGTTACTCCACGTTTTATTTTAAGTCATAGAATATAATTAAACACGAGCTTTTGTCAATCAGAGTGCTATCTTTATGACATTAAGAATGGAATTGAAATAGGGAATGGAAGTTTCAAAAGAGGGTTCTATCATTTTTACATTTACGTTTATTATGAGTTACCTGGAAACCGCTGATTGATTTTTATCAAAAGCTATTATTGATTATCCATTTTGTTGTTGATAAGACAATAAAGCTTTCACAAAAATAACAGATTATGTCATTACCCAACTAATAGCATACACTTCAATTTAAACATATCATTGATAACATTTTAGATGTTAATGATTGTAGATTAATTTAATTTTACATTTAATTATGTTGATTATAATTATTTACGGTAATCATTATTATGTTAAATAATTATATAATTTATAACTTGACTAAAATATTTTTCAGGGGAGTCTCGGTCGCTGCAGGTAGACGGGGCTGCGTTTGATCGCGCGACGGAATTACTGCGTCGCTCACCAGAATTTACCGTGCTTGCCACGCTTCGCCAGGAGCCTGCTAACTCTGGCACGATTTTATCCTTTTCGCACGGCTACAACAGGTACTTGATGTTTACGAGACCTTAACAACCGATGATAAGGTCCAAATTTACTGTTTTGATCAATATATTTTTATTTTCTATAGTTTTATGCAGTATAATTTGGACCTTGTGACGATTGACGATTGTTTACAAGCACAGAAACCAATTAAGAAATCGGTATCTGCTACTTTGCATGAATTATTTGTGTTACGTTTAGTTTGGTCCTGATTTTATCTTGTATCCAAATTTTATACCTGGAGTTTTTATGATGATAACTTATCGTATAAAAATGATGAATAAGTTATACTTATCTAATAAAACTACCGTTTGGTGTCGGGTAGAACACCGGCATGAACAACCGGCGCGGTCGGCAGCCGTGCAGCGCGCGCGCTCCAGCAGGCCACGAAGCTCGGCGACGCTCACCGGTAAGTTCTAGATCTCAACATCGCTGCGCGCGCACGCATGACGTTTCGCACGGCATCCGTGCGCGCGCATAGGGGAGAATCATGTATCTTGGAATGTCCTGTGCCTCGGAATGCCCTCCTCGATCCATATGTAACCTTGTTGCGCTCACTGTGACCTCTGCATGGCCGTATGTGTGCGCGGGCGGGTCGACTTGCATGCGTCCACCGCGTTTCCTCCGCCGTCGTCCGTCTTGTGTTCTGTGTCTTGACTTGTATTGTTGACTTGTTCTAAATCTGTCTCACTGTTCCCTCATAAACCGTCTTTCAATGTTCAGCTGGGTGTTGTTGTAAGTCGTACCGCTGCGGGCCCGCGTCCGCCTCGATATCTTACTGCCGGGCTCCGCACTTGCATTCCAAGCGACATGGGAATCAGTAACTGCGCATTTCATTCTACTGTAAAGAACCGGGCTCAGACTTGGTCGTCGCTCTGATCGGAACAGGCTGCCGACGGTCAGTCGCTCGTCGGTTGGTGCCAAATCTCCCTCCAGAATTTTCATCCGCGATCGGACATCGCAAATCGCGTTCTCCCTCTGGCTTTCCATCAGACACCAAGTAGCTCAGCTTGAGCTTGACACCGAACGCGATTCGTTCCGAGGTACATGGTCCCCTTCCCGAGCGAGCGATATTGAGATGTAGATCGAACCGAGGCCCGCTCGCAATCGGTCTGCCGTCCCACCCCGTCTGCCGTCCGAGTATATGTGGTTCTTTATGTGTACCTCGGAACAGTTCGCTCGGAGGGAGGTTCCGAGAGCGCGGCGACGGGTTAAGATACTCAGTAGCATAGTGGCTATGCAATGCGCAGGTACTTGGAGTTGCAGTCAAGCGGTCGCCGGGACGAGGTGCGGTTACACTACGTGGCGGCGGGGAGCGCGACAGCTCGGGTGGAGACGTTCCCGTTTCGTTTAGCGGATGGCGCGTGGCACCGGGTGGCATTGTCCGTGTCGGGCGCGCAGGCCACGCTGCTCGTCGACTGCCACCCGCTCTACCGTCGCCTGATACCACCACCAGACCGCAATTTTACCCAACCTCAGCTCTCCTTATGGGTTGGGCAGAGGAACAGTAAACATTCCTTATTTAAGGTAAGAAAAAGTCAATATTTATCATATAAAATTTAAAATACTGATAAGTACTAAAAAACCTAATAAGGTTTTCTTATTTAGTTAGTTCTTATTTAGATAAAGTTAAAAAAATATGTTAAAATATACCTTTATGAAACCGATAATTGCCAAGTTTCGTATATATTTTAGGGAACTATACAAGATGTAAGACTAGTGAGTGGACCTCACGGCTACTTAGTGCAGTGCCCGGGATTGGACTCTGAGTGCCCCACCTGCGGGCAGTTTGCACTACTTCAAGCTACAGTACAAGAACTAACTTCGCATATCCATGACTTATCACTCAAGGTATACTTTATTTTTTGTTAATATGAATTTTAATCGTTAACTACGCACAAAGAACAACTGTGATGTGCTGGGTATAGTGACCAAATAATTTGGACAAAGTAATTTTTATTATTTGTATGTAATTATTTGGAAAAAGAAATGTCTAATATTTGATTTACTGGTATTTCTAGTTGGTAGGTACCGAGGCACGGCTGGCGCGGCTAGAGCAGTGCGACTGTCAAAAGTCGTGTTACTCTAATGGCACAGTACATGCTGATGGCGCTACCTGGCAAAAAGACTGCAATCGATGCTCCTGCGTGGTAAAACAGATATTTAATATAATATAACAACTTTTTAAGGAATATTTTGTGAAATATTTATGTGCAATTCAATAACAAAATCAGTTAATTAACAAAATATTTTAACATTAACCGAAAACTTTTTAGTACCTTGAGAATGGAAAATTGCAATATTTTACTTTTTATATATAGTTCAAAAATTAAACTTGCAATTTATTTTGACAGCATGGTGAGATTACGTGCAGGCCAGTAGAGTGCGATAGAGCAGAATGTAAAAATCCAGTACTTCATCCAGGAGAATGTTGCCCTACTTGCCTTAGTAAGTTAACTATTAACAGAAAATTATCTGTTATACAAAAATGGATAAATGAATTTTAACGTCGATTTTGATATATCGTAATAAATTCTACATTCTTATTTGTATTGAGATTTATTTGTATTATTTTTCCAGGACAATGCCTGTTAAAAGGAACATTATACGAGCACGGGGAGCGGTTCGCGCCTAAGGAGTGTGCAGAGTGTGTGTGCCACGACGGGAACATGCAGTGCACGCGAGTAGACCCCGAGACCGCATGCCCGCCACTGCCTTGCGACGCGCCTGACCAGTTCACAGTGCCCGGGGAATGCTGCAAGTTTTGTCCAGGTATGATAGTCATAGGCCATCGTGGTCAGCGGGACCGCAACTGACTGTACGCGCTATAAATTGCGGGTTCGGTTCTCATTTGGAGAAATGATTATGGTAAGAAGATAAATAGTGGCCACTATTTATCTTCTTACCAGACATTGCGTGGTGAGTGGCGGTCCACTCACCACGCAATGTCTCGATTTTGGGTGGAAAGTGCAGAATGGAGTGTCTTGACTCTAGGTTCTCGGTGACTCTACAGCTATACGAGAGAAAGCGAAAACCTGAAAAAAAATATTTAACATATATTCCACCAAAAACATACGTGATAATGAGAGCCAAGTTCAATATCAAGAATGTGAGTGGTTCTTGACTTCACCAACAAAATAATTAGAATATAAATGGGTGCCAAGTTTTATAAATTATACTGAAATTTATTTCTAAGAACATGAGACATTTTTCCTATTTAAAAAAGTAAATAAAAATAGAATAGAATATTTATTATTTGATAATATAAGTTCTTAAATTTCTGCAGCTGAAATATTTACATAAAGCAAATAACTTAGGATATATTTCCCTAATGTTCGACTTGGCTAGTTTTCAAAAACAAGTTATATTACAATAATAAGATCGTGTAGAAAAGCCGTCTAGATATTTTTGTGATTTTAGTCTAGAAATTGTTAAAGTAAAGTCGATGTAAATTCGCTTTTCGATTTAATATGCTTCAAAAGAATGAAAATATCAAAGAAGTTTAAAAGAAAGAGGGTTAAATACATAAAGTTAGCGTGTTTTTTTTATAAATTTACACCATCATAAGTAGTTCCTTTATACCCTTAAAGTAATACATAGCATTAGTACTAAATTATATACTTCTACACAAAATTTCCATTTCGATTTTGTATTATTTCAGGAGTGGATTATTGCAGTATGGGCCATTCGTGTGATGAGAACGCGATGTGTATGAATCTCAATACAAAGTACACTTGTAAATGCAATCAGGGGTTCCAGGGAGATGGAATCACCTGTGAAGGTAAACATTTTAAGTCTTTCTTTTTTTATTTTACATCTTTATATTAAAGTATTTTTTTAACACGTAAAAGTATATTTAATTTAAAATGAAAGTTTATTAATAAAAAATAAAAAAATATATAAAAGATAATATTTACTAGATTTTTTTATTAACAAGTACCTGTAGTAAGTAATTGTATATTTAGTTATATGTTTATGTTTGTATATATGTATATAGTTATATGTATATAGTTATATGTATATAGTTATATGTATATAGTTATATATTTACATGTTATGACGATATGTATGAAGCAAGTACACCGCTTACCGATTTTACTACTCCTACACCTTAAAGTTGCCTGGCAGAGATCGTTTATAGCGATAAGGCCGCCTGATGTACATTTTATTTTATTTTGCCATTTTTTTCCTGTTTTTTTCTGTAAACTTGTGGTGTACAATAAAGCATATTATTATTATTTTATGAATTTCTTCATTATCCCATTACTGGGGACTTATTATCTAATGCGGAGTTTTAATCAAACATTAGAGAGATGATCTATTGTATGTTTAAAAAGTTCCTAAAAATGCGACAAGTGTTATGGATAACAGCTTTAGACTTGCGAGTTGCTTAAGACTAGAGTGTAAGGTATAACTCTGTGTTAGAAAGAATTATTGGTAAACGAAGCGCTACATTGAGTTCCGCTCAACATGTAATATCTCGAATTCGGGGGGAAAGTCCAGACCGGAGTGTCTTGACACAAGGTTCTCTCTGACTACCCTGCTATATGGAAAGTGGCGTGAAGATGTAAAAAAATTGTAATTATTTAAGCCAAAATGGTTCCAAAATGTATATATTTCTTCAAATGCAGATGTGGATGAATGTCAGCGAGCCGGCGGACGCGAGGGTCATCACTGCCACTCTAACACCAGCTGCGTCAACGTCGTTGGTGGATACGTATGCCAGTGTCTGCCAGGATACACACGCCGCGACAAATTCAACTGCGCTGAGGTATACACTATTATTATAAATAAGTATAAATTTATATATATATATATATATATATATATTATTTGTATATATATTACCAGCAAACATCTCGTCAGAATCTTAGTGACCATAACTGCATTGCCTGTTTTAAATGAAATTATTCATTATATAATACCAAAATATATTAACACTATATTTTGGTATTTTATAATAAATAATATTAGATAATCCGCCATTTTGAACCCTTTACAGTAGCCCTCGGTCATGGATAGACTATTAGAGAATTAAATTAAAATAATTTCATTTAAAATTTGTAAAAATTGTGTTTGACTTATATCTCAATTCTATTTATACTTTTGTCTGTTTAAGCCTAAGTTTAGTGAAATTGAATAATTTTACTAAAATAAAACGTGTCCAGGTGGACGAGTGTGCGAGCGAAACGCACGGCTGCCACGCGCACGCCGAGTGCCGCAACACCCCCGGCTCGTATTCGTGCCGCTGCAAAGAGGGCTACTCTGGCGACGGATACACCTGCTCGCGTGAGTAATTTGGAAGGATTTGTTATTTCTTGAGATAGTACTGAGTGTTTAGTCTGTTTTTATTATGATCACCTCCAATTATTTCTATGTCATTAAAATTGTAGCACTGTTTTTTTTTAAATATTGATTGTCATAAATAAAGTGCGCTAATCAACTAGTTACCAATCAATGTCGAATGCCCTCAGCAATTTGCACAGGCGGTTGTTTGAACGGTGGATCGTGCGCGGCGCCGGAGCACTGCGCGTGCGCACGCGGGTTCACGGGCGCGCGCTGCGAGCGCGACGTGGATGAGTGCGAGCCGGCGCCGCCCGCGCGCGCCTGCGTGCCGCGCGCGCTCTGCGTCAACACGCCCGGCTCTTACTACTGCGTGTGCCGCGACGGATACCGGCGGGACCCGCACCGGGATCATTGTGAAGGTCAGACCTATATATTTACTACTGCCTTTGCAACTCTAATGTGCCCCGCAGGGGGCGCCATTGCGATCGTTGATCGAACAGCCATACAATGCTTGCATTTTAGCATGAATTGAGCACCCTCTACCCTCACCCCCATGTTACATATTGTACCCCCCCTATTCTTCCATATATAAATTGCATATTGGTCGTTATGTAGAAATCTCAGGTACGTCTATTTTAAAATGAAAATCTTAATATTTCAGATGTAGATGAATGTGCTGAGGGCTTCCACACGTGTCATCCGAGCGCGCGGTGTGTGAATACTGACGGAGGCTTCCGGTGTGAATGTAACACCCAGGAGTGTGAACTTAGTACGTTCTTAAACGATCATATAACAAAATAATCCATTCATTAGAGAGGTACTGTAAAAACAGATGGCACTAAGAAGCTTCAATTTGGATAGGTAGAGAGTAAATTGTACCAAATATATCTATGAAATATAAATTTTATTTTATTTAAAACATAATTTATAACTATTTCAAATAATACACTATAAAAAACTTTACGAAAATATATAAGTATTTTATACAAAGTATATACAAAGTATTTTATACAGAACTTGCAACATGTTACAGGCTGCTCATGGCAAGGGCAGATAGTGTCGGACGGCGCGCGCTGGGCGGAGGGCGGCGGTTGTCGCGCGTGCGCATGCCGCGCCGGTGTCGCTGCTTGCGTGCGCGCGCCCTGCGCCTGTGACCGCGACCGCGACCGCGACAATACCTCGCTTACTGTCAGTTTATAGTATATTATTCTCATTATGCATTTTTTTCTCATTAGTCAGTAGAACTATTAAATCGATTAATTTGAATCATACAAATATTCCAGATCCCAAGCACGCTGTCGCCGCTGTCGCTGCCGCTGCCGCCGGCGCCGGCCGCGTGCTGTCCGCACTGCGACGCGCGCTTCCACTGCCGCCACCAGGAGATGCGCCACGTCACCTTCCGCAGCGGCGAGCGCTGGCTATACCAGTGCCAGATCTGCGAGTGTCTTGTATGTTTCTTTCCTGTATAACCTTAATAAACTAATATTGTTATTTTTAGCAGTGACTGATTTTAGATTTATTAAAGTGAGTTAATAATTATTATATTATAAAATTTCACTTAAACTAATTAAAGTTATTAACTAGAACAAATGGCCAATCATTTAAAAAAATGTTTTCATTGTTGTAAATACAATATCGCTTTAATTTACTTAAAGTAATGAACAATATGCCTTTCAGTTGGGTGAAGTCGATTGTTGGGAGCCCGAGTGCGAGGAGGGCGTTGAGTGCTGCACAGGCGCGGGGGTGGCGGGGGCGGCGGGCGGCGGGGAGGGCGGCGAGTGGCGCGCGCCTCACCGCCTGGAGCTGGCAGGGTGCGCGCCGCCGCATTGCCCCACGTGCCAGGTACGTATCGAGTGCACTAGTGCAAATCACCACTTACACTATTTAAACACTTAGTGCATAAAATCTAGACAAGTATTACTTCGTCTGTAATAAAAAATGAGGCAAAATACTTATGATTCGTATATAACGTAAATCTTGTCTACCCATGTTAAGTTATAAAGATTTCAAAATATTTGTGAGGCCACAATTTTTATTCAATACAGCCATATAGAAAGATGTAATAAAATAATTAAAAAATATTTTGTTTTATACTTAAAAATTAGTTTATAATGTATAAACTTCGTAATAAGCATGGGAAATCTCGAGCTACATTATGTTATGCACATACATACATAAATAGAATAATATTAATATATCTTGTCACATTATTGGCTAATCATTTTGTATTTAAAATTAACTAACAACTAAAAAACAGTAATATAATGATTAAATTTAGCTCCATTCATTAAATATATTACTAAAGTCTATCCCTGAAAACAGGTAAGTGAAGCTTTGTGAAGTATTCCATCAGGTATCGTGTAAAATTGACAGATCGCTTGCTGATTCTACTTGCTTGAACTGTGTTGTTAACATTTGTGTCCAGTGCCGGCTTTAACAATGAAAAAACAAAATTGAGCTTTTCTAAAAGTATGAAAATAGAACTACTCCTAACAATCAAAATTTAAGAAAATTCACTGAAATTATTTTATTAATTAATTCAAAAAAGTGAAAGTGGTATTATGTAAAAAAAAATATTTCTAAATCTTTTAACAGTTTTGCCAAATATCAAATAAACATACATATACATACCAAAATACACTCACGTTATTAGGAATTACAAAGTAAAGCCGGTACTCTGTGTAACTAACCAAGCTTCGGCCACGTGCGTTGGCCGGCGTAAAGTGACACGGTTTCCGCTTGTTGCAGGGCGGGCAGTGTGCTACTTTGGTGAGCAATATCGCGTGTTGTGTGCATCGGTAACCATCCCCACTCTTCTTACTCATTCATACATTGCTATATTAACAGAATTTATTTGTGCTTATGCCTTCTATTTTGTATATATTGAAAATATTAACGCAAAAGCTTAACTGTTTTAAATCTTTAAATATCGCGAGAGATTATTTCTTTATTTTTACTATCAGTGCCACTTCTAGGCCCCTTTGGACACACGCTTATATGGAGCCTAGTTCGAACGTAAAACAATTTATAAGAGACAAGCTATTTTATATATATAGTGTACGTTGTTGGTTTTAGGGCATTCGGAGGCCCTGTGAGATTAGGGGCCCTTGGCACTGGCCCCTTATTATAAATGTAGAGCTTAATACTGTACATTTTACGATAAATTATACATTTTAAAATAAATTACAATACTAAATAGAAGGCACATCATTTCAGGTTTCATAATACGTTGCATGTCTCTTTTATCAAATCCTCGTCCATATCGCATGGTGGTTATGTTTAAAATGTTTGGTTTAATGTAATTTCTCCATTACGAATTGTTTTAGCATGGTGATGATTTAGAAAGTTTATTTTGATTCCCATTTAAGTTATAATTCATTCGAATAATGCAGCTAATTTAATCACCGAACTACCGTTTAAACATTATTGAATAGTGACGAGGTAAATTTCTTTAAAATGCTACTGAAAACTAAGTTAGTCTTATTTGCGTAAAAATAAATATACTTACATCAACTATTTCAGTAAGATTTATTATATTATCCATATATTGTATACTGTTATCCTTAATTAATGAATTACAAAGTTGAAATCATTCCAGAAAAAAGTTCCTTAAATCAGTATCGCAGTGGTATTCTAGTCACAAATGACATTAAAATATGCTTAAATATAAATAGATTTGTTGTAATATAATGTAGTTCCTAATAGTTACTAGCCGGTATTTCGTAATTGTCTTTGTAATATGTTCATTCAGGAAAGCGGTACTATAGAGCTCCTGACACCTGTTTGTCAGAATCGTAGTGTTCCTATTGATGTTATTATTAGTGGTCGAGTTATGAATGGCGCTACTGATGTTGTCGAGTTTGAAAATATCTTGATAAACTAGCCTACTACTAGACTTTTTATTAACTATGCTTTGATAAACAATTTCTCTTTACATTAATTTTTTTTTACTTTCATCCCAACGTAGTTAAAAACGTATCAATTTTAGCATACTCCTTTATTATAGTAGTAGATTAGTAGGTAGCATTATATATAAAAACGTATAAGTAGTCTTGTGTAAAGTAATATAGCCTAATCTATAAGTAAACGAGCAGCGACGGCTACTTAAAGTAGGGTGGGTATCAAGATATTGGCATCTCGAGATATGACTAGCGTGATTCGCGACCGGGCGCGTGTATGAGTGTCTAATGCGGAGTGGTTGCGCAGAGCGCGGCGCGACGTGGCGGCGGCGCTGGCGCTGGCGGCGCTGTGGTGGGGCCGCGCGCCGCACCCGCACCGCAAACACCGCGGCGCGCGGCGCTAGAGCCTCCCTGAGCCACCCACGCACACCCTATTTATTCTAGATAGAACTAATCTTAACCAATTGACGCGGGCGCGCCGCTCCCGGCCTTAACTGAGCGGGCGCGCCCGTGCCCGGGGACGCGCGCCGCTCGAGCGACGGCCGCTTCAGCGTTATAGCAATATTATAGTTATCGTAGGTTATAGAGCGTGCCGCGACCGTAATGCCTTTTAGCGCGGTCGCCGCGTCGAGCGGCGCGCGTGCCCGGGCCTCGTCGCCTCGGTCCGCCGCGCGTGTGAATGTCGGGACGTACGAATCTCAGAGAGTGCGAGTGGCGGCGGGCCGACGCCTCGACCCCGCGCCTCGGCCTCGGCCCCGGCGCCTCGACTCCGCCGCATTGTAATCTTCGAATTCTAAATTATCGAGTACGATCGCTTATAATTATTATCTTAGACTTGTACTATGTAGCCATTGTTGTGAATATGACTAGCGTCGCCTTGGCCGGGGTGCGGAGGGCGGCGGAGGTGTGAGGCGCGTGGGCCACGGGTCGCTGCTCCGACGCGAGCTGACCTACCGCAATTCGATAGTCCTGTAGATACTAAGTTTTTAAAGGTGAGACCGCCGCGACCCGCGCGCCCGCGCCCCTGTTGTACGAATTTTTTCATAATATATTATAGTTTTTTGTTTGTCCTTATATAGAAATCGTTTTCATGAATATTTTTAAAATAACCAAAAATAGGTACCAAATATAGAAAGATACGATTGTTTCCTAATTTCATAAAGCATTTTAATGCTTGCATGTTGTATTGTGTTCAAAAATTATAATTAAAAAAAAGATATCCTTATTGTTTCGTTTTAATAATTGTACCCACCCTGTAAGTTAAGTTAGTGAAAATTGTTACGATATCAATTATCTGGTCAATAAAATAAAATGTATGACAATAAAACACTTATTTATTTTCCAACACTTCACATATTATTCTCGTCAACAACAAATTTCCCGATCGAATATTTTCGATAACTAATAAAAATAATTAAAAAAAAAACAAAAAATAAAGAGCTTAGAAAAAAAGGATATTAAAATATTTACTTCATTTCAATGTTTACTTTGAAAATGGTTGTATTTTAAATTGGGGCTGAGGTGAGAGGCGATGACGTCACACACGCTACACGCAGTGGCAAGACTGGCTTCAAGACGCCCGCATTGCGTTCCAACGTGCTGGTGACGAGCATGTAAGCCGTCGCAAATAGTGTCACTGTCTGTATATTATAAAATGTACAGTATTATGTAAAAAAATTTAATATTTAAGAATACAATAAGTACAACTAACAATAAGATACAATTCGCAGAAAGAGTTTTTCTTTAAATTTGATAATATGAAATTTTTATTTTATTTGTAAAATAAAAAAAAAACACTTTGGAATTAAATATTACCTTTACAATAATTATAACGCAACCTAGCACAGCAAGTGAATTGGAAAACATATGAAGCTCCATTCGTGCTAGTCGCGCGCAGCCAGCGCGGTACAGCGGTGTATTGCAATTGTTGTCGTTCTTTGAAGAAATTGTAATTATTTAATAAATATGCAAGTACGGATTAGTAACAAGAGCGTCGGCAACCAATGGCTCATAGGGGCAAGAAGTATCTACCATGATGGTCATATAAATGGTAGGGACAATCGAAATAACATTTCAATCCTTAGTTTATCGAAAGAAATTAAAAGTTTATTTCTTTAAAAATAACCTGATTTTTTTACGTGTGATAGATTCTAAAATAATAACTACTTGTCGTATTACATATATTTTGAAAAGCAGTCGACTGAATTTTTTAAGTTATATTAGCAAGTAGTCGTTTCGGGTCAATTTGCATTTGCAATATATATTCCAATATAATGCAATATATTTTAAAGATTTGTATGGGGAGGGCTGCTGCTACTACCCAAGCCCCTAAGTACAGGGTATCTCGAAAGAAAGTTTATATTTATTTAGCTTACTGTGTAAACGCAACGAATCCGAGGGGCGTGAGGGTTATGTCAACGGTAGCCTGGCTCGTAGGAATTCAGTCGCTATGGAGCGCGTTGTACGTGCGAGAGTTTTATAGAAATGGTGATTCAGCGATATATACGATGCAACAAATACGAAACAGGATCAGAAACCCCTCATTCGCCTAAGGTATGGGCTGCAATGTCGGTTACGTGGAGATGTTAGACGACTTCTTGGTGCCTGAACTGCAAAACTTTCCTGGGAGGTTGGAGGGAGGAGGAACCAAAGGAGATGGCTTCAGCAGATCGGAGACGTTATAATTAATTTTACTGTTAGATTAAATGAGTGCCGCAAATCTAAATATGAACGATATAATTTTTTAAAATAATAAATTATTTATTTTGTAATTTATTATTTTAAAAAATGATATCGTCCAAATGAATTCTCAAATTGTGTACTTTAATAATTAATAAACATTTTTTCGATACACGCCTTTCTTTCTTTTTAATCGATACACTAAATATAAACTTTCTTCTAAACCATCTTGTATAACCCTTGGTGAGACCTATGAAACTTATCTATTGAAGCTTTATATCTTTTTTAAAACTAATATTTGTTATTACGTTAAAACACTTGACAACTTACTTGTCCATGTAGAACACGCCCACAGCACGACGGTGGTAAATTGAGGCGGTGCTTGTACCAATCGGTATAAGAGTGCGCTCCACAACATTTCAACTAAAACAGGAGTAAAAATTTTTAAACGCAATAAAAAATATAATTCTCTTGCAAATAGTTTTATTTTCTCTACCTCTAATTGCATAGAAGCAAATGCATCCCTGATGGTTGGATAAAATTGTTCATACGCCATAGCACGCAACATGCTTGAGTTCAGAGTGGAGGTGTCGCGCACCGCCCGCGACAGTCCAGTTAAGGACGATATGCCAGTAGAAAGTAACATCATACCAGATATTACTAGTAACATTAGCTGATAAATAGAAAAAAATTAAATAATAAACATAATTGATTGCGTCACAACTAAATTTTTATTGGGACTATATATAATATGCTGATTTACGGTACCTATCAAGGTGGCCCTTATCTAATCAATTAAATGGAAAGCACGTACGGTAGTTGAAAGCGTGACTGATCTTGGATGATAAGGCACCAAAGAAGCCAACCAACACGCGGGCAAACACAGCAATGCACCCGCAATAAATAACATGCTGACTCCGAGTTCCACACCTATGTCCGACGTCCAGAAGTAATAGGACATGCGTAAAAGACTCCAGGCAGTCGAGCTTCCTAATATGGCTCCTCCGCTCTAGTAAACAATATCTATTATATTAATAAGAGACTAAAAATAAATTCGATGATTGCTATTCACAATGAAAAACTTAAACAGAACATCTAATAATCGATATACATATAAAACTGAATATATCTGAATAAAATATGTCCTCATAATAGAAAGAAGTTGGTATAACGCCTCAAATATCTATGAGATTTTTTTATCTTTTATAATCGCCTGCATTCAGCATGATAGACATAGGTTATAGCCACTCCGTTCGTCATTTAGATTCTAACTTTCCACCCATTAACATATAATTCATTTTCCGTAGCGAAACCCAATAACATTTAGTCCCACCAGATCAGGAAACTACTATCCTGCTGACTAATATTTCAATTCAAAAACATTGCGTGTTACAGAAGTGCATCACATTCCAACTTTGACAAAACAATTACATCATAAAAAATTTATCCTATGTTATGGTTTCATAAGAAAATTTAAAGTAGCCTGAAATAATTAAAAGTACCAGACCTACTCTGTTAATCAATTTCTACGTCAATAAAATATTAGACATTTCAGCAAGTGAAACGTGAATTCCGATTAAATTATAATAACGTTACCCCTTCACGTTCTTATAGTTTTATTCTATCTTATTAAGTTTAATTTACTATATTGAGATTGATAAACGCAGCGTGCTCAGTGTACAATGTAAAGCTATAGGCTTGCATTGCTTATGGACAGATGTGACGTAAGCCCTAGATACGTCGTGCTTCAGCCGTCATCAACTTTATGGAAATAAATAAAACCGCTTACAAGCAATAGCCCAGCACACGCAAACAAAACTAAGCCACTATTTCTCATTTTAAGTAAGGAAGCTTAAGTAATTCTAATTTAAATGAAAATTATTGTTACTTATACAATGTGTATGTGTAACTTTCAAAAATCCAATAGACTTTTCGCAAATGATTTTAGACGTCAAATGACAGATTGTTTTTTTGTTACATTCATTTTGTATGCTGCTAATGAAAACGACTTCACTTATAAACATATAGACGTTACATATTGCTATAGTTTCTATGCTAATATATTAATCGTTTATTATGATAATTCCAAAATTCGTCGTGTGAAATTTATTACTTATTTTATAATTTCTTAAATAAAAAATTGCCTAGACCTTGTAAATTTTCTAAAAAATATAAATTTCTAAAATATTAATCCATTTAAAAAAAATAACTTTCATACACTTATTCTCAATAAAATATTTTCTTACCGTTATAATTGTTCATTATTGTTTTATTTACAGTGTTAATAAATTTAACCTTAACCTAATCTAATTTACAACGCGCGTATTTGGCCATTACAATTTCATGTAAAATTTAATTAAAAATTATAATCGTACATACCATATAAATTACTGGTTGTATAAAAAGTAAAATGAAAAGCTTTGCTCCTTTACTAGAACTGTTTCGTATCTCACAATGCGACTTTTGAGTCTGGTTACACTTTTTATTTACATAATATCTTTATCAGCGAATTCACTGAGAAGCAAATATGTGTATGAATTTGGTAAGTAATTTAATTAAAGACCATTTTTACTAAATAAGCTAATGTTTTTTTACTTGTCAAGCATTAATTATGTGAAAAAAGGAACTCAATATCTTTTTATAATCACGTTTTTTATTATAGGTGTCGATACTGGTGTTGTGTCCTTTGCTCAATCAGGACGAATTGGTTTTTTTGAGAAGACTGTAACAATCTCTTGCGTTGTGGTACGTGATTAAACTTATATATATATGAATTTTACTATATTTTCATATTACTAACTGGCACAATATTCAAACAGCCTTAAGTGTGAAAAGAACAATAAAAAAGTTTAATATATGAAGCTTATAATATTTAAAAATATGTAACCGTTTGTTATAAGATACACACGGGAGAAGCCCGCAAGTTTATGAACGCTAGAGATAATATTGTATAAATTGGTAATTTTTATATTTTTCGTAAAAATGCCTGAACGCATATAGATTTATGATTCAGATTTGTGTAAACTAAATTTGCATGATACCATACCTCTTTTTCCGATAATCAACGACTCGACTATCTCGCGTTTTTTCCACTTTCCGTAAGAATTTCAGGAAATCCTCTCTTAGTGCGGTGGCCCTACACTCCCCAAAACACTAACGCTGATTTTCAGCTTACTTCGCCCAGTAGTTGTGACTGTGCGTTGTCACTTGTCAGTGAGTCAGTATCGGTAGAGCTTTACTTTATATAATATATAAATATTATAATACTGATATTAATAATTTTTTTTTGCATCCAGGTTCCCATATGCTCCAGATTGACTTATATACTTGTAGAAATTGACGACTTCATATCGGAGCCTAAAGTCACATTTAATGAACATATGTCTTCAGTAATTATTAAGTTTAAGCCGTGGCAGTACAGAGCAACTGCATTTATCATGTACAGCCAAAGCTATACCAGATGAATTCTATGTACAAACAATTGCGTGATATTTTCACGGACCTATAATGAATAGATTCTAATAACAATTCAAAATACATGTGTTATATTTTTTATTTGAAATTAAATGTAATTATAAAAAAAAATATAAACGTAACACTTCAAAGTTCTAAGCTTGTTTAAAATGTGTGATCATATGAGCATTAGTTAAGAACTAAGAACACAAAGATATGAAATAAATTATTTTTTTGAAAAGCTTTGTTATTTAATTTCAAGTTCAAGTAATAATCATAAAATTAAGTGATCTTGGCCTATTTTTGTTGCCTATGCTATGGAAAAAAAAATGTATAAAAATGGACATATTCGTTTCTTTGTATGACCGTTAAAGCCGAAATACGGCAGTTTTGCATCAACAAAAAGTGAAGAAGTGAGTATTCAATTGGAAAGTCAGTAGTAGTAACAAGGGTAGTAGAGAGCTCCCTTACTCTGAAAAATACGAGAGATATTTGTACAAAGACAACAGACAATAAATATAAATAGTTATTTCAACTTATATGAATTAATATATTTGTCATAGAGTAAGGATATCTAAGTTTTATTAGTAAAGAGGTTGAATAGAAAAACATATTAACTGATAGAAGTAGGTATCTAGCTTGAATGTCATTTTTATTCTTATTTATAGTAATACGTAGTGTTTAATTTATGCATATACCTTGTAAAATGTAATTTTATGAATACAAACAAAATTAAATTGTATGTATAATTAATTTATAATAGCTTTATTGTATAAATATAAAGCTATAACAATTCGTTATAAACCGTTTGGTTAACAGAAGTTTTTAGCAGGTTTGTAGTTGTCTCAAATTATATTGAAATAACAAAATTATAATAAATTTAGATGAAATAGAAAATTGAATTCGAGCACTATATAATTGGGGTAAACTATGCATCCATTACGAGAACGAGCCTGCGACGAATTGCTGGAACATCCATTATTGCGTACACCGCCACCAGAGCCAGAGCGGCCGCGACCCCCGCGTATACGCAAGCCACGGGAGTTCAAACTTGTTAGTATCTTGTAGAGTATATCTCTAGCTATTCATATTTTTATCGGTTATATATTTTTTACATTTTTTTTCAAAATATTAAATTTAAACAATATCATTTTAATTTTAGCCACCTAGGTTTCCTTTACTTTCTAAAGACTTCTATGCAGCGTGGTGTAACCATCAGAAAGAGGTACCTACACAATTGATATATTAAGTATACTTAAAAAAATAGATAAGTTTTTCATTTCTCCTACATAGCAAGTCATAGAGACGTAGTGCCAAGACACTCCGTTCTCCACTTTCCGTCCCAAACAGACACTGCGCGCTAATGGCGAACGTCAGCGCCGAGCTTTGTTTTGATCATAAAAACGAGGAAAAGAAAATAATTAAATTATGATCATTCCTCCGAGTGGAAATCGAACCCACAACCAAACGCAAATACGCAACACACCATGGCCACAAAATGGGTAATTAATTAAAAATACTTATTTTAACAAACATACAACACCTCAAACGTTTTATTACTATACTTTTTTATTATAGTTACAAATGTCTAAGCACAAAGTAGATGATCATCCACCAGAGCTCTTTCCTGAGTTGTATTTAAAACCGCGCCGCCTCGACTACTACGCGCGTCAACTTGAGGAAAATATGAATGTGAATAAAGAACTTTTGAAGCGCATCAACCTAATACAAAGAACTGGCGTAAGTTTCTTTGTAGCTTTGGCACTACACACATTTAAAATGGTTTTTTTAACAGATATATTGTTTCAAATTAATTGAGTTTCATAGTAAAGTACTTAAAGAAATTTAAATATATACAGTAGATTTACTTGTGTGACATGTAATGTTTTACAGGGTTTTGTAGATTGCTGGATGTATCCCGAGCCAACTGACACTTACAATAAATTATTGTGTAAACAAAGGCAAAGGGTGCTGGATGAAATTAGGAGGCAAAATTATTATTTATACTCAAGGCTACTTATAGCTGTAAGTTCTTTTGCATGTATGTATGTATGTGTTAGTGAATCAGATAATGAATTGTATAGTGAATACAGCCTATTAAATATAAATTGATAAAAAAACTAAAACTTAAATCTTACCCAGTCTTACAAAGTTGTTTTTTTAAAATTTTTGTAATAAAGTGTTAATCATACACTGAGGAAATTAAAAAACATATTTATAGAAAACGTATAAAAATTTTGGCCAGGCAGCTGATTTCGAACCCCTCTTGGACACCGTCAAGCGCTCTGACCGCGCGATGCGTTCTACATTCAACTGCACGTCGAAATTCTTATATGCTTATTACAACAAAAATAGGTTGTACTTTATAATCCCGCTACGTTCAAATTTTTATACGTTTCTATAAATATGTTTTTCGTCTTATAAGTTGGCTATTCCACGAGTGAATGCGGAAGCATAATACGAAAGAATTACACAAATTTCGCTGCGAAAGTATGTAAATAATGGTTAATTTGCTTTAAAGATCAATGTTAAACGGGTGTTATTGTTGACAATAACATGTGTTTTGGAAACTATTACCATTTTGGCTTTGAAGACTAATAACATTCACGCCTGCCTCGAGCATAATATGTATATTGAGACCATCCTCATGCTCAATATACATATTAATAGCGAGCCTTGAGCCTTAAATGTCGGGCGTGTGTTACGTAGTAAACTTATTTAAAAGAAAAACACTTTCTTTCTTTCTGTTAGAAAAGAATTATAATAAAGTGTTTTAATTGAATAGAGATCAGAACAACCACTCACAAAAGAACTCGATGAGCTCTGGAAGGATACAAAGCACAAATTAATACTCGGAGCTTCGTAAGACATAGACATATTTAGCAATACACTTATGAAATATATTGACTTGTAGTAAACATTTTATTATTAATTGAAAATTCGTTCGTATTTATTGTTATTTACATTTTAGGTTACCATTTATTCTCTTTAAGACTGAAAAGATTGATCGCGACATTAGAGATCCAGCATTTGACAAACCTCAACATATTCATCGAACAAAGTACATAGTTTTATATATTATTTCATTTTGAATAGAAAAATATTTAAATAAAAAATTTACGATTTTATTTTGAAGTTTATTTTAAGGATATCGATGGAGATATGGGTAGTTGGTGGTTCGAAAATAGGACGAGTGACAGCTGAACTCTTTAACGACATTGCACCGAAAACGTGCAATTTGTTTCTTAGTTTGATCAAAGGAGATGCAAGGGGCCATGCGTATATGGGGACTAGATTTTTTAGGTAAAGTTTAGCAACACATGTCTTATTATTACTACAATATTTAATTTACTATAAAACTATTTTATTTTACGAAACGCGGGTGAGGTCTTCCTTTTGAATACATTCATTTCAGCATTTCAATGCTTAATAATTCATTAAGTTATCATATAATAAAAAAATGTGATTTCTCTTTGCTTTAAGAGTTGTGCCCAATTTATATTGCCGCGGAGGTGATATTTCAAAAGACAACGGCTTCGGCACTTATGTACCCGATGGATTAGCAGAACCGCTGGGACCGGAAAACTTTAGATTAAAGCACACTGTTCCCGGTAATATATTTACTTGTACAATTTAAAAAAGTCTCTTTTTTGTACAGTTTTAGTTAATTTAAACTAAAAATGATTAACTACTATGAATAATATTTTGACATTTCAGGTGTTCTGTCTATGGTCATAACGTCGGACAATGAGGTTTATGGACAATTTAACATAATATTTAAGCCACTGGCGCAATTCGACGGCAAGCACGTTGTTTTTGGTAGAGTGAGTGTTTGCTTCTGCAGATTTTCTTAAAATTTATTGAAGTCGATTTAACTTTGTCAATAAAGCAATTGTAAAGTTATTGCATTTGCCATTCTTAAAGAATTATCATCAATTGTTATTTGCAATTCTTTAAATATTGCAGATTGTAGCTGGCCCTACTCAGGCTCTGGAAAGAATTAGTGCATTAGGGCTGCCTCTAGGAACAACGACATCAGATATTATAATTCGTTACTGCGGTTGGTTTACTCGCTCTGGTCAGTATCGCGAAGGAAACCCTAATGCTGTTCAATTTCCACCTCGCAGAAAGATAAAGAACTAAGAAAATGATAGAGCTATTAAAAAGCTCCTTAAAATCACTAGTACATAAAAAAACATTTTTAGAAAACCGTTATCTTTGAAGTTGTTGAAGACGACGGTTTACAGCCTTGGACGCCGCCCGCGTTTAATATTTTTATACCTTTTCTAAAAATGTCGTTAAATTTCCTAAGTGTAAATAACACATTTAAAAAATGTTAGAAATCACTACGAGTAGTTTATTTTCACGTTTATATTGCAAAGAATTGTAATTGAAATTGTTGCTTATACTTTATATACTAATGAACTAACGATATTTTTTTTGAGATTTTGAATATTTTAAATAAATAAAACAATTTTTGGAAATCAATATAAAATTTTATTACACATATGCACCTACATTTAGAAAACAAATTAATAAATGTAATGCACGATTCGACCCGGACCGATCATCAACAGTCGCCTATCATATAAATACTTATCATCAAACAGTTTTAGTCACTAACAATTCGTTCACTGCGTTGTCACTCTATTTTCACGAATAATCCACATGAAAAAATTAGCGCCAGCACCTGAAAGATGAACATTTCATATATAAGATTCTAATTTACATCAATAAGTTCGTTTCAATACTTGAATTTTAATGAAATCAAGATCTTGACAATTTTTGGGTAATATCTTAGGATTGCGTGGTATATGAAGAGGCATTTTGTATCTAATTTTACAATTCTTTAGACCACAATGAAATGTAAATGCTAAAATTTACAATATAATATAATTAAATAGCATTTAGATTTTTAATATACTTACACCATTTGTACAATTTACGGCCTACTTTCATATAAACATGATCTAGTAATACAACATTCCGCTAAGTTTACGCCTATCTTAGCAAAATTGCGTTAAAAGCCTGTCTTTAGTTAATCTATACCAGAGAAACGTAAATAGGTACATTTAATATTAAATCATCCCCCGAATGGGACTCCATTTAGCTACATTTATAAATTAATTAAAAAAATCTGTTATAGCCACAATCGCTTTAGTCACATTCATACTGCAGCTGTGTTTTTTTTAATTTATTATATAACTAGCCGTGCCCAATACTTTGTCCGTGTGGAATTCTAAAATAAAAGTATCCTTAGTTACTCCTTATAACATCATATATCCTATCTAACAGCGAAACTCCAGTGATTAGCCGGAACAAACAGACAGACAGAATATGTTATTTCGGTATATTTTGTGGGTATACGTGCATTTAGTAAAAAACCGTTATTGTAATATTACAAACAGAAACTCTAATTTAATTTGTTTGTGAGATTAATGTACTTGAAGATAAAATAAGATATTTTAATTAACATATTTTTTTAACATCTCTATTCTCTATTACTATAAACTAGGCTTTTATAGGACTCATACTCGTACAGCTTTGTGCCAAATTGATTTAAAAAAGATATAGGTATTTACATACCATAACCAATGCTACAATGATAGCAACGGCTCCAACATAAACAGCGTCTTCTCGCAATAAGTCAATTGTCTTGCTGTAACAGCCGTCCATGTACATAGTTGTGGGATTCTGGGAGTACTTACAGTCTCGCCTCTGACATGAAAGACAATAATTGATAATTTATTAATATTAAAAAGACTATAATTTATAAATACATCAAATTATATGTAATAAATTAATGAATGGGAACATTTATATGTAAAACCTTTACCAAATGTATATGAGCATAACGTATGAGTATATAACATATTTTCTAAAGTTAATACGAAAAAATCAAAAGCTATGTAAACAGCTATTTTATTCAGTTACGATAACTGATCAACAAAGTACAAAGTTCAAGCGTGAAAAGCTGTTATTGTATATAGTTTACCTTTCCTGGATAAATTTCCTGGCAGCAACTCTCAGGAACGTTATCGTTCCAGTCTTTGTAACTTTTAACTCCACAGCACTGCAAATACGTTTGCGTTTCATCCCACGCCCTTGTATACTCGTGCCTCACTCCGTAGTTGGGTATCGAGGCGTGCATTTCTCGCTCCAAAGTCGTGAGCACTTTCTCTCTAAATACAAAGAGAAGAATCCCTCCGACAAGCATCACCACGAAAATAATGAATACTAGAATGTAATACTGAAAGTAATAAAATATAAAATTATAATTAAATTAACATATGTCTTTTGTTTCTACGAATTATAAAGCGTACAAATATAACAAAACAAATAAACGTAAATTTTGTTGATTCAGAAAATAACAAAAAAAACTTGTATTATGTATACGAATCACTCGATATTTGATTCTGAATGATGCGTTTGTGCATCATACGCAATGGACTATTAGACTTTATCTTATATTTCAGTTTTTACTTGTTGTTAATACTTTAATATCTCCATACACGACGTGTGTCAAAGTGTAATTCTATGCTCGATATAATTATCGCAACTAAACGCCGCGCCTTCGCCGGCAAGCAGATATATATACAATGTAACAAATATACCGTCAAATATACAAATATACCGTCAAAAGCATGCATTTAACTTCTTTAGCCGCCCCACAGCAGCCGAGTATAGATAGGACCATAATGGCGGCGCCCATCATCGCGACCACCGCCAGCGACGCGATGAACATGTTATTGCTCATCAGCGTGCTTGGGAACGCGCGAGACGTCCAGACCCATGCGCCTATTGCTAGTGCCAGAACACCGCCGAGCTAGAAATTAAATTGCGATATATTTTACTTGTTATAATATAATTTAAAATAATTGAATTGAAGTTTAGATAACTTTAAAATGTATTACATTATTTTGAATTAAGAAATTGCAAAACGTATACCACAGAATATATTGAGATATTAGAAACAGTAACAAATAACGTCATAAGCTACTATAATTTATCATTAACTTGCAAAACAAATAGCAAATATAAAATCTTTATTTTGAAACATTTATTTTATAAGCTGATTTGGTTTATAAGCTGGATATATCATACTTACAAATGTCAACATATTAACAACGACCAAAGAAACTTTCATGCACCGCCCGCAGGCATCCATAGCGCCGCCCATGGCCATCGCTACTCTACAACATATCATATCATCAGCCTTCTTTAGTTGTACTTCTTGTAAAAGTTTAAAAAGATTAGTAAATATATTAATAATTAATAGTAAAATTATATTTAAATGCGTATTTTTTCTGGTCTTAAATTCTTGTCAGAACTAGTGATTACTATCATGATTTTTTCATAACTATGTTTTAATAAAAATACTTAGCTGAAGTTAGTATAATTTAAATTGTTATTAATAGAATACCATAATGTACAATTTTTTATGCAATGTCAAAAACCTTTGAAAGACAGCTGTTCCAGGATAAAGCAATAAGCACATTCTAATATTAGAACAAAATCGATTATTATAACGTACCTATGTAATTTCGTTGGTTACTTTAATATAAAATACAGCTTAACATTTCTTTAATTTGACATTTCAAATGAATCAAACACTTAAATAGAACACTAGTTAATCTCGTATACCACGACGTCAACATTATATTCTTACCTCCAATGAGCGTCACTGTGTTTATTTTTCCTTTTATTAGTGTCAGGGCATGCCCTCGCCCTTATATTTAAGATTCCATTCATGATTTATATTAAAAAATTTATAAAGGCTTTTAAAACAACATCTTCTTACCAAATATTAGCAATATAAATGGCATTAGTACTTTCTTCAGTCAAAGTCAATTTCAAACATTTTAAATCTACCCCATTATAATATTACATTACTTGCTATACATCAATTGGCGCTGTTATCATACGGATAACACAAATTTCACTAAAACCAATTAAATTGGATCTCTTTTTAACATGCAATCGTTCATAGTGAAACTCTATCTCTTTTTTACCGACCAATTTCCCACCGTGTGTCACCACTCCCATCTATACAACCTGACATTGGCGAAGTCACTTGTGAGCACGGTCGTAGCGCCATAATTAAAGAACTGAACTATCAATTAATTTCTCCATTAGCATATTGTTCAAGTGCTAGTAAATTATGTACGTTCAAACGCCATAATTAAAAAAGTGAACACAACTGAAATCACAATTAAAGAACAAGCTGTTATTTTACTCAACCATATATATATATACGGAATAAAATTGTATCGGTCTATATCTGTACGAAAAAAATTGTAATAAAATATATTAAACTTATTAGGTTCTCTCTACTCTCTAATAGTTAGCTTTTATTTATCTAATTTATTTATCTAATAGCATCTAGCTGTACGCTGCTGTAATATGTGCGTATGTAAATTATATTATCTTCGCTGCTCTGGTACGACAAACCGCGGCGTTGAGTTCCGCTACTCAACTCGCAATGTTCTAGATACGGTTGAAAATAAGACTAAAGTATCTCGACACTGGATTTACTTTGCCTACTGCCTACCCCGCTATGTGTTTTTTTTAATATTTTTATATTTTTGTATGCATCTAACTGTACGCAAAATTAGATATGTTGGTTCACGGTTCTATTGTAGATTTTCTTTTGTGACTTAAAATTCAGTGCATGTTTTATGAAAAAAATTATATCAATACGATGCGGTATTGCTTTAAGTGAAACGAATTACTAACAATTTATCTATTATTGATTTTAATAATTATAATATTCAAGTAAAAAATTGCTTATAACTAATTTTCGCAGCTTATGTTAAACACTTAGAAAAATAAAAAAAAATTAAGTAAAAAATTACTTGCATGTTACATAAATAAAAACATACATAACTTACTTCAGTTATCGGATATCCTTGCCAGTTACCCAAGCGATAAGCACCACCTGCATCATAGATGCCAATTGTATTAGAAAAATTAACATTTTATTTATAAACAGTAATGAAATAATATTTAAATAATTCATTTATCTAATGTTATAAATGTCATTAAGAAAATATACATTGAAGTCACTATTCACAGATGTTTTATATTATTGTGTATTCTGTTACACTCAAAAATCTCTTACTTAAAATATTCACACTTTTATTAGCTTCACCTATAAAGAAAAAAATTATGAAAATTTTGCAACCTTATTGGACCCACTTCTTCCCATCTGATTTATATTAAAATTAGCACACCCGTCCGGATTCGACAACAATACAATATTTTCATAGTATAAATGCCTTTGCCAGTACGACCAGGATAACGATTTAATTAGTAATTCTAAACGGACAGCCGTTTATTTTTTAAACTAATTTGTTTATTTTTGCTCTTATTTTTCATATACCTGCTAAAATATTGGCTACAGGATCTAGATTTTGTACGATTGATGACTCGTACAATAATCAAAGGTGACACTAAATGACCTAGACATCAGGTAATATGTATGTCACACCGCGCGCGTACAACGTTATGTTATGAGTACAAGTTGCTACCATTGCGCTTGCCACTGGTTAACTCAAGGTAATATTGTATAGCAAGGCCCATCTAATCCATTCTCTTGATGACCAAGTGAAAGTTGCATCAGCTTTAGCATAGCTGTTAAAGCAGCTAGTAATTTAAATGTTTGAATAACTTAAATAAGAACACACTTTATAACATACATTTTAATTAATACAGCAACTTTATTTTAAAATGAATTAGTATACATTTTTTAAAACATATAACGTAAGTATATTTTTTGAGTAGTAGCAAAACCGGTAGAAATAAGAAACGCTATATTTGTAAACAAACTTGCTTTCCCACATTCTATTCTGACAAATCGCCAACTAGTTGCTTCGAATAGAGCTTAATAAATATTTTCTCTTACTGTCGTATCAGGTAACCGATGTCCAAATGCGAAATGTAAACAGTTTCACTTAACCATCTCACAATACTATGACGTTTGCATAAATTCACTTACGTAATTTCATTCACAAACGCTCAAGTCAAGCGCGTCCAATGGAGCGAAAACAACTGGTTTGCGGCACCTACCAGTGTGAGCCGGCGCCCCTCCAAACATTCTGCGAACCTTCTAATACTGTTTCATATTTTACAAATATATTTTAATTATACTATTCAAATCTTAAATGTACTTTGGATTTAAAAGGAATATCAGACATAATTTGCCCCCGGCAATTAATAATATTTAATAGAAAAAAAAATTTATATTTATATTTTTTTCTGGTTTATACTATATATTCCGCATTATATGTTGTGATGATGTATTTGATATATGTATTCATATCCTAAGCTTATAAGCTTATATAGGCACTAATATCATTAAGTGTAATTTGTTATAAAGTAAAGAATATTTAATAAAAAAAAGCAAAAGAAAAGCAGAAACAAAATTATTTTTTTTCAATAAAGTACCAAATTACCAGTTATACGAGTATGAATATCGCACTACTGCACCAGCGTGTTAAAATTTTAAGCTTTAATTAAGTTACTATTTTGAATTTTCTTTCTCATCTTCGTTTTTTTCCGCTTACCATAGTAACCAGAGTCGACAAAGTGTCAAGACACTCCATACACCATTTTCAAGACATAAACAAGACCTATAATCGAGACATAGTGTATCGAGTGGCGAACCTCAACACTGCGCTTAGTCTTATTCACCAGAGCGGAGAAATGAAAATAATCAAATTACGATAACACCTCCGAGAGGGAATCGAGCCCACAACCAGTCGCGAGTCAGACGCTGTCCCATTGAGCTACGGTGGCCTTATTCACATTTTTTGTAACACAAATTATAAGGTTTAGTATACAAATCTAATGTTTTTTATAAATATTTTTTATCAATTAACTGGCTTTTTATATTTATCCTATAAGGGCCTAAATCCCTACGCTTATCGCAAACACAAAACAACACGACTACAGTGAAATCAAACAATAAAATCAGTAAATTTTCTTTTATTAGCTTTCAGTTAATAAACAGTTAATCCAACAGAAAATTAGTACAAATGTATCGAAAGATGATAGTCTACATAAACCGAATTATCATGACAATAACGGTACTTGAGCTTTGGTACTATAAAAAAACTACTTAATTTCCCAAAATAATATTCAGCAACAACCACTAACTTAAATTATAAACGCAACTTCAAGTTTAAATTAAATTTAAACTCAAACTAGTAAACAGTGGTCGCAATAACTAATTCACTGGTAGACATCACACCAGTAAACAAAAAAAAAATGCACAACTACTGAATATGAAAAGTAAATAAATGATGATTTTACGTACGTACATATAATAATCTTTACAAGAGATAAATTAAAAACATTTCAAACAATATTTCGATAAACTGAAAAAAAAAAGATAATAAATATATTACAGTTTGCGCTAGAAATACGACAAATACACTTAAGCTACACAACTACACTTGGTTACATGCCACTGACAATAATAAATTAATGAGTTATATCGTTTAAAAGTTTAGTTTAGTTCACCTAATTTATAACATTTAAACAACTGCACGGTTTTTATATTAGACAGTTTACTGCGCAGCCTTCAATAACTATTTAATAAATCATATGTAAACTTTAACAAATTATAAAGGCAAATTCATATTGCATGCTGGACATATTTTGATGTAATCTAATAGAGAAAGGAGCGTAAGTTAATAAGATTAATAACGTGGTCGAGGCAACGTCGTAATGTTATAATAACACAGCTCGAACTATGATTTTGGGTTCGAATCTCAATTTTTATATTTATATTTATAATACAGGCATTTTAATGTACTCAGGCTAAAGGCAGCACTAGCTTCCAGTACTGGGACACAGGGCCCTAGCCGAGTCCTATGGGGCGTTATAAGGCAATGCCCTATTTTAAAATATGAATGCCCTTCCTTAGATAATGGTTCACAAATATCTGATCAAGTAAAAGTTACTTCCGTCCTCATCCTTGACCAACCCTCAGATTCAACTGTAGCTAATCTTAAGCCCACAATTATTCGCATATGTCTCATATAGGTATATATGACTGAGATTACAAAAACAAATATATTAATTAAACTGTAGTTAACATATAAATAGCGAGGCAAAATTTACTGAAATAATAAATAACTAGAACTGGTTTAAAACGAACGGTAAGAGCTAATGCAGTTTAGTAAAAATTGTATATACATTATACATAATATATTTACAATAATATATATTAACATGCAAGGTGTATTCATCTTAGTTTAATGTAAAAGCTGCTTCATAGCAAGATGAAATAAGAACTTACATCTATCATTATTTAATATAATTAAGCTATACTAATAATTCAGAAAAAATCGATTCCAGATTTACATCGTTACACAACATTGATTCTTTATAAATCGTATTACATGTATTAAATACTATAAGAACAATAGTGAACATTGAAGAAACATACATGAATATAAGGATTTAATTCTATTTGTAGGCCATTGTTTTGAAAAATATTAGTATTTATTAAAAAAAAAAACTAAATGTCACCATAAAGTGGATTGAATGGTGACAGCAAAATTGTATAAAATAAATTATTACCCAAATCATAGTCGATACAATAAATGAAATTATGAGTTAGTTAGTATATGCAACATATATGTAGTTATATATCTAACAGTTAAATACAAACACACAATATTCATTACACATTTATACGTTTTTATATCTATATATAAAATATATAAATAAAAATGGTCAAAGTTTTCAATCATAAACGTTATTGTGACTGCACAGTAAATGTATTATGTATTTTAATTACAAATTTTCATTTGCTTAACATCTCCGCATATATGTTTTTATATTATTTAATCACTTAGGATCATAGCCATTGATATTTTTTATAAGTCTGTTGTGTGTGGCTCTTGACAAGTTGCCACAATCCTGCCACAAAATTAAGATTAAAAAAAAATTATCAATGTCAAATTAACTAGTGTCCCTTTGACTCGTAAACAACGCGTTGCTATAGCAACGTGTGTCTCTTTATATAAACATACAATTTTTTTTACATGTATGATATACACATTTTTATACTGTGTATACATATTTTATTATTTAAAAAAAAATCTTAGCATTCTCCACTCCTTCTCTATATAAAGTATAGCTGTGCCAAATTTCACACTTCTCACATCTCAATTTAACAAAAACGGGTCTTTGTACCCCTGTTGCTGCTTTTGTTGTTGTATTAATACTTAGAGGAGTCGAGGTCAAAAATTCAATATCTGTTTTAAATTATATATACCCAATATTTAAAATTTATTGAAATTAACTAAGTATTTGAAAAGAAAAAACCAAACTGCAGAGATGTTAAGCATTACACATTCAGAAATTGATGACACTTCGTTACTTCGACTACAAAAGAACAAATGCCATACCAAATGCCAATTTTCCATAAAACAAATAGGAAGTTCATCAGAAAATTAAGAACAGTGTTTATAGATCAATATTTATATATTTTGCAGTCAAAGTAACTTAAAAACATTCAATCAATATATTTAAGCCTATAGAATGGCAGGCGACATATCCGCCACGTCGTATCCGATCCAAAGACGAATGCTATCTGTACAAGTAAAGATAACTTCTAACATTAGTTCGAGAAGCCTTCGAGGCACTCACATTTGGACTCTATAGCGGGCTACTTAACAAACAAAATGTACAAAAAAAGTTCTTGGTAATTAATGTTTTAATTTTCTTCTCTTAGATAAAACCGCACAAATGGGGGAACTTTTAACTAATTTTTAGATTTTTTAGTTAAAATTACAATCGGCTCAATCGGCGACGCGAAACTACGTACGATTATCAAAAAGTTTTAATACCGCGCCCACCTAAGTGATGTCACGCGCGATTCACGACTCAACGTGGTAATTTTCAACCGTTCAATTTTAAAACGTACAAAAATTTAAGCATAGCGGGATTTGAACCTGCTCCTCTTGGAAGCCGTCCAAGTGCTTTGACCGCCAAGCTATACGTTCTATAACTAGCTAAGTCGAAATTTTTATACAGTTGATAAAACTTAATTTAGTTGTTGTTATTTGTAATCTGAACTTGGTGAATTTTTTATTTGCTTACCAATAACATTGTCAAAAGTAGACAAGTGACATGACAAGACTTTGCAAAATGCAATTTTTACAAAATGAGGTTATATCTCATACATCAACAACAGATAAGTCCCATAAAGTATACAGTACAGTGGGCAAGAGACATGTTGTGATGTATTAAAATAATTTAAACAGCTGGTTAGGCCAAGTGTGGACCATCGACGGCCACTCCAAACAATACAAGTATATTAAACTCGTCAAATCGCTTAGGTGAGGGGGCCTGGCTTAGAAACATAAACCATACAACTTATCCATACCAGTAGTGAACAAGTTGATAAATCAAAAATACATACTTTTCATGGCAGGCATTTTTAAGATTAACTTTATAGTGTAAATCCTGTATTTATGTTCTTGTACTTTTTACTTATAAAATGTTTGATTTGCAACATTTTTTTTTCTTTAATTTATTCATTAATTTATTCACCTTTATAGAAAGCAATGCTAATGTCTATAAATATAAAAAAAAATGTATATGTAAGTCGACATATCAACCGATTCCCGCCTGGTACGGGTATAGACGGCGTACCGTCTACAGGCGTGCCGGGCGTCAGCTGGCGGCGGCGGCGTGGCGCGGCGCCGCGTCGCGCCACTACGGACGCCGCGCGTACGCTCCGCCCGCCGCTCCTGCCGCTCCCCCTGGTCCTGCTAATAGACAATTAGTGTATGAGAGACGTAAATACAAACCTGCAAAGGATTCCAATAAGCAAGCTCAGAGAGAGCTTGCTGCTACCGCTCAAGTGTCAAGTCCCTTTGTGTTTAGCTCTACACAAGCTCTAGTTTCACTAATTATTACTTGTTATCATAAGTTATAAAAGGAATTAGAATAACAGAACAATTAAATTTTCTCACCTTGATTAGGGTATGGCAAACAGTTTGACTTGAGAACTTCCTCATGGTTGCCATATGCACAAAATTTCACAACAACTGTACTCGCTGAAATGCCAGTGATCTCTGCTTCGTAGAACTGAAAAGAGAAACTCAATTAAAACAATTAGGGGCTTAGTATAGAAATATCTGAATATATAAATAGTTATGCAACTGACTCAATCTCATTTTAAATATAATGTTAATAATTTTTAATGTAGTCTTCCCAATTATATTACAATATAAAATAATACTTACATTATTATCTTCCCAATAGAGAGCAAGGCAGCGGTCACCCACTTTCCAGTTTATATCAGCCACACCAAGCATTGCACGAGCTTGCTCATTCACAGCTGCATTTTGGAAGCCGAGCAATGAGCCAGGCAAGAATGGTCCACCTGTACGCAATGTACTATATTCCTGTGGTCTCGCCCCATATCCATACTGGCGACTACCGAAACCACCTTGGGCCCCCTGCATATAGCTCAAATTTGAATACATTGCATTCTGAGGCTCCATATATCCATTAGGCTGCCTTCGGTATTGCTCTTGGAACTTTTGCATGTCATTACTTCTTCTAAAAGGTGGTATGTCTATGTTCTGGTTTGGCATATATTGTTTGGGGTAGGGCTGCTCAGGGTATTGGTAATTCCTACCTGGTGACATCTCCTCACTGGGCCGCGATTGATTAGCAAGTAAATTTAAATTGGCTGTAGCATCAACTAAGCTGTCCATGTTGACATTGCTGCGGTAATTTTGGGGATGATTCATATTACTATCATTGAAATTCTCATTCCTGATGTTCATTTCAGGGAATTGACTATGTGAGGGATTGTGATAAGAATTATTGTAATGTAAATTCATAGTATTGGCTTGATGTTGTTTATTTTTCTCTTCCAACTTCCTTTGAAACCTTGGTGGCTTTTCATTCTGACCTTGATATTTCCTATCATCCCTGTGTGAATAATTATCATTTGAGTAGTGACCCCTGTCTGATCTGTGTCTTGGTCCATCATATCTAGACCCATGAGAGCGTGAGTTTCTGCCACCATTTCTGTCTCTACCATAATTTCTGTCACCTCTTTCTTCAGAAGGAGTGTTATTATAATCTCGACGGGTATTTTTGTCCTTATCTGGTACATTGGGTAATTTATCTTCTAAGAAATCAAATAATGACACTTTCCCTGAAGGTTTTACAGACATTCCATCTTCATCATTGAGGTCTTTGTTACGTCCTTTACGTTTTGAAGTATCAATTTCTTTATGTTTTCTTTCTTTACTTCTGCCTTCTGAGTTATCTCTCTTTTGCAGTATTCTCAATGCCCTATCAACATTATTCTTAGTATATTTTAAAGTATTTTCAGCTTGTTCTTCTGAAAAGCCTGCATCAACAATTTTCTGTACATTTGCATCTAATAAAGGCTTAGTTCCTCCCCCAAATACCTGTAACATGTGTATTTTGTTTTAGCTATACTAACAATTATTTAAAACCATTTTCTAGTAAGGAAAGCAGAAAACCAACTAATATATTTAATTTTATATTCTAATCTGCACAATGTAATAATATATATTTTATTATGATTGGATATATACTATTTTAAGAGACAAGTATTTATTTTACTTATTGTATTTTTTACATATTTATGTTAATGCATAATAATGCACAGTACAGTAAATATACTGTACATATAAACTTATGTTTTACCTAGTAATAATAACTTTATAAACAAATCCAAAAGAGGATTATAAAAAAATATATTACAACATTAATATTGTACCTTTTTAACACCAGACATCCTTTGTGCCTCGGCAATAGCACCCTTTCTTTGAGCTTCAAATTCAGCATTATCTTGTTTAGCAGCTTCTTGCAAACTCTTGAATTGCTTATCAACAGGAAGAGCTTCTAACCTCTGGCCAAATGGAATCCATGGTGGCGGGCCACCATCAACTCCTATCCCACCTATAGCAGAAATTGTTATAAATTTATTAATATTAGTTTAAATTGTATATGTTTACACATACCCAATAGATTTCTTATTATATTTTTAATTTAATATTTGCTCTTTGTTTAAAAGAGCTGCTGCTTTGTTTATTTGCAAGATAAATTAAATAAAATCATTAACCACAATTATTGATAAACAATTATTATGATACATACCTCTTGTATGCTTTGCTAAACTTCTATTGAGCTCCCATTTTTCAATCATATGAGAAACTTTCCCTCCTAATACTGAAATAACACTAGGAGTCAACCATACAACTCCATGACAAACTTCAAGTTCCTCATTTTTCAGCAACAGTTTTGTGCCTGGGGGCGTGTTGATGCTAATACTGGAAATAGGGCTTGTTTCTAAGCCCGTACACGATGACTTCCCATCATGCAAGGTTAACTTTAACATTCGTGCTGCAGATGTAGACTCTTCATTAGCCTTTGGTGCAGATACATTTCTTATTTTTTGAATCTGCACTACTATTGGCTTTTCTAATTTACTTGGATCCTTAGTAAATTCTTCAGGAAAAGCACCTTCACCAATATCTCTCAAGTCAAACTGAAGAAAAAAATATAGGGAACGATGCATTTAAGTTTGAAATTACAGTAACAATGTTGGGAAACGTAATTATTGTGTATAATACTTACATCTAAGGCCCTTCTGCCAAGTATATTTACATCTTGTATTTGACCATTTTCGCTAATAATATCAATACCATCTTGACTCAAGTACCTAAAAAATTATCGAAATATTACACTCACGAAATAAATATTTTAATTTATAATTTACAATATAATTGTAACTAACCATCCCAAATCTTGGAGATTATCTCTTAGTGTCATGTTTTCATTTGTATTCAAAATATATTAAAAAATTAAGGGAATTGATAAATAAAACCGCAAAGACACACCATATCCCATTTGCCCATTTGTCAAATTTTTTTACTACAGAATATTAATTTTATATTATCGCAGACAAAAAATTAAACTTTCTACATTAAACTCAACACATAACCATGCTTTTATATTATGTTTTGATTACATATCAGTATTATATACTATAATATAAAAATTTTGGTGCATTTTTCTTACGGATATACTATCCTATCCTACTAAGGTCAAACTTTTATCAAATACCATTGTTATCTGTCGTTGCTGTCAGAGTTCAATGAACCAGTATATGGATACGTATGCAATTTTACATTTTGATAACATAAATCTTTTTATCTCTTTATCGATAAGTTTAAACTTTTTCAATATTCAGGATTTCCTACATAAGCAATTTTATTTAAATAATATTAAAAATAAAAAAAGATATTGCTATTCAATATGTCCTCGGTAAGAATATTATTTGTAATTGTTTACACTTCGCTAAATCGTAAATGTCGAAACTTTTTTGTAGAATAGATCAAATATTGCTTTATTTTTAGTATACGTATCTACGATTATACTGCATACGTAATATGCATTGCTGTTCCTAAAATTCATCAATACAAAAACGGTTTTGAAGAAAAATTATATTCATAAAAAACATTTTTAAACACATTTCAGACACATGTATTCAACGTAGAAATGACTTGTGAAGGGTGTTCTGGAGCTGTTGAGAGGGTTCTTAATAGACTTAAGGGTCAAGGTGTGGAAAACATACTAATATCTTTACAAGACCAAAAGGTAACTGTGACATCTACTCTTAGCGCAGATCAACTGCTAGAAGTGATAAAAAAGACTGGAAAGAAAACATCGTATGTTGGAATTCAATAGACTTTACTCTGTGCCAAAATATAAGCTGGAATTTTATAAGATTAATGTTTTTATAGACAATCAATTTGTTAATATGGGTTCTTAGCTGTTATTATTTAAAAAAAATATACTACAATGTTTCAATTTTTAATAATCATTAAGTTTTCTATTAATTATATAAACTTTGAATGCAGCTAAGCATCACGTTAAGTGTTATACATAAACATTTATATATAATAATGTCTGAGCCAGTATTTTTGTGAATAAATAATTTATTTTTTAAATATATATTTTTTCAATTACAATGAACATATCACATAAATTAAGTTAACTCTTTCTTGTTATAACATCTTCTAAAGTGTTGATCCGTAAATCCACAAGATCAACTGCCTCATGTAGAGCATTTAAATGATCAACAATGGCATTGACAGTTGGTAACACATCAGCACAATCACATTCCTTTATTTTATTAACTGCATTTGTAAAATTCCTGTTAAGTTTTACTTTTTTTGAGCAGGGTTCAGGTATGTCTTTATTTGCACTTATGGTTTTAAAGCCACTGTTAATCGGAAAACTTCTTTTTCTACCCACCCATTCTATCGTGCCACTAGTATAACATACATCACTATCACCAAGTTTAATCATTCCAAAAATGTCTTCTTCATCTTTTTGTGTAGCAATAGAATTATTTATATATGTAGGCATACTGCAAGTGGCTGGACTAGGTGGTACACGAGGAATATGACTTAAGTGTCCCACATTATATGTTGAACATTCAACTGATTGACATTCACGAGGTGGTGGAAAAAAAGAATTATTAAGATTTCTTTGAGAACTATTCATAGAGGTATATCTAATTGAGCCTTCATTACGATTTTGTGGAAAATCTATCATAGTACTGTTCGCATTAGGGTTATCATGAATACCTGAATTTCTTACAGATTCTTCAGTAATTTCTGGATTATCAATGTGGACAAATGTAACAACTGGATACTTTGTACTGTGGTAGCACTGATACCACATCTTGACACCCTATTTGGTGGATTAATTTTGTTAGTAGTTCTTTACTATCTAAGATATGTTCAAAATATGTTAAGTGTTGTCACACTTTTCTCGGAACTCAAGTTTTTCAATAGCTACAGTGTATTTTGATTTGAGGTTGCCTATTAATTCACCCTGAATGAAATAAATATTGATATATCTATTTTTAAAGTGTAATCTATTTAACAATTATTTATTTACTGTACATAATCTACTTTCTACAAAGGTTATAACCATCTCTTTTTAATAACTGGTTTCTTTTTTGTAACACTAACTTTAGAAGTTTGTGATCTCGCTGAAGACATTGGATTCTGTTCTATATTCTCTTTAGCATCAGTAGCTAATTCAGTAAAATTTGTTCTCCATATAAATACCTAGACAAATAAAAATATTATAAGTAAAAAATTGTAATCAAACACAATGATATAAAAGTGTAGGTAGTGTAAATATATATTTTTTTTACATTTTTTTTGTGTTATTTGCACACTCAGGAAATTGAAAAATACATATTTAAAAACATATAAAAATTTGAAGGCAGTGGGATTTGAACCCGCACCTCTTGAAAACTGTTGAACTTGAAATATGTATTTTTAGTTTAAATATAAATATGTTATATTGGTTAAAGATACTGACCAACTTGTCTTCACCAGCAGAAGCAAAACCTAAACCACTTGGAGAAAATGCAACAGTGTTTACAGCCCCAGTATGACCACTCAATGTAAATATTGGATGTCCTTCCAATAAATCTAGAATCTAAGAAATGCTTTAGTCATTTAACAATCTTTGTATTTACTTACAAATTTAGTACCTAAATAATATTACCTTCATTTTACCATCTTTACTGGATGTTAATATATAACTTCCACTAGGATGGAATGCCAATTGAGTTATGCCATCACTATGTATGCTGAAACAAATATTTCATTGAATACTTTAATTACTTTTAGAAATTGCTTTATATGACTCATATTTACAATACATTTTTTTATATTATATTATAAAACAATGATTGCACCTGTAATATTGTACAAGATTGTGAGTCCTTATATCATATAACTTAACATTTCCATGAGAGGTGCCAACTGCAATGTAACAGCTTGATGGATGCCAAGCAAGAAACAGTCCATATCCTTTTTGATCCTTATACGTATGAATACATTTACCACTTTCAGGATTCCATAATTTTGTAGTTTTATCATCAGAACAAGAGGCTACTATGGATCCATCATAAGACATAGAAGCTCTTCGTACCCAGTTTGTATGCCCCACAAAAGATGCCAGAAATTTGTGCTTATCACTTGACCAAATTTTTACAATTTTATCATCTGATGCTGTTATTAACTAAAACAAAAAAGTGTAACTAATACTTTCATTTTAGTGGTGTAAATCAAATTAGCTAATAATGTAATAATTATAATTATAGTTTTTATTTAAGTACCTTTAAGCCATCATGACTAAACTGAACGGATCGCACAGTTTGGGAATGTGCCTTAAACATTCCAATGCTACCAGTAACTGTTGGCACCCACATCCTGACAGTTTTATCACGAGATGCGGAAGCCATATATTTTCCGGAGGGAGAAAATGTGACATCCATAACTGCTTCATCATGGCCTTGAAATCTATAACTCCTCATGGTACCACGTAAATCCCATAGCTGGTACAAAAATATTGAGTAAATATATAAATTTTATATCAATAAAAGATAAAACGCACATACAATTATTTTTATTAAAACTTACTAATACACTATTATCCAAAGAACTGCTAGCCAACTGTTGCTCATTAGGATTATAAAATAGAGCAGTAATACTATTCCGATGTCCTTTTAATTGTTTGTCCAATGACGGTTCAAGATTTGTATAATTATTTTCCATTTTTATTTTATTTATATTATATTAAATACACAATTCAACATAATCAAGATATTTATTGATAACTAAAATAGTAACCGATTTACTTTTCTTTTCAAATTATTACACACTACATACACATTACACAAGTTGACCTTTACAAAATTCAAAAATCAAAACAAACAAGATTTCATAGACGAAAAGATATTTCAGTTAAAAGTATTTCAAAAAGTATCGTTAAGTACCAATATTCAATATTTACTTTTTAATATATATTTCAGTTTGGCGGTAGTTTTACTTTCAGCCAATATGAAAAGTATGATAAATCTTGGTAAAAGTAGTGAAACTTTTTAGATATTATATTTAAAATAAAAACCAATATATATTATATCCATTACATCTGTCATCTGTGGTAGTTTTATATTGTAATAAAGAAAATTTGTTTATGGAAAGATTTTCCGAATCACTTTGTGCCACAGTCCACACGAGGTATTTCTTATGTTTTGAAATAGGTTTTGTTAATGCCTTTACAAATTATGTATAATTTATCAAAATATTCATCCTAAGTGTAAGGATGACTAATAAAATCTGTGTAAAGTTTATCCTATTGTGTTAAAAAAAATTACGAGCTAGTTGTTCACGACTAACACCGGGTGCATGCCATTAAAATGTTCTTTTGACTTTAGTGAATATATAAAACCTTCAAAACTTTTACAATTTATTTCAGTAGCGTATCGTGCATAATATGAACTAAAATATTGTTCTATGGGGATAATTTTCAAAGTAGTAGTAGGTAAGTAAAAAGAAACAGCTGTGTGTTTTGTTTTGTTGCAAAATATTTACTTTATATAAATATTCATTGTTGCTTTTGCAATAAATATAGAGCACGTATAAAAAAAATCATCAATAATGTTAAATTTTATGTTAATTCTGATTTATATTTAAGCAAAACCAAGCTACAATGAATATTGAAGCATTTGGTAATAACGAGGTAGCTCTTATTGCGGATGAGCTTGGTCGAGCAGTAGAGATTACCCTCAACCCTACTGTAGCACATGATGCCAGAAAACAAGCTTATACAGCATGTGAAAGGTATGTAAATAAATATTAGTTATGTTATTATAACATGTTTATAAATATAAATTAATAATGTATTGTAGTTTTAAGGAAAATTCACCATGGTGTGCCCAAGCTGGATTACTCCTGGCTAGTGGGGCTCAGTACTCTTCTGTTGTTAAACATTTTGGCCTACAATTAATGGAACATACAGTAAAATATAGATGGACTCAAATAACTCAACCTGAAAAAATATTTATAAAGGTAAATATTTATTTTAACTTAAACAAAACTATTATATTTAATATTTCAATTGTATTATTATTTTATTTATATTTGGACACAAATACTATCTTTTGTCTATTTAAAGTATACTAAAGTAAAGTATACTATATTTACCATGATGAAATAGTAGTAAATAATGGTGAAATTATTTATGTCTCACATAATTTACTAAATAAAATTTTATCACAGCAGGGTAGTAAGAGAGAACCTAGAATCATGACATTCCATTCTCCACTACGCACCCAAAAATTTAAATATCACTTCCCTGAGTGGGAATCAAACCCACATCCAATGTTGTTTATAGTTAGATGCTGTGCTCCAATGGCCTCATAAAAACTTTTTAAATAACAATAACTAAATTGTGAATGTAGTTCTTAATTGTTGAAATGCTTTGAAAAATCATTTACATTCAACTTATGAATTGATTACAGGAAAATGCCATGAAACTTCTTTTTATGGGTGGTTGGGAGACAGGACATTTGAATGATGCATTAGCTAGAGTGATTGTTGAGATGATTAAAAGGGAATGGCCTCAACAATGGCCAACTTTGTTGGCTGAACTTAGCGATGCGTGTAGTCAAGGACATTTGCATACACAGATTGTGTTACATGTGTTTTTGAGGCTTGTAGAAGATGTTGCTACTTTACAGGTACTAATTATACTTTATGTATTCAGATTACCACAATTTAGATTTATATAATAGCTTCATTGTTTTTATGGTTAAAATTAAGAAATTATTTTCATTTCCTCGATTTTTCGCACAATAATTTTTCAAAATATTTTTTATCACTTTCTCTTTAACATATTTAATATTGATAATTTCTATTCTATTTAGCTCCTTGCTTTGCAATGTATTAAGGAGGCAAACAAGATCTATTCATTACTTGACTCTCTAATTTTTAGAGAGTCACATGTAGGTGAAACTTTACAAATTACTATTTGTCTATAAGTAGAGATTAATCCAACTTCCTATAAATAAATTACTTAAGTATTCCTATTGTAATCTACATAAATATAAAAAATGTAGTAGTTTTAAAAGAATTTTATTCTTAACTTAATTAACAAATTAAGAATAATGTGACAACAATCATTGCATTTCTATTAAATGACAGTAATAATTAGAATATTGATGTGTATTATTATCAATTGAGTAGGTACCAAGTTATATTGTTATACATAACATAGTATATTTATACTATAATTTATTTAATAATGCAAAGCAATGGCCATTAATGAGTTTTTGTATTTTTCTACAATGTTTGATTAATCCTTATATTACATGAATAATCCTTGCTTTAGTAAAAATTGACATATGAAAGTATAATAATTATGACCTATAATTACAGAAACTGTAAAAAGGAATAATCTAGAAAAGTGTTTTAATTGTATTGTTTACATTTCTAATTATTTTTAAACAGACATTGGAACAACATCAACGTCGTAAAGACATACACCAAGCTCTAACAAGTAACATGGCCGAAATATTTGCTTTCTTCATGCGACTAATAGAAATGCATGTACAAGAATTTAGAGAGAAAACTGCAACACACAGTTATGGTGGAGCCACTAGCAATGTTCGAGTTGTTCAGGTACAGCTCTCAAATCTTTACTCTATGGCAACTCAAATGTTATCAAACACTGGACTCTTAAGGAATCTATGTGTTCCTAAACTATGTCTATGTAGTCATATAAGTGTAGTTCCTAGTAATGTTGAAAGTAATTTAAAAAATATATAATATCATGATATGTACATATGATATGGATATGTTATAGTGACTGAAATAAAATTCTAAAAATGGGTCAAATTTATCTCAATGATAATGTATTTGAATAACTAGTGTGTAAATTTTGTAAGAAATATTTGAAAATTACTGAAATATGAAGATTTGGATAAAAAAATTTCACCAAGCTATTAAAAACTAACAATATACTATTTTTTACCTTTACTTGCCAATAATTATAATGAAAATGATTTTCTTTTGTTTCATTTCCAGGTGGTACTGGCAACTTTGACAGCGTTTGTGGAGTGGGTGTCTACAACCCATATAGTGACAAACAATGGTCGACTCTTGCAAATTCTCTGCATTCTTCTTAGTGATGACGTTTTTCAACTACCGGCAGCAGAATGTTTGCTGCAAATTGTTAATAGAAAAGGCTCTGTAAGTGTATAGATGTATGTAGAAAAATAAAGCATATTTGTAATATCGAAATGCAGACATGTCTCTAACTGAATTAAAAATATATCAGCTTAAATTTTACAGTGAGTGTAGGCAAAGTTCTTTCTTTCGTCACAATACTCTTCTGTCGCAGATTGCTGAATGTAGGAATTTGAAAATTGAAATCTATGCCTATTAGAAACTGCTATATTACATATTAAACATTTTTTTTAAACATCTTTATTGTAGTTTTCCTATTGGTTTCCTTGATAGATACTAGCTATCAAGATGCTGTATAGTGACAAATCAGGCAAACGTACGTGACTCTTGGTCTCTTAAATTACAGCATATTTTAAAACATTGGAAAAAAAATCTTTTAAACTTTTTAAAACATAGAGTGTCGTTCAATTGCAATCTCTGGTGTTTATGCATAGTATTTATAATATAGATAGGTATAGAATAAAAGATAACCGATTGTATTCAGTTAACAAGCAGTTGTGGCAGAATAAAAATATTAATAAGTAAATCAATTCCAATTTAATAGTTTGATGTAAATACAATTACAGGTAAAAGAACGCAAGCCACTCATGATACTATGCAGCGAAGACGCCATCTCGTGTATACACCGCGCTACCGTGCAAAACATCAATACAGTCGACGAGCCCCACTACCTGTTCCTCAAAAAGCTGGCCCAATTGCTGGCGGGGCTGGCGGGTCTGGTGACGTCCATGTGGAGCTGCACCACCAACGTGGAGGTGTGGTTGCCGCTGCTGCTGGAGGCCGCGCTGCTACTGACGGAGCACGCGTCGCCAACTCTGGTCCAATGTGCCAATGTTGCATGGCTGGCCTTCCTCAAGCACGAGCAGGTCGCACGGCTGCCGCAGCTGCAGGCCGTGCTGCCGAGGTGGTTGCACGCCGCTGCTCCTAAGCTGCTCAAGGTATGTGATTTGACAATTAAAAAATATGTAAGTGTAGTAATAATAAAAAAAATATTTATCATTCATAGTTTTTTTTTAATCTTGAATATGTGATATTATTACATGCCAAACACAATAAAAGAGTAAGCAATGTGGTTAAACATTACCATCCATCATAAATCTTACTTGAATTCTTTTTGATATATATTTTTTTAATTTTATGGACTTTTTTTAGTTTCTCACTGCATCGCCGCGATCTGTTAAATATCAATAAGCCTTTGAGCCAAATAAGAATTTTGGTTGATACATTGTATCTTCTACTGTTCCTTTATTATTTTGAATTGACACATTTTACGTGTACATCATATTCCATTCTGTTGAATCAGACTTTTGTGTGTTCTGTGTTCTTTAGGCTTCTGTATTGAAGACCTTTATCTCCACTCAGTCTTTAAAGCTGGGTGATTCCCATATGAGTCTTTTCTGGTAAATGTTACTGACCTTAGTTATTTCCTGTTTAAAATTGGTAGTTTTAAATCGAGATATATTATCTTGTCACTAATGTACGAAGAGATGTTAAAGTTCGATGGCATAAGTCTATATCGGTTTCTAATTTGCTTTGTATACTGTCAATTTGCTTTGAGTACTCATTTGTGAATGACGTCCAATTAACCATACTTAATTAGCATTTAATTATGTGGAAGAATGAGCAAAGTATCTTCTTGACTTTGTCGAAAGCCTGGCTAATATCCAAAAAGCCTGTAGAGAGAGCAATACTTTTTTACCTCCAGTGTTCTACTTATGACGTCGACAATGCGATGAATTGGCTCAACTGTACCATGATTTTCTCGAAATCCAAATTGGTGGTTTGGAAAGATTTATCGCTTCTCGCGAGGTCATGTATGCAAGTCTTAAATATTGCAAGGTGCTGTGTAGTCGTCTTCTACGGTAGGTGATTAGTTGCGAACCCCAGTACGTATGTTTTGCGTTCCAACTGTTATTTCCTACCCCCCAACAAGGTTCTCTTGAAAGGCAAGTTGAGCCGGGTTTAATACCGCCGCCCAACACTCGGCGTTGTTGCTTGATTAGTACCACCGTCGTGAGTCGCCGTGTAGGATGCAGACTACCCCCTCCCCCCTCTATTATTATTATTTTTGTTCATAATTAATATGGTGTATTTATATTTGCAGGTGACGTACCCGACGTCGCGCACGAGTGGCGCGAGCGATGTGGTCGCGTATGCGTGCATGGACTACGATAGTGAACAAGAATTTACTAATTTCTTTTTACGTTTTCGAACTGAATTACTAGAGACTTTTAGGTAACATGTTAATTTTTATATTATTTTAATGCATATTTTTTTTATTTCATACGTCACACTTTTGCTCTGGAGCTAAGGTGGAAATATGGCCCCGAAAAAACTCCACCACCCGCTTAAAGCAAGTCCAATGTACTTCATGCTCCGGGCGACGTTAATTCTTACGCCACTTCCTTTCACAGAGCATGGAAGTAGAATGCCTTAGACTTCTTCAGGGCATCCTCGACGCCCAGATCCGCCTTCCGTCCCAATTTAACCCACTGCGATTGTCTTGTCTGACAGATATTGTCGCTGCGCTTTGTCTTGCTAAAGTATCATCATTGCTTTAAATGGGGGTTAAAACCAAAACAATACCGTTTACGACCAGACGCTGTGCCACTGCGCCACGTTGCCCACCGCTTATTTTATTTATGTGATTCTGCAATTTGATTATATTATTTTCAGATACTGTATGATAGCAGCACCAATAGTGACATGGTCGTACGTGGAGCAATGGACGCAGACGGCTTTAGACAAAGTAGACTCCTGTCCCCTGCAACTTGACGTCACACATCCATTGTACATTGAATTTGAGGCTTTAGCTCAGGTATTACAGTTATTTGCATCATAATATTTGATAGAATTTTTTTTTTTTTCAAATAAAAATATAGCACTATATTTCTGATTTTATATTGGTATAATCGCGTATATCGCGGCGTCGAGTTCCGTCACTCCACACACAACGTCTAGGCGCACCAGGCTAGGCCGTGATCAAAAGAGCGTGTTCCAGGCGCTGGACGTGGTGCTGTCCCGCCTGCTGCTGGCCGAGCCGCGGCCGGGCGTGGCGGGCGGCCTGCGCCTGCTGCAGCGCTGCGTGGCCTGCGAGCCGCCCTCGGCCCTCATCCGCTCGCTGCTGCTGTCCTTCATATCCGCGCTGTTCGTGTTCCTCAGCTGCGCTTACAGCCAACTAGCTGGTAATTCACTTTGTTAATTCACGTTGGTTTTTTTGCGAATAGAGACCGCGCTTAGGCAGCGTAGTGTAGGACGCCCTGCAGCACGCTGGACGGACGATTTAAAGATGGTGGCTGGCAGCGGATGTATTTCTTTTTGTTGAGACACTTTTGTTTATATTTGAGGAGCAGATAATATGGCATAGTGTAGTTGTTATATAAGTATTTTGAAAAAAAATTTAAAGTGTTATGAAATTGAAAAACATATATTTAAAGAAAGTATAAAAAATTGGACGGTTGCCAAGTGGCGCGGGTTCGAATCCCGCTGCGTTCAAATTTTTATACGTTTTGTAAAAATATATTTTTCAATTATATAAGTTAATTGATAATAATGCATTACATTAAATACATTTAATTAATAAAATATTAAACTTACCTTAATATATATCCTACTAATATTATAAACGCGAAAGTTTGTGAGAATGTTTGTTACTCTTTCACGTAAAAACTGCTTAATGGATTTTAATGAAACTTTACAATAATATAGCTTATATATCAGAATAACACATAGGCTACAACTTATAAAGATATTGTGTAAATTGACCAAAATATCTAGTAAGCATCTTATGTTCAAGCCATTAAAGCCAAAATAGTGAACCATTGTAGTCAATAAATTAATATGGTAGTTAGATACTTTAATCGTTTCTGTTAATCTATGCATTATAATAAAAATGTAACTGATCTCCGTCTGTACATGGAAGATATATCAAAAAAATGTTATTCGGAGCATTTATCAATATAATAGAACCCAAACTAATTATTTTTAATTTTCATTTTTGTTTTTTTGTTTCTGGGCGCTAACCTAAGAAATGGTTTATTTCATTTCAATTGCTTCATAAACAAACATGTAACTGCTTCATAAACAAAAAACTATTTAAATTGTAACTTAAGTAAAGTTTGTGTGAGAACGCGTGCGGGCTAAAAAAACGAAATAGTTTAGTCATATAGTTTACGCAGGCGAAGCCGCGAGCGGGTCGCTAGTAATATGATTAGGCAACGCGCACTATACGTATCAACTGGTTAATATTAATTTCATAATGCCAGGCTAGTAGGAGAAAGCGCGACATGGGAGTGTATGTGTGTAAAAATGAAAATATATACAGTTTAATAACAATGATATTTAAAATATGCCTGACATCCTTAGGGCCAGGCTTAGGATCGGCGGGAGCGGAACTTCTGCCGCGCGTGTTGGACAAAATATTCGCGGCTCTCGTGTACGAAGGGACGCCGCCTGAAGACCGGTCTAGTCGCAACGTCAAGAATGTTAGACGACATGCTGCTGGCTTGTTGGTGAAGCTTGGGTCCAAGGTATGCAGCGATATTGTTTATTTGTTTCATATCATATATTAACATAACACATTGTTGTTTTGTTGTTGTAAATGGTATCCTATAATGTAGATTTAATTCGTCAGAATTTGCTAGAGTTGCTTTGGTATGTGATTTTAGAAATTTGATCTTTTCTATCTTTATTATATCTTCAAATCTTAGTGTCCTAGTAAATTAACTAATGAAATTTTGGTATTTCGTGTATTTCTTTAATATTAATTTTACTTTTTCAGTATCCATTGCTCCTGTTGCCTCTGTTTGGTCGCCTGCACGAATTATGTCAGAATGCGTTAGCTCGACCCGACCTCAGTGCTGTGGAGAGTGTCACCATACAAGAGGCGCTGCTTCTAGTTTCTAATCACTTCTGCTGCTATGAACGGCAAAGCGCTCTCGTAGCCCAAGTAAGTAATTGTTATGAGTGTTAGACTATCTGACAAACAAATTTTAGTACTTTATTATATGTTTGAGTACACATTCGATAGGATGTGAAATCTTGTAATATTTTTAAATTTCTACATAAAATATTTTGCATAGGCTAAAGTAATTAAACATCAGTGTAGTTTAATGTTTATCTTTAATAATAATTCCAATAAAAGAAAATAATAAAGAAACACAATTTGCAGGTCCTCGGCGACTGCAGGGAGCGGTGGGAAGCGCTCAGCCCGCACTTGCAGTCGGCCGCCGGCCTCGCGCGCCTCGTCGGCCTCGACGCGCCGCCCAGCGACAACGAGCCCGCGCGCGCCTCCGCCCGCCGCGCGCTTCTGCACGCGCTCACGCTCACGCTCGGCGTCGTCAAGCGCACGCAGGTGCCCGCAGACCCCGACAAGGCGGCGCGCGGAGGCTTCGGCGCCGGTGTCACTGCGGCCGGCAACCCGCTCTGGCGCAACCCCTGCGCCGCTCACGTGCTGCCGCTCTTCCCCACCGCGCTGGCGCTGGCGCGCGCGCTGCACGAGCTGCACGCGCCGCACGCCGCGCCGCTGCGCCACGCGGGCCACGCGCGCGCGCTGCTTCCGCCGCCCGCCGAGCGCCGCAACCTGCTGACGGCGCGCGACGACATCGCGCCCGCCGCCGCCACGACGCAGGACAGGATGCAGAACCTGCTGAACACGCTGCACGACAGCGTGTGCCAGCTGGTGGGCGCGGCGGCGACGTCGCTGGGCCGCGAGCTGTACGCGGCGGCGGGGCTGGCGCGCGCGCTTGTGGCGGCGCTGCTGGCGGCGGAGCGGCTGCCGGACCACTGGCTGCGGCGCGTGCTGCGCGCGGCGCTCCGCCCCGTGCTGCTGCACTGCCCGCCCGCGCACTACCACGACGTGGCGCTGCCGCTCGTGCTACATCTCGCGCCGCTTAGTAAGTACTACAAGTTGAACTGATTTTAAAAATCTTCCTCTTATATACTCTCATATTCACTAACAACAAACTAAACTAAATATTATTTGATAAAATTTATGAACAAAATTATAATTTTGAAAAACATTCTTAGAAAACGCATGTTTATTTATTACACAGCTTAGCGGTCAGAGCGCTTGGACGGTTTCCAAGAGGCGCGGGTTCAAATCCCACTGCGTCTAATTTTATACATTTTGTAAAAATGTATAAACATTTTACAAAAAAATATTTATAACAACCTAAGTGCGTGAAAAACACTTTTAAAATAAAATACTAACTACATTTGTGCAAGTTGTAAACGCAAGAACGCATGGTTAAGCGGTCACAGCTCTTGGGCGATATCCAAAGGGCACAAATTCGAGTGCTCAAAGTGTTTATACGTTTTCTAAACGAGGTCTTTATGTTATTAATGTGTGAATAATATTTAAAAAATGTTAAAAAAGTACATCATTATTGCAGTGCTCATACATCTAAACCATCGTTGGGAATATGTCACGTCGCTATATGAATCCGGCAAGCTCGAAGAGGAGAGTGGCAGCGAGTCTCAGGAGGTTCTCGAGGATATACTTGTTAGGCATCTTAGTAGAGATTACCTTGATTTACTGAAGGTAATAAATAATCTTTTCTATGATATATATTAAAAATTAAATCTTTATCCTCAAATATGCAAAATATGACTACTACAATAGTATTTTCATATTTATCTTAAGAATCTTATGTTTAGAGCAAATATTGTTTATTTTGAAAACTTTATACAATATGAGGCGTCTTCATCTTGGTGCAGTGCGATAAGGTCTAACTGCAACAGCGATTAGTTTTTATTTACGGTCCCTACTCGGAGTAATGATTATATTTAAATTATTGTCATTTCTTCGCTCTGGTGCTCTTGTATCTAGACAAAACGCTGCTTTGAGGAGCCGCTATTCAACTCACAATGTATCGAATTTGAACAGCTATGTAGGAAAAAGCGTATAGAGTTATTTAAATTTAACATACATTATAACTTGTTTTCACATGTTTGACACATTTACATACAATTTTTTTTTTTTTTGTAACAATATTTATAACGTTAATCTATTTATCGTTATGATTTACAGGTATGTCTTGTAGAAGGTGCAGTGAGTACGGAATCCAGTATAGAAATGGAGGACGAGACCACGCCAGTGAACCCTGGACGAATGCCTGAACAAGTATCCGAACTAGGTGCCATCATACTAACTGATCCCGTGGCTGGTCCAGCTGTTTTACACACTGTAAGTGAATAATTGTCTATTTCTCTCAAATATACATAATATTCATTAGTAATACATCTTTTATTTATATATCTTTGATTTTAGAATTAATAAAAGTGAAAACTGACTTGACTACTGGTTACTCTTAGACTTGGTTATTTCACGGTAAGTGATAAAGATGGGTTAAGTAAAATAATATTATCTCTTATTGGGGATTTTATGTATAAAACAGAATATAAAGCTGTTAAGCTTTACAGTAATTGGCTCTAGTTTATCAATTTACACGTAAATATAATGCCAACAACATTGGTTTTCTATTTTACCAATTTATTATATTTTTTTTACCTTTCTCATTATATAGCTCACTTTTATAAGTAATTACTATTAGTACCAGTATTATTTAATATATTTTTTGTAGTTAAGCAAATAATAATAAGTAATAATATTTGAATGTCATGTCAGATCCTGCGTGCGCTGACGTGGAACGATTCGACGACGTCGCTGCGCGCGTGCGCGCTGGCGCTGCCGTCGCTGCGCGCGGCGCTCGGGGCCGGCGGCGGCGCGGCGCTCGGCAACAGCGAGGCGTCGGGCGCGCTGGCCGCCGTGCTGCACGCGCTGCGCCTGCACGGACAGCACGACGCCAACCAGGCCGCTCTGCTCGCCTTGGCCGTGCAGGTTTCTGTATATTTTAGCATAGCTGGAAACCTTATGTCAGAGTGGTGGAATTCCACACCACCGCTTTGTCTGGTGGGTACCAAAGCGGAGAAATGTGAGTGGGAAACAAACCTACGACCAATCGAGTTTTCAAGTACTACGTTACCCCACTGCAACACGATATCAGCTCAATAACAGCTCTAGTTAGTTACTAGACTGAACTGAAATTAGGTAGAAAAAAAATAGTTCCTTTTGTAATCTGCCTCATATAAGAGTAGCTACTAGCTAATTAATATGTTGCCTGCCAGTTTATACACTTTAGTATTGTGTAATTTTGTTATTGATGTATACATACATTATAATTATTAAAATATGATTAACACACTCAATAGTGTATGCAATGATTTTCTAAAAATATCCAAATTTTACATCAATAATACTAAACTTTACTTTTGTTGTTCTCTTTGTAGGTAATTTTGTACATAGCTTGTCTACTTGATTACCCTATTTGCTTAATAGTTTATTAACTCGTGTTGTGAAACGATATCCACGTAACGTTTAAAATATAAAATTTAATTTACAATGTATTTTATTAAAAAACTTTGTTATTTTTTATTAATCAAATTAAAAATCAACATAATTCAAAGATATTTTGTTATCACGATCTAATGGAACGTTCCAGACGTACGAGGCGCTGAGGCCGCGCTTCCCGGGCATAGTGGCGGTGCTGCGCGCCATTCCCGACGTGGACGCGCACGACCTGCAGCGCCTCGACGAGAAGATGGCCGCGGCCAACAGCGCGAAGCCCGCCAAGATTGACAAGAGCAAACGTGATCTGTTCAAGAAAATTACTTCACGGGTTGTTTATTATATATATATATATATACATCATTTTATAGTTTAATTACATTGTATGTACAACTTTAGTACATTAAATTTACTGGGAATTAAATACTATCAGCGGCCTGTTTCAAAAGTCACATTATTGATCACGTGGTTACTAATAAATCTGTTAATTATTTGGAAAAAAAAAAAAAAAACAAGAAATTCCTCGCTTAGTTTCATTCACCAGTTCTTCTCAGGTCTGTGGCATTTAACTTTATTGAACCGGTGGTAAATTTGTTTGATGTTCAAAAAATTAAGCATGTATCTTCATATTTTGTGAATAAAATTATTTGACTTAGTTGATACTTTTGTTCATTGCATATATAATCAGACACTATACATCCAGCTGATATTATTATATTTATATTGTAATGTAAGGAAAGCACCTGAAATATATTGTCTTATTAATTTATTAGTGACAACTGGCTTATATTTGTAACAGTTAATTCTATATTAACTGTGAGATATTTATAAAAATAAAGAATTACACCATTATCTTTTGTGTGTATTTTTGGGCGCTGTGAGACAGCATCTGCTGTAAAGACGATTGGTTGTGGGTTCGATACCCACACGGGGAATCATTATATTTAAAATATTTTTATTTATCTACACTTTTACCTAAGACCAAACGCGGCGTTGAGCTCCGCCACGCGATTTTTTTATGGTAGTTGTGAGAATCATACATTATTCAACTCAATATATATACGTGTAAATATATTTTAATAATGCTAGTAGTACCGTTGACGCATATAATACGCATAACTTTAATAACGTGTTTGCTAATTATAGTAGTGTATGTAACATATTGCTAGATCAATGTATTTGTAATGCATTATATCTATATCAAATTCCATTTCATCCACTTTTAGTTTGTCGTCAAATATTTATATAATTATTGTTTTCTTTTACAGTTGATCGGGCGTAGTGTAGGACAATTGTTTAAAAAGGAAGTTTTTATATTAGACTTGCCGACGATGCACGTACCGAAAGAGAAACCCCGAAGCGCTCTCGAGTCAGCGGACGGAGCAGGACTAGAAAATTTGTTCAATGTCAACGCCCCAACTTAGCTTCACATGGCCTCTTATATATAAATTATGAATATTATAGCTATAATTAAAAATAAACAAGCGTATGTATGAAACCGACTTTGTATTTTAGTATCTGAAAGATACACATGATATTTATGTATGTAAGTCGGTGTATATAACTGTGTCTAAATTTGTAGTGAGTCTTGAGTGAGGAATGTAAAGGTTTTGTTTATTTTTTTATTTCGTTTTCGAACGTTAAGTATTTAGTTTTTATACTAACGCAGGCTGTACGGTCGCGTGGTACTCGCATGTGGCAATGCACTAGCCATATCCTACTCGCAATGTAAAACATTCTTTTGTGTATAATAACCCGTTTACATGTTAATAAATTATATTGTAAAATTATATTGTCTTTTTGTTATATCCAAAGAAAACATCTATATATATTTATATAGAATATGCGAAGAAAATGTTATTGGGGGCAAAATATCAATATAATAGAACTCAACACTCTTTTCTGTTAGTATCTCAGAAACTACTTAAACGATTTAAATGCCTTGACTATTGTACTGTGGTAAACTTCCCTTAACATTCATTATTTCATTTCATAAATTCAAAACTTACAGCCATTTAAATTATAAATTTAAGTAAAGTTGTTCAAAGCCTTCTTTTACCGTCTCTAGCCCATGTGAGTTTTTCGAAGAGGTACTGTGGTTTTTACTCCACAATATTCTTTGAATTAAAGAGACATACTGTAACTCCATTCTTGCATTCATATTAAGTATTCCGTTACTATTAATGTGTTCAATATATTTCATTTGAGGATCTGAGACGAGGAGGTCCAGTATTAAGCCAAGATTACGAGCAGTTTCAACTATAATTTTAACTTCTCCGCCACATTTCAAAACATGTTTTATGATACATAAGTACTAACATTTGTGACTTGGATGGATTTAGAAACTGAGTTTTTTGTTGTCCAATTGAATTGCTTCATTTATGTTTTGGATGGCTACCTGAGTGTCTTCACCTTTAAAATAATAATAGAACTGCTTGTGTTGGACTTCATAAAAACCCTTGGGGTTACTCCACATCGAACAGGTCTTAGAGCATCGTATCTCTTAATTATTAATTTTAAGAATGTAGTGTAATTTTAATGTATATTTAGCCTATGCATTCAAATATCCTAAACAGGGTCATTTCTCTCCATTCATTTCATATATTCTATAGAATTTTAGGTGTCGTAATAATTTGGTATAGCCGAACTAAGTGAAAGCTTATTTCGCTGTTTTATTTGTATAGTATGGACTTTTTACTGCACAGCTTTCAGATAATTTTAAGATTTTCTAAGAAAATGGCAAGTTCTGTAGATACATATATTTACATGAACATGAACTCCCTATTTTAATTAACATTAAATCAGCCTGACCGATAAACATTTAAATCTGATTTTATTATACTGTTTATGAATAAAGCTTTAATTTGTGGACATATTTTTAAAATAGGCATATATAAAAATAAAAGTATAAATTACATAATACATATATAACAAAAACATATTGTATCTTCAAAGACATGCATGCAAAATATATAGGAAATTTAAAATGAAAGAAATTTTAAATTAATAAATAAAATAATTTATTAAGTTACTCATAAGTATACAAAAGTTGAACACCGACGTCGATGTTGACGGCGCCGTTGACGATCTCCACCTTGCTGGTCTTTACATCCACTTTGAATACTGAAGTGTTTTCTAACAATTCACATCTACTGTCATAGTCACCGATGACTGGGATTTTGCGAGGTCCCAACAGCGGGTCCTTATAACGCCAGAGCTTTAGGGAATTTACATCTAGAACAACAAACAATAACATTTAAGTTTTAATAAGTGCATAAGAATTTGATGTAGCCGGATGTATAACGAATGGCTTAGTGGTCAGAGCGCCGTGCAACGTGCTCTGGATATCTATGACGCACAGACATTTTGAGATATCTTGCGTGAATTATTTTTTTTACTATGTATGATGATTACTAATAGAAGACACGCATGGATAAAAGTGATATGTGGTATTTTTGGATTTTCGCAATTTTATATATAAATGAAGTATATATTAATTTTCAGGTTCAGGTTCATATTTACATTGAAATCCGAAACATATATATTTTTTATACTATAAAAAGGTTCGATTTTTCTTTGTAATAAAATATTCTAAACTACATTATAATAACTTAAGATCTGTCCTGTCATAAGAATATTTAACAATTTCAGCAGTTTCACTACTTTATTTTTTTACAGTATATTTATATTCAAGTATCTAGGTCTCCTACATACTGAGTGTCAAAAATTCACACTTCACTTTGATAGCCAATAATGAATATGTACAAATACTATTAATTAATATAAAGCCTAACCTTTAACAGCTTTAACATCCTTAGCGATCCTGGCCTTCAGTTTGTTAACGCTATCTCCATCAGCCAGTCCCAGAGAGACGGTGAACAGTCCGGAGCGAGGGACGGGGTTGGTGATGGTGAGGGCCACTCTCTCTTCAGCGAAGAAGCTGATATGGGGATGTCCGGGGGCACAGTCGTCGCGAGTCTTCTCTGGTGCTTCTTGGCTGTCTGTATGCTTCACCTCGATGGATTCCAGCTGCAATGTATAGTTTTACATGTATCATGTCAATGTTAACTAATAAAAGTTTTCATTATATTATAAAACAACTTGCTATAAAAATAATGTACGAGTTGAAAATATTTTTTGTCGTATGCGAACTGACCAGTAATATAATTGTAATTAAAAAAAAGAGCAGCAGTTTTCTCTGTGGCTTTTCTCAGCAGAACTGTCTTCCGTACCGGTGGTAACTTCCGGTAAGACTGACAATACTGACATTAAATGTCAATATGTTAATTGACAATTCGAAAGGGCTTTTAATAGCCTATTTAAATAAAGAATATTTTGATATGATTTTAATTTTGATAGGTTAACGGTTCATTTGTATGCGGTAGAAGACGGCGCGAAAGGTATGACAGTAAGATCTCTATAATCTACTAAAAGATCTCGGCCTGTCTAGAACTATCAGTTTATTTCGAGGCCGAATTTCGAAGGCGGTATTACTAGGACAGCTTCGCTTAGCTTTGACAGCGGAGGCGAGCATAAATGTAAACGCACGCTATTCGCAAGCCCCGGACTCTGCCCCGAATTCCACTCTGCAACACAATGGGGCACCTGCACGTCGAATCCTAGGAATTCTAATAGTTTTTTTCTCTTATTAAATTTATATGTATAGGGGCACATCGTGGCGCAGTGGAACAGACGGCGTCTGACTGTCAATGCGGATTAGTCGTGGCTTCCATTCCGACTCGGAGTAATATTTAAATTATTTATGGCTTAGGTAAAAAGACAAAGCTGAGTTCCACCACTATCCACTCACGTCCAAAGTGCTGAGCAGGTATTGCAGGTTGTCCTTCAGTACGGCAGCCTCGTCGAACTCCAGGCCCACGGACAGCGCGTCGCTGCCGACGCGCTGCACGTTCTCTCTCGTAGCTTGCACGAACGGCATTACGCGCTTCATGTACTTCTTCAATTCTGGTATCTCTGCCAGTTTGCTTGATATTATCTTGTTGTCTGGTAGACCTGATGGCTGAAGATAATTATTGTTTATTTTAAAATACATTATAATGAAAGACTTAAATTATTCTTCTTTTTTATAAATTACATTTTTTTTTTTCTTAACAAGTTCAGTACTTAAAACCAAGGCGGCTTATGAGATACATAGAGAACATTGCTCCGTTCTTTCTGACTATAATATTAAATATGTTAATATTCTGTTTAAAATAATAATAATAATAAATGACTAAACAGGTAACGTAAATAGTTGTTGGTTTTAATTACACAATAAGTGATGGTTGGATTTTAATACATGATCTGTAAAGGACCAATCATTTGTATACATAAATATTTTATATTCTACTCATAATCTATTTTTAATACATAAATGAATAATTATGTATCCTTTTTTTATGAAAATGATGAAAATGCGGTAAGAGGAGTATAAAATTTGGCACAGTTATATATATATAAAAGAAATAACGTTTAGTCTCGCTATAACTCGAAGCGCCTGGACCGATTCGGCTAATTTTGGTTTCAAAATAGGATGCGTTCCGAAATTAAATATTAAACAAGGAAAATAGCTTTGACTATGGAGTTGCCAGCATAAGTAAAATACAAACATTGCAATGAAATAATACTTTAAGGAGTCCACAATTTAATCGTTCAAAGTTTGTGGAATCAAGTTTCTCTATCTTGTCCCAATCAATCACCTTCCTCCGACATGGAAATCAAATTTTTATGTATTTTTTCGTTAGAGACTAATCCTTGTTGGTTTTCTGTTAATATTTTATTGAATTTTGACACATTATTTAATTCTGAGGCGGTACAAAGTTCTCTCAGGATCGACAGTTTATATAGAGGAGTGCACAATGCTAATATTTCTTTCAAACTCACGCTCTCACACTCACTACCACATATTTCACATACTCGTTGCTAAGACAATGCCCGGTTACGCGTCAAAGAGACGAGACTACTAGTATAACAAATTATTAAACCATCGAGCGATGGTTGCGGGTTCGATCTCCCTCGGGGGAATGATTATTTGAAGTATTTTAAATTTCCTGCTTTGGTAAAGCGACGTGCGCAAAGTCTAAATTTTGTACGGAAAATGGAGAACGGAGTGTCTTAACACTAGGTTCTCTCAGAATAATAATAATCACTTACGCCATTGAGGTCCCTCAAAGTGCACAATATAACATGCTGCCATTTAGGGTATTCCTTGGCAACCCAGATGATTGCCTTATTCGGTTGGGGCTCTGGTTTCGGCGCCTCTCCCTTCTTGGGTTTTTTGGCAGCGCAATGGTTCTTCAAGTGGATCCGGAAAGTGTGAGCCGCCTCCATCAAGCAGTCGCTAGCCTTCACAGCGGCCTCGTCCACGTCTCCCGCGACTGGCCATGTCTCGCGCAGTATGCTTTCTTTCTGTATTACAATTACAAAATAAATTAACTTCCAAATGTTTTAAGATCGCAAGCGCGTGAACGGCACTGCACAAGCTGCATACATTGCCCAGCAGCGCCCACACGTGCTCGGCGACGTGCGGGCAGACGGGCGCCAGCAGCCGCGCCTGCGCCGCCACGTAGCGGCGCGCGAGCTGCGCATGCGCACCCTCCGCGCCGCACAGCTCGCGGTACTTGTCCCGCGCCGCGAGCAGCTCGAAGAAGCCGCTCTTCAGCGCCTCCTTGAACAGCATCTTGCCGTAGTTCTCGTCTGTCTCCTTGATTTTCGTGTTCATTTCGCTTATGAATACTTTGTCATGGAAATTGTATTCGCCTGGAATGGAAGGAATACTTACTCACAATACTCAATACTGTACATAAAACATATAAGATTGCTTTAAATTGTATGTCTGTTAATTTGTGATACAGGATAGAAATTAATAAATTTTGACATGATCGGCTTATAGTTCATATAGAATTGTTTTTACCCGGGTATTGGATGCAATTTGTGTGCGAAAAATAAAAAGCCAAGTTTAAAATACAGTCTATGTTAACTTTTTAAGTTAAAATTTTAGTTTAGTATAAGCTCAAGTTTCAAATTATAACTCTATAATTAATAAGCGGGCGACCGAAATAAAATAGCTATAGTAACATAGGTTACGCGGACAAAGTCGCGAGCTGGTCGCTAGTATATAATAAAAAAAACTAAAAAAATTATGTTTATAATCGGCTTACTTCTTAAATTTCTTATATCTAAGATATTCATTTTAATATCATGCTATAAAGGACAATATTGATTATTTTAAATATATTAATCAGCAACTCTAATAAAATAAATAAATTGGGTCACATACACACGGACACATCATCCGCAGCAAAATCTTGAAACTTCTAGTAATTATTATAAGTAAGTGTAGAAAGGACAGAGTTCTCGCAATCGATTTACCATAAGTTTTGAACTACAAAACATTATTTTTGAATTGTTATTTACACACTTAGGAAATTGAAAAACACATATTTAGGAAACGTATAAAAATTTGAACGCGAACGCATGGTTTAGCGGTCAAAGCGCTTTAACAGTTTTCAAGAGGTGCGGATTAGTTGATAATAAGAAATTTTTCAAGAAATCCAAAATAATACAATATTTGTATTAGCCACCTATTAAAATGAAATCTTAAAAAATATGTATTTACACACTTAAGAAATAAAAAAAAAATTGTGTTAAAGTTTTCATCACTTCTGTACTCAGTTGCAAATGACAGTTATAAAAAACAATCCACAAACAGAGAAGTCTCACCATCTGGACAAATCATTCTTGATGGACAATTTATTCTGACTATGCAGTTGGACCATCCAAATGTAACCAAGAAAGTCTCATTTTATAAGATATACATCAAAACTTACCATTTCTCAAATTGGCAATATTAGCCATAAGCTCTTTCACCCATTCAATAAAAGTATACAGTCTTAGTATAGCAGCATCAGCGGTACTTTCAACAAAGTTTGCATCTTCCACTGAGTCCCCAGCATCTGCTAAAGTTAGCCGCATGCCATCCGCACTGAACTTATCTATACTTTCTGATAGAGTCAGGAAGTTTCCATCAGATTTTGACATTTTAGCTGAATTCAACATCAAATGGCCATTGGCTCGGATGGATTTTGGCCATTTTTCTTCTTCATTTGGCCACAAAGCGCAATGGTTGTATATGAAGAATGTTAGATGGTTCTGGATTAGGTCTTTGCCTGATGCTCTCAGATCAACTGGATACCTGCAATTATTTATTATCTAAATTTTGTACATTATGATTTTAAGCCCAATATAATATTTAAATATTCTTTGTGGTAAAGAAAGAACTGTCTAGAAAGTAAAACTTCTAAAAAACCTTGTCCTGTTGATGATTATTTTGCTTATGTTTTTAGTTTTTTTAATATTAAGATATGCTTATATGTATATTGCATATTGTATATATAATAACAATCATTACTTTATCATATTAAAGAAGATGTTACTGTCGTGTAACAATCTCGATTAGAATAAATATTAAATTACATAATTTTAAATATAAATATTAATGGTTTAAAAGACATATTACTTATAGAATATTGTTTGTTTAGTCTAATAAATAAAAAAAATATATATTTTCAAATAGCAATTCTTTAAAAAAAGTTATTACCAGAATTGGAAAGACTTCTGCATTAGATCCAGTGAGTTTTTCAATATTTTACTTTTAGGAAGTGGTGCGTTTTTGAAGAATATATAATTCCAAACATCTATAGTCATATCCTCAGGTTTAATTTTCAATGCGTTATCACTAGTCCCTCTAAATGTGTCGCCTTGGATGAAGTGTGCGACCGTGTAGTAAGCGTTGTATATTGTAGAGTCCGACAGAGATTCTATGACCCACTGTTGATCCCATGGCAGCTTTGTTCCTGAACGCATAAAACTTAGTAGTCCAACCATAAGAATGGTTTTAAATAGCAGAATTTGAAAAAAAATACTTTAATTACATATTTATTGTAATACTTAAAAAGACAATCGGCACAACGTTTTTATGTATGGAGTTTCCACTCAGAGAAATGATAATATTTAAAATATTATGCATTTTCCACTTAGGTACTTAAGACAAAGCGCTTTGAGTTCCGCCACTCAATGTCTCGATTTCGGGCTTAAAAGTGAAAAACGTCTTTTGACTTTTCCGTATTTTCATTTAGTCTTAGTTGACGAACCACGCACTCACTTTGCACTCAATTTGCAGAAAGTGAGACTCTTTACTGCATTATTTTTTACCCAACAATGCATTACATTTAAAAATAAATTATGGCCGTAATGATAATTCATTTTAATTTGTTACAATTAATAACCTAATAATTTCCCATATAAAAGTATATTGGCTTACCAAGTCCATAGGTCCTAGAACAAGCATATTCATGAAGCCATTTAAGGGTAGCTTGAAAGTTTTTCCTAACTTCATCGTGGTAAGTGTTCATTTGTGATAAGGCTTTCTCAGCCTGTGCTTTCCATTCATCATTGCCGTAATCGAGGTACCATTGGTTACAAAGGGCCACGACACACTCGTCTCCAGACCTAGACATTATAGTTTTTTCTGGTTCATAATATATAGCTGCATTTTTATCCGCAACCATTTCCATTTGAATTTTCTTTTTAACATCTTGTACCTTAGACCCTTTGTATTTTCCAACTAATATAATCCCATCATAAAACCCTTTGAGGTAAACCATTTCCTTTGCTTGAACTAATTTATCCTTATCGTTCTGGCTTTGAATTTTAAGTGTATGGTATAAATGTACTGCAGAGAGATTTCCATATTCAGGAAGTTCTAATATAGGTACAGGCACAAATGGGAGGACTTTATCATCACTTATATCATACTTTTCTCGAAAAGCTGGCTTTTTCTGTAAGTCGACAAGTGCCGCATAATCATCAGGTGAATCGGATGGCACACTGGTAACAATCCCTGTACCTTTATCTTCCTTTATTGTTAACATTGGAAGGGCATATATTTTTTCATAACAAGTTGCAGGAGACTTAAGTGCAAAACCTAACAAATCGTGACCTGTTATTTCTAGCAAAATTTTAAATTCACCATCTATTTCAGTGAAACCCTGATAACTCATATTCCTTGCAGCTCGTTTTGTGCAAATAAAAATACCATCACTAATAGTCTCAAAAGCAATATATTTTATGTCAGGGTGTACCCAACAGTTTGTTTGCCCATACATAGTTTCAGGCCTTAAGGTGGCTGCTACAAAACTAACCGTTTTACCCTCAAATGACCTAAAAATTAAAAACTAGTATTAAATAATAAAACAATTTAATTTAAAACCTATTTGAAAATAGTCAAGACAAAACCATCCAAGCACAGACCCCTAAGCCATGCATTCTACATGCGGCTACGTCGAAATTCTTATACGATTATTATATCTTATTTTTGTTGTGAGCTTCTCTGCAGATGTAATAAGTAAAGGCGAGGGTTCGAATCCCGCTGCGTTTTATTTTTTTATGTTTTCAATTTCCTCAGTGGTTGAATAACACTATAAAAAATCTACAAAATCTTTAGTAAATTACATTCTCCTTCATCAAATTCTTGTTTGTAGAATAATCTTTGGGTAGCAGAAATTTGTAAAAATCTATCTACAGAGCTGCTAACAACAAAAATAAACTATCCATACAATAAAAAAATAACTGATCGCTGTCTGCACATGGAAGATATATGATAAAAATATTATAAGGGGCATTTATCAATAATAGAACCCAAAAAAATATTTAAAATTTTCATTTCTGTTTGTATGTCATGCTAATATTAGAAACAGCTTAACCAATTTAAATGCATGTTTGACTCTTGTACTGTGATAAGCTTCCTTTAACATTTAGTGTTTATTTCATTTCAATCGGTATATAAATAAGAAAGTTACAACCATTTAACATTAAAAACTTCAGCTAAGTTTGTAATTTTTATGAAATTTATAATTTCATAAACTGATTTATATATATATATTATACAACAGTTATGGTTTTATCATATAAGACAGCAATATGACTGCACAAATTTGATATTACACAAGATATGTTACTTGAAATTTGTAGCTATATAGTCAGTTTTTGACAAAATCAAAAATTTACGAAAGTTTTAGGTCATTAATTCTCTCTGTATACAGCATTTTCTCCCATGTGGAACTTGTACATAGCATATAATTTTTGCTTGGATTTCTATAGTCTGCTGCGGTGTTGAGCACCACTAGCATATAGTTTTTAAATAGATAGAAAATAAGAGTAAAATGTCACTAATTTCCCTCAATCTATGAAGTGTATAAAATGAAATGATGTTTTTTGAATTAATTATTGGTTTTCTGTTCTTTTTTATTAAATTTTGACACAATTTAATTCTGAGGCAGTACAAAGTTTGCAGGGTCAGCTAGTATCATAATAAGTCTACTGTATGTAGACTAATGTTGTTCATTAATTAACATAAATCTCTTTAATATAAGTTAACAATAACTACTTAATTCTATATTCCATACAAATCAACATAATTTTATTTTTTACATATATCAAATAACAAGCTTACTTTAAAACATTATGTAGAGGCTGAAGAACTTCCATTTTAATAAGTGTGTATTCCTGAGGTCCAGCCCCTTCACCAGTACTCCTATCATGGTCCATACAAGGTTGTTTATCGAGAGGAGAGAAAATGGTATATCTTTTACCATACATAATTTTCTTTCTTTCCTTTAAGTGATGGAATTGCCATCTTATAAATGAATCATAAAATGGATTTGCATCAGTTGTTATAAACTTTCTGCGCCAATCAACCTTTTAAAAACAAAATCTATTATAATAATTATTATATAACATATAAATATTTTTTTTCCGAACAAAATATTTTAATATTACCATTTTAAATGTGCAATTTATTACACTTATGTTTACATTTACAAACATGGTTATTAAAATTTATCATTCAATTAAAAATAAGTATTATATTATGATGACACCATAAATACTTACATGAAGACCCATTCGTTTTAAATCTGCAACAGCTCTAGGTGGAAAATACTCTAACCAGTAGATTTCATTTGCAAACTCTTTTATTTCTTCCTCTGGTACTCCAAGACTTTGCATAATCTGCCACTGATATTTAGAAGATCCAGTTTTGGCTACGGCTTTACTTTTTTTTCCTTTGCTTTTATCTTTAGGCACTTTATCCACTTCTTCTTCTTCTACCGTATTCTCTTCAGGAAATTGAGGTGGACAACCATAAAGAGCCATTTCACGTTTTAACTTATCTGCACAAGCCTTAATAGGCATTCCTGTGCAATGAAAACCAAATGGAAATAGCACTTTTTTCCCTTTAAGTCTATGGTATCTTGCTGCAAACTGGATATAATGTAATATATAATGCATTAATAATATAGTTTAAAAAAACAATGTGGATAAACTATAAAATATTATATTAAAAATAAAATAGTAATAAAAAAAACACACCTCGCATTTAGAAAGAGAAAATGTGTGTCCAAGATGTAAGCGCCCATTCATATAAGGAAAAGGAAAAGTGCATAGAAATTTTTCATGTTGGTTATTATCATCAGGAGCTTCTATTTCAAATATCTTTTCTTGATCCCATCTTTCTTGTACTTTTTTCTCAATTTCTTGTAAGTACTCGACTTTGAATGTTCCTTTGCGATCAAGATTTGCCTGAAATATATAGAGTACATTATGTATGTAATATACAATATCGATTATGATGAACAGTTGACAATATTAGTTTGACTATCATTTTAAAATTGGTATCGCATTAAAGGATGTATTAAAACAAACACCGAAAAAATGAAATATAACCTAAACATATGTTTCCAAGAATTAAATAAATATGCGAAAAAATTACAAAATACATTAATTACCATTTTCTCAGTTTTATGTATATTTACTTTCTAATTTATATTAAAAATTAAACATTACACTTCACGGCATTAGCACACGTTTCTACTAGCGACATGGATAATGGATATATATGACAAATTGGCACATTCACAATTCGTATTCACATCAAAATTGCCAACACTCCAGCAGACAACTAATTACTTTGACATATGTCAAATTTCGATTTGCCAAGTAATTAGCATTAAGAATTAAAATGTTAAAATCGGATAGAATATAATAAATACCTTTTACCTTACTAAATAAAACCTGTGTTATATAATATGTATTGTGCCTTGTCCGGGCAACTGGTGAGGGAGCTAAGTTATAAATGCTTCTTTTTTACAGCTGGCAATATCTTTTCACTGCTTTCTAAGCGTTCGAATACTGAATTTAGATATAACTTGACCACTTCCTGTGTACCACTTCTTTGTTCCCTACCGCCACAAGGTAGGGGCGCGCTTACTTCGATTCTATCTCATAATTGATTCTCCGTCAGGCACCTAAAAAGTGGCCGGACAAGGCCGTGCTGTCCTCGCCTTATCCGGGCAACTGGTGAGAAGTGTCTGTTATTTCCTGATGAGATGTTCGGAGTGAGCTGCAATCATTCTAAATTGTAATTAAGAAATGACTAAAAGATTTCATAACAATACAGAATATTTATTAAACATAAATGATCATTCATAAATTGAATGAAACAATTTTGAAAGATTTTGATTACTATTACTACGATTTGACACAGATGTTCTAATCTTTCTACAATAATATATATGGGAAGTTGTTACCTGTTTTCAGATACATAAGTTGTCCCAATGATATGATGTTACTGCAAAACGACTGCTACTTGGAGTAGCATCAACCTGCAGCTTTGAAAACTGTCCTTACCCAATTACTGTCCTGGAAGTTGGCTTCGGTTCGCCATGAATAGTCATAAATAGTTGTTGTAGTGAGCATCTTCTAGTCATTGACAAATCTATGACTACGGATCCAGAATAATGGACAAAACATTTGATCCTCATGAAGACTCGATTTCCAACCTGATTGTCGACAGATAGTAGTGCCGTTTTCGAGCCGAATAAGGCCATAATATTACATCCATGCCGTCATACCCCAAAGTTATCAGATAATATATGCAAACCCAGCATCTACCTGACGCGAGCAGTAAAATTGACGCACATCGTCTACTCGCTTCAAAAAAATATATATCTCTAGGAACATTATTCTTTAATCAAAATGTAACTTGCTGAGGGTCCCATATGGGAACTTTTAACGTTTTAGGATAAATTTGCTTAATGGATTTAAAATGTCATCACTTAAGTAAGGTTCATAAACAGTAGATACAGCCGATTTATCAAGATGTGATGAGTTGAAGACTATAGTTTTCTTTAATTGCAAATATGCAAGAAACCTAGCTGAATCGTTAGATTATGGCCTAGTTACAGATATTTGATTACTCATACACCAATGAAAATTTTTGTTTGATTATTATTATGAATAATAAGTATCTCTGAAAGACGATTTATTTCATAAGACACTAAAAGTTATTGTTTTCATAATATTAACATAGAAAATTTGTTATTTTATTTGCTCTCCTAATAAAGAACTAATATTATTTGTTACTGAATAGAAAAATAGTAATATACTTAATATAAAATATTTTTTTGCATTTTGCGTGGTTTTATTGTCTGTTTTCCGATAACTTTTTCAATTCTGTTTAACATGATATACAGTTTTTGTAAAGGCTTTATTTTCTACTACTTTTTACTTAAATGTAGTTATTTTTTATAATGGGTATATAATTACTCGGTTTTATCAATAAAAGTTGCTATTTGACACATTTTTTAAATTGATAAAATTCGAATCGAATGGTCAATCCGTTATTAAAGAATTGAACTACACTTGTTTATTAATACATATGTATTTCATATTTATTTTATATTGTTTCTTATAATTTAGTAAAACTGCTTGATAAACAAATATTAGCTTTAAGTCTTTAACATATAAAATTAACGCCTCATATGGAAATGATACGAAACATTTCGAATTTAGTGTTTTAATAAGTTCAAATGGCACAAAATTCTTTACATATTAAGTTATCCAAGCATTCTTGTTATAAGAAACATATATTGGTTGGTTGATTGTTAGTGGAATGCTTAATTATTTGTATAGTTAATTATAATTTTATTGAGTCAAAATGTATTTGAATGGATGAGCATTTGTGTGGTATGTATATCCAACATTCAGAATTCAAATGTCAAAAATTGGCGCCATTCAACGCGTAGACTGTCATTGTCAATTTATCTTAATACCGGAAATTCGCTCGCAACCTTTCTTTGGAGACGCGCTAAGTCGCGAAGTGCCGGTTATTTTGCTTATGAAAAATTGATAATTTAGTGTTATTTTGTGAAGATTACATCAAAATGGCACCACGTACAGCAAAAGCTAAGGTATAAATCGTTTCTGTAACGTTTTGTTGCGTACAATATTTCCTGTAACTGTTTTTTTTGTAAATGACTGACACCACACTTCTTTAATATGGTAATTCTAATATCATGTACAATGCCTTGTATTGAAAATTATTAGTATTTAGAGCTCATATTTTTGTGGTAACTCAAGGCATGCTTGCTGAATATTTGTCATTTAAATTTAAATGAAACCATTAAGATGTTTTAACATTTCTCTTTGTTTCATCAACGTCGTTATAACATATAATTTAGTACGTACTTATTTAAAAGCTCAGTGAAATTGAAGAAAAATAATAAATAGCATATCTATAATTTTCCTCAGATTCTTAATTAATTAAGATTACTTTTGTAAACAGAGTAAGTGTGTACTTGTAAAAGCTATAATATTTATAAGAATTTGCATAAACTATTAATACTATCATATTTATACTTTAAACAATGTTTTTTGCTTGAAACATATAAAATTATGTAAAATTATTGAATTGCAGAAAAATACTGACGTTAAGATGGTTGAAAATGAAGCACCTAAAAAGGGAAGAGGGAAAGCTAAAAACATTTTAGAAAAAGATCTAGAAAATGTAGAAGATGTTGATGAGAAAGTTGCTCCAGTAGTAGAGAAAAAAACAAAAAGGGGCAAAAATATTGGCAGTGACAATAAGGAAGATCAGGTTATTGCAAGTGACAAGGATGATGTAGTTCCAGCAAAGAAAGGGAAAAAGAAGAATATTGAAGAAACTGTTACAAATGGTGATAGTAACTCAGAGGAAGAAGTATCTTCCTTAGACAATGAAAATGAAGACAAACTCCATTCCAATGGCCATTCAGAAGATGTGGAGCTACCAACAAAAGGTCGTAAAAAGGCTACAAAAAAAGACACAGAAAAAGAAGAAAAGTCAAAAGAAACTAGTGCACGAGGTAAAAAGAATGCAAAGCCAGAAGTTGATACAAGTAACAAAGATGTTGTTGAAGAAAAACCTAAAGGTAGAGGAAGAGGTCGGAAGGCACAACCTAAAGCTGAGCCTGAACATGATGACAATGTTGCAGAAGTAGAGGAAAAGCCAGCTCCAAAAGGTCGGAAAAAAGCACAATCTAAGGATCAAGATAAACCAGCCAATCAGAAAGTTGAAGACACAGAAATGGAAATTGATAATGAAGATGAAGAAAAATTGCTAGAAGAGCCTAAAAAGAAAGAACCTAAAGCACGCAAAAATGCCAAGAAAGCACCACCTAAAGATGAAGAAAAAGATGACGATTTTCAAGAAGAAGCAGTGGCCAGCAAAAAACGTAAAGTCACTAAAAAAGCAGATAAAGGAAAAGGTGAGGCATCAATTTTTTCCGTAATATACATAAATATAAAACCTTAACAAAAATGGGTTAAATAAAATAACCTTAAAATAAAAATGAGGAGGCATGGAAAAGATAATAAACTATTTAACAAAAAGATTAAAATAACCTTTCATAAAGTGGCCTCTATTATCCATTCTCCTCTATTAACCATTTCTATTTCTTGCATAATTTTTAAAGAAAAGTGGAAAGAGTTATTATTGAAAGTAAAACATTAATGGTACTAATAATAAAATACTATTACTTGTTTTGAGAGTCAAAATGCTAGTTAACACATAGGTGTTAGAGAACCACATATATGGAATATAGACTCCATATATGTGCTTTTCTATTAACAATATTGTCTTAGTGTACATACAGTAACATATACATTTTATTAAAAACTATGACATTAGTCTAGGTTACTTGTCAATTTTAATGTTGTAAATTCTTATAATGTTCTTATAATGAAGCATCTAAAATTTGTTGATACATTTATTATTTTAGGTGATGCAAAAGAAGGTGATATTGAGAAAGAAGAAGATATAGAACAGCCTCCGCCTAAACAAACGAAAGGTAAGAGGGGACAAAAAAAGGCTGAGAAACAGGAATCTGATGAGGTGCAGGACACTGGGGAACCCGTCACGAAACGTCGGCGTAAAGCCGATGACAAGGGTAACTAACTCTTAATTTATTGATTAATCCTGTTACATTGACAATTGTTTCTTTATTATGACTAAGTGTGTTCTTTTTATTATTGAATAAAAGTTTGAAAACTACATTGTTTAGTTATTTCTATTGTTTTCCTTTGATGCTTTCTTTTATGCTATGCTAAATAGAAATAGAAATTGTAGTTCTTTTAAACAAATTATGCATTATCATACTAACATGGTGAAAGGTTGATAACGAGATGGTAATATGGAATTTTATTTAGAGTTTGCTACTTAAGTATCATAAAACATTTATTTGAAGGTAATCACAAATACTAATACTAAAAGCTTAAGAACTACTTATTGATTCATTTTCCAGTAGGTATTTAAATAAACACATTTGATATGCTAATTTATTATATTTATAGATAAATTTTGAGAAGCATTGAGCAATTGCTGCAAATTTTATTTTATATAAACCATCTTATCAAAACAAAGCTAGTTTTTTACTAATTTTTGCATGAATATTATTACATTATAAACAATCCTTTTGTTAGTAACAATGTAATGTTACCAAGTTATGCTATAGCAGTTTCATATATTTATGCAAATGTAATTTATATTAAAGATATACATAGTTTATAGCTAATTAATATGTATGGCTTAATGAAAATTGTAACGCATGAAGCAAATATGGGAAGAAAGTAACATTTGCTGGTTTACAAAGTGAAAGTAAATAATTGATATTTTTTGAATGTGGAACACAAAATATTATTGAGAAATACAATTTACTAGTCCACTTATTTTCAGTACCCGAAGATGGTAAAAAGAAACCAACAAAATCCGTTACTGACTATGAATCCTTAGATTTTACAAATTCATCTAAAAGTACACTAGCCAAAGATTGGAATTTTAAAATATCTAGTTGGAACGTTGACGGTATTAGAGCGTGGATGGGTAAAGACGGTTTGGAGTATTTAAAATATGAAAAACCTGACATATTATGTTTGCAAGAAGTTAAATGTTCACTGGAAAAGTTACCGGAAGAAATAAAAAATATCCCCGGATACCACGCTTACTGGTTGTGCAGCGATAAAGATGGCTACGCAGGCGTAGGAGTATACACGGCCAAATTAGCAATGAACGTGCAATACGGCTTGCAAAATGAAGAATTGGATAGCGACGGTCGGATCATAACGGCGGAATACGAACACTTCTATCTTATATGCACATATGTCCCGAACGCTGGGCGCAAACTAGTCACTCTCCCTAAAAGACTGAAATGGAATGAGGAGTTCCGAAAACATGTGAAGTCTCTGGACAAGAATAAGCCGGTAATCATATGTGGAGATATGAATGTCGCTCATAACGAAATAGGTATGTGTGCAATTATGTGTATGTTAGAAGGGTTTATCTATATTATATTTTTCTTTGCCAGTCGCTTTTAAATAATAATATTTTATTATTTATACAGATTTAACAAATCCAAAAACTAACAAGAAGAATGCTGGGTTCACTGAAGAAGAGCGGTCTGGAATGACGGAGCTGCTAGGGGATGGATTTGTTGATACATATCGACATTTCTATCCGGACAAAACTGGTGCATACACTTTTTGGAGCTACATGTCCAATAGTAGACCGAAAAATATAGGATGGTAATTTAATTGCTTTTAATTACTAAAATATTCTATAATTAAATTAATATAATTAATTAGCTGGAAAATTGCGGATGAAGTGTAGCTTAATGTGTTATCTGCTATATGAGAAAAAGCATGCAGTTGCATTAGGTAAAAGAATAAAAAAAATCCATTTGCTTCATACTTATGAAATAATACTTTTAAACATCTTTTTTTATTTATTCCAAGCTGAATATAATAAAATCTATCAATAAATCCCTTTCATACGATTTCTTTGGAACTAAACAAAAAACCCGTCTTAGCGTGAAAACTAATTGGGTAGGAAAAAGAAGTGAGTTAATTACATATTCATTTCTTGTGATTTTTTTGTTTCAATACATTTAATTGACATTTTTGAAATAAAATAAATATTTTTTTCCAATACGATGTCAACTTCACTTACGACTAATTTCCTACGAGAATTAGAAATTGTTGGCCAGCTTTAGCCGCTGTAGTTACGGGATAGATGGCGTGTTAAGCGTAATGACGAATCGTATTAAAGAACGAATAGTTGCATTGATTCGCGTAAAAAAGAGCGTTATGCAAAAAATCGTATTAAGCAGGATTATATTTACGAGGTTTTACTCTAAATGTGTGTACTTTGCATTGTTACAGGCGTCTGGACTACTTCATTGTATCAGAAAGACTGTTATCAGCAGTATGTGACAATGTAGTACGGGACAAAGTCTTTGGCAGTGACCATTGTCCTATATCATTGTTCTTGCATCTGACCACTGCAAATAAACCTAAGGAATAATAATATGCAGCTTGTTTATTTGTTTCCTTCACTTTAAAACAGTTAAGCAATTATATAAGTTTTTTTTAAACCTATCTCTTTTGTTAAAGAGTTTTTGTAATAAGACATATAATTGTATGTAGAATTAGTTGATTTGATGGTAATCTCATAAATTGTTAAAACTTTATTGATGGGACCTATATAGCAGTCTATATAGGTACAAATGAAAGACATTAATATATATAAAATATTTCAATAATATGCTGAATACAGCATTTTCAATCATTTCCTTTTATTCACAAAATTACAACCTTAAAAACCTTCAAGTTGTAAAGTTGTTTTTGCACTTGTACCAGTCTATGTAGGATCTGTTAATATGTAAAATTGGGTAGTTTGTTTGTTTCACCTAATTCTGTCTTCATAACTATTTCTGATTTTGATTGACATTCTTATGGAATATTGAAATGTAAACAATATATATACTTTTTAAGAAAACAAAAATGTTAATGAATGAAAAAATTAATGTTTATTGAATATTTTTTTTATACTTTCTAAGAATAGAAAATAAACTATCTACATATCAAGTTAAATGTTGTTTGAAATTTTAAATAATGATGAGAATTTGGACTAGACTTTAATATTGTTGGTGTTAGTAATTGACTACTGAATAATGTTATTTCTTAATTAACATTTCTATTTTCCTATCATACATAAAAAAAACTGTAATGTAAAAATTACTTAAAAATAAAGACAATTTTACAAAAAAAAAGTTTATTTCTTTCTTTAATTGTACAAAATAGAAAATCAAAAATTCAATGTATTATGAAAATAATATATAAGTTATTGTTTGCCCAACACTGACATATATGGGCCCGAACGTCGATACTTCATATGCATCTGAAAATATTAGAATTATGTAATGTTGAAACCTAATAGGAAAATAATTTTTAATAAAAATATATTTTTTAAGTATCAATATATCATCGTTATACAGTGTCATATTAATTATTTACACACCTAGCTCATTTCATCTGCCTTAAGATTTTCAAATTACTGTTTTAGCGATAAGGTAATAGTAATAACTCTTACACCCAAACAAAATAGAAACAAAAAGAAGAGAAAAAGGCAAATACAAACACAAATTACATGTACAAAAGGCAACCTTAACGCTTGTTCTAATTGTCACACGTGTTAGTCAGTTATTGATTTCTTTAAAAGTTGAAAGCTTGTAAAATAGGATCCCCCGGAACCCGGAGATGGTCCAAACGAGTCACAGGCCCCAGCTAGAAAGTGGCAAGGCGAGGAACTACTCTAAGAGAGTAGTATAGATTCTGGTGCTAAGAAAACCATCCAGCTCTATACAATACCTATACATCCACATTTCTCTGAAAGGCCTAAATCCTATACAGGCCATTTCATTGTATATGTGTCGAGGGAAATTCCTGATCCTGCCACTGGAACATTTATAAGAGCAATAACATCCGGTCAGTTCGTTCACCTCAATAAGATCAGTGATATAATCGATTACAGAACAAAATCAGCCTCCAATTCTCATCAGCTGCTACAGCGAATACCTTTTTGACTAACCCAATTTTAATGTAAATGTGTTGCTGTTATCATTTTAATATCTGTAGAATGGGTATAGTTAAAGAAGTCCCAGTTGGCTTCTCTTTGGATGAGTTTGTTGACTCTTTAAAATTTCCCTCCAGGCGTGGAGTGTGCGTTGAAAGCGAGACGTGTAAATAGAAATAATGTACGTGAGGGAGTGACTACATGAGTTCCGACTCAGTCAATTGAAGTTACATTCCGTAGTCGAATGTAGTATCTAAAAGGGAAATTGTCTTTCGTATTATTCTGCCCTCCCTGTTGAGCCTTATAAATTCCCAACTATTCCATGTCTTAATCAATGAGTGTCAATCATCGCCAAGGTGCTACAGGTGTTCCCAGCATAAGGCTGGGAACACCTGTAACACCGCTGGTGATTCATGTGCCGCTACAGAAGATAATGCAACTTGTTTATATTGCTCAGGAAAGCATTTTGTAACGGACATAAACTGTCCTTAATTTGTAAGGCAGCAGTCTATAAAAGCTACAAGCACAAGAGTGTGTCCATTACATTGATGCATCCTCTCGTTTCCCGACAGTCCAGCGTCCTTATGCAAAGGAAATACTCTCCCTTCCTGTTCATTCTAGTTCCCAGGTCCATCAAGTCAGAGTTCCTGCTTCCCCTATTAAATCATACTGCAAAACAGTGCTTCGAACTCTTAAGTAGCTCCCTGCAGTGGAATAGTAAAAGTATTCGTTCTAAAAAACATGAACTATTTCATATTATTTCTCTGCATAATCACGTTAATAGTTCCCCTATAAGAAACATGGCTGATGCCTGATTCTCCGTTAAGGGTGTCAGGTAACGCCTGTTTAAGGGAGGGCAGTAATTATGGGTATGGAGGTTGTGCTATCCATAACTGGCACTCCTAAACTTACTCCCTTATTCCTCTCCTACCCCACAGCCAACAGATAATGCTGTGAGGGCCTTATATTCTCTTTTTATCAGTTTACATTCCTCATACTTACTCTTCTCTCTTTCTTGAGCTTAAGTCTATTATCTCTTCGCCTCCCTGCCCTGTCCTGGGTGATTTTAACACTCATCACACTCTTTGGGAGTGTTATTACTATGACGGATTTTCGCCTTCGTTTGTTGACATAATTGATGATGTTGATCTCTGTATTCTTAATGATCCTAAGTCTGCTGTTGTTCTTTCTTTATCTTCTCCATCTCTTGCATCCCAATTATCATGGTCCATTCTTCCTTCCTCCCATGGTAGTGATCACTTCCCAATTCTGCTATGAACGGTTTGTCTCTGCCATTTTATTATATTTGGCGAACATCTGCCGAGGCTTAATGATTTTACTGACAAGTTAGCTCTTCCTTTCGTACCATCCCACGACCTATTCAGAGGAAATGGATCACCCTTTTGCCTTTGAAGAATTCAAAATTGCTTAATTAGTTTAAAGGATTTGGATTTTTGGTATCTTTAACTCTTTTATTACAAGACTTAATGTAAAGTCTAAATGGTACCTCCTAAATTTAATCAATCAGGCAATTTCCTTAATTCATGGAAATCACAGATTATTATCCCTATCCTTAAAATTGGAACATGTTCGTCTGAACCTAATTCCTACAGACCCATTGCATATCTTCTAACTTATAAAAATTGTTGAACCACTTTTAAAAAAAATCTCTGAAGTTGATAGTGGAAAGTAGAAATATCTTAGCTTCCTCTCAGTTTGGATTTAGAAAGGGATTAAGTACCACGGACAGTCTCAGTATTGTGACTACAGACATTCGACGAGCTTTTGCCAAAGGAGAGTATTTAGTTGGTATTTTTCTAAATGTTGCATCTGAATATGATAATGTTTTTCTTCCTGTACGCCGGTGTGCCTTATACTCAAAAATTGCTAGTTAAAATGTTACTCTAAAAGTGCTGCAATAAGGTAGTACACAATATGAAGTATGTGGAGCATTCGTTGCCTCTTATAAATTACTTTTTGTGTATTTTTATTGTAATGGTATTAAAAAAATATAATAATTATTATTATATATTTATATAAAATTATACTATACCATAGATTTTATAAAATTACCTTTACGATTTTGGTAAACACATCTCTTTTTAACAATGAATAGGCAACTTCAAAATTTTTCAAGGCACTTGTTTGTAGTTCTTTCAGTCCTGAACAAAAAAGAGCAATGCCTGCTTCTAATCCTGTCCCAAAGTCACATTCATCCATTGCTATGCTTGCAAAAGTAAGAACTGGCTGTAACTCTGAGAGAACTTTATCCTTTTCTGCTTCAGATTTGGCTGCTTTGAGTTGTTTAAACATTTTTTTTATGTTCACTAAAAAAAATATTTGCTTAATATTAAAGTAGCATACTTGCTACTTTACGTTATAACAATACAAAATCCACTTCAATTCCAAGGTATTTTTACCTACATTGTAAATTTTTTTTATTTACATTGTACATTTTCCATAAATATAAGTATATTTTGAATTATGTAAGTTTGAGTATGTCTAGGCTTTATAGATCTCATTTTACAATCTAGAGTAATTAAAACAACCATTTCAACAGGTCCTATGTAGAATGAAGTACATAAACACAAACTTACAGGAGACAGATTGGATGTAATTTTGTCATTCTTGAAAATAAATTATTAATATTTGGGGGCATTGTGGGGTTGGTTGTGGTATCGAAATTGGGTGGTAAATGGAGAACATCTGTCTTGATACAAGTTCTTGTTGAATACCCTGCGGAAAAAGTATGAAGCTAAACAAAAAAGAAATGATTAAAATTTAAAATTTCACTTGAGCAGTGACAAAATTAGCTTCTTTGGAACCTTCACTGCCCTCTCCTGTAAAGTTGTGTTTTTACACATGTACCAATTTATGTAGGACCTGTTGATTTATTCTATAATATTATTATTATTTATATAGCTTCATACTGTATCCTGCATAACAGAGTAGTCAGAGAAAACCAAATGTCATGACATTCAGAAGGCAGCTTCGGCCTGAAAATGCTGTGCTTAGTCTTAGGTACCAGAGTGGAGAAATTAACTAATAATTTAAATATAAATAATCATTCCCTTGAATGTGAATCAAACTCACAACCAATCGGGTTTACAGTCAGACGGTACTAGAGTGGCTTCTATTATATTATTTTGTCATAATAGGGATCAAAGATATTATTAAAATTTGGTAAACAAATAAATTCATGCATACATACTATCACTTTCTGTTAATTTTCTATATCCCAATTGAGTTTTTTTGTCATATGGAACCACAATACCAGCACCATGGAATGTTTTGCATACAGTTTTAGTATTTCTATTTTTTAAATTATATTCTTCTATAGAATAATTATTTAGTTCAGCCCATTTTTTTACTTTCTCCATTAACTTTTGACAAGCCATTGAGATAAAAGGAGAAGTTTTTTTTTCAGCTTGTAAATAATGACTGAAAACAAAACACAATAATTAAAAAATGCTATGTCTAACAATTCATCACTTCACAATTCTTTATTCACATTTTTGCATACTATACTGCACCAAAGATATTTTCTGCAACTGGTGTTAGGACATGTCCAGAGCTACTATCATTTTTAGCTAAAAATACTGGCTTCTCTTTTGGGTCATCTCTATAATATCCAAAATGTAATTCACTTTTTCCGCTCTTTTTTAAAACAGCCTAAAATTAGGAACATAAAAATTGCTTACATTTATAATAAGATAAAATAAAATAAACTTAATGTGAACCCTTAGTCTTGGTTAAGACTAAGACTAAGGTTTCACCTTACCTGAAATTCTGGTGGGTCATAGAAAAATCTCCAATGTATGAAATATAAATCATTATCTTCTAGCTTAGGCAATTTACCCAAAAATAACTCAAAAGGGCCAATAAGTTGCAAGTTCACACTAGTCAGCAAATGTTCTACATCTTCTGAATCATTGCTAAGGCACTCAAAAAATATAAAAAAGTCTTCTGGCATTTCAACTAAGAAACAATCGTTTAAAACACTGCGATCTGAATTTTTATCGTAAAAAGAAATATTATCTGATTTGACAATAACTTCTGGAATTTCTTGTTGTTCCACTTTGAGTTCTGTATCTGTGTTTGACGAGCCTGAGGGTTGGTTGCCCACATCCTCTTTTATCTTTTTTAATTCCTCAACTGTTCTCTCAACTTCAAAACTTTCTATATTTTTAGGCTGGATGTTAACATTCTTAGCCTTGTTATATGGCTGAAAGCGATTATTTTTCTGGTTTTTAGTAACTTTATCTTTCAATTGAGGTGGATGTTTGTATTTCTTATGATGTTCCGGATTTTTTTGATAACATTTAGTGCCATATTTACAAATTGTTCGAGGATCTTTTGTGTAGGCGTCCCATTCTTCAGACATGATATGATAAAACTTATTACCAGATACTTATTATAAAAAAGTTCTATGCTCTATAAACAAATAAACATAATTCTAATTGATATAACCTATAAAACAATTTTCTTTTTAAATTTATATAAACATTACTATGCTATTTAAGAAACTAAAACAAACGTTATTAAGTTTACTATCCGTAGATAATAAAAGCATATGTTAAAACTACAGCAAAAAATTGATAATTATAAAAACTTTTGAAATATATTATATTATTTACTTGTTTGATTAAATATTCATAATAAATTACTAAATTACGTATTGTACCATAGACTACAACATTATCGTTTATCGTCGAACTTAAACTTTAAAATTTATATATCTGGCTAAAAATAGATTTATTGTACATAAATCTTCAAATTCATAGACTAAGCAGGGCTATGGGAAAAATATTTTGATTAGAATGTACTAGAAACATGTGTTTTATAACTTTTTTACCTATATTAAAAATTACAGTCTACACACTACGTGGATTAGTTCTATAGCAGCTGTCATGTTCTTATTTACTCTGGCTGAGTGACCAAAAAGTTAGGAATTTGACATTTTTTAGTTCGAGTAGTCAGTTGAAGAGCACAGAGTGCTTATTATTAGTGAATTAGTGTCATTGGCTAGGTGGTGCTTCTTGAAATCTAAAAATGTTTAAGTGCTTTTTATAAATAAGAAAGATATTTTTTTAAGTATATCCGAGTAGGTTTTTATCATGTAGCTTTCTTAGTGATTATATATTCAGTTTAAATATACTATTAATATGTTATTTCGTAATGTACATTTCAGCGTAATTATTGATGTGAATTAATATCTACAATAAAATAATCGGCGCGCGTAGAACTGTTGCTTTTGTTTTTACCATACGTGTCTTTTATTTCCAATGTATAGATGTATAAATTATAATAACATACCAAGGACATGTTCATAATAAGTCTTCGTCACCCAAAATATTTGACAATTTGTACGGGCTTTGGATCATGCTCTATAAGTGGTAAATATAATTATTAATGTTTTTTTTTTCTTTTAGTATTTTACGTTTATATATTACGCAATGCTTAACGTTAATATTTTACTTTTATTTGGAACTTTTAAATCTCATCATTCACTAGAATATACTAATATATCTCATTTCAGCTCTGTCCCTACAATATTCTTATTTTGTTATTAAACAAATAATATCTATTATAATATTAGACAAATAGTAGAAACTAATAATATCTATTAAAATTAAATAAATTTGTTGCATATTATTTTTATTGCTAATGTCTTTAAATGTGGGAAAAGTAGCCAAGACACTTTGTATGAGAAAGAGAAAATTGAGAGTACTGAGATATGTCACTAAGTACTTGTATTAAACTTGCCTGATTATGTTGAAAAATAAAGCTAGACAAAGAAATAAATATTATTTTATGTCCTCTTTAATTAAATTGATAACATCAACAATATATAATATGTTAAATGGCTTAACATAAATGTATGAGACATATTAAGAATAGACTGAGCTTTTGTCTATATTTTAAAATAAACTTTTATCTTTGTGCTATTTTATTACTTTATTAGTATGAGTTATTCTAACCTAACATCTTATAATAATATAGTAGCTAACTTAAGTTAATAAAACTTCATTATTTTAAGGACATAGTGATAAGACATTTACAAATCTGTAAAAGGAATTTTCATTTAAGCCATGCTACCTGTAATTTACCTCTAGCAATAGTAATATATGAACTAAGAATAATTATAATAATAATAATTTTTGATTTTTACTCTATTGACAAACATAATTGAAAACATAATTCAAATGTTTGTATGAAAATTGATCTTTAAACTAGGCTTTGTAAAAAATATACAAATATAGTTTTTTTTAAATGAAACGCTTATATCAGTAATGTAATAAAATAATTTTATTTTTGACACAAATATATATATATATATATATATATATATATATATATATATATATATATATATATATATATATATATAATATATAATATAATATTTAGTAGGAAACAATGATTTAGCTTCATTTAAATAATACAGCCATTTTTGAAACCAAGGTAACTTGTAATTTTGAATGTTGTTTCTTCATCCACTGTTTATTACTTACCTGTATTCTATATTTAGTCTCATTGTGTGTGCATTATATGGAGCAGCTGCAATTTGAAACCTGCTAATGAGTACATCTTAAAATTGAAAAATATTAGAATATAACATATTGTTTTATCAATGTCCATATATAACATATGTATATTGTATATAGGTAAATGTAATGGATAATTTATACTTAACTTAAAAAAATGAAAAAATATTTTAACAACATTTTCTTATATTTCTTTTAACACTTGGAATGTTGTAATTATGTGAATTAAAAAAATTGGGATAATTGTAACTGAAAAAGTAAATACTGTTAGCATGTAATTTTTAAAATGTCACGAATTTGTTACCATTACCAGTGAAGACATTGTACGAAATAAACAATACAAAAGACAAGCTCCGAAGACATCGCGAAATCAGCGTCATTTAAATCTGTACAATACAATTCTTACTCTTTGTTTTAAATACGCGCACCATTATCAAAGACTTGCAGCTTTATTGTTCGTCTAACGTATCAATATACACCAGTACATTTCTAAAACTTAAGAAACATTCAAAGCTCAGTCGTTCGCCTTGTTGTGCATTTCGTCTACGTGTACGCTATAAAATGCGTTTTAGTTATATGATCGAAAATAGATTGTTTTGTTTTTTAGGATGAATGAGTTGATTACATTTTGTGTTCAAGGAGCAATGTCCGAAAATAGTATCTATATGCATTAATACGCGATTATTATCGTAATAGTAAAATTGATAATACAATGAACCGAGCCAAAACATTTCCACTATCCGATGCTCAAGAAAACAATATAAAGTTACTCCGTTGAAATATTAAATCCATATTTCACAGCATTCGTCGTTTTTATATATATATATATATATATATATTATAAAACAAGGAAGTAGATTTTAGAATCTCCGAATATCTATTAAGACTACAAATAACGGTGAAATTTATTACACATGAGAACATCTTTTATTTAGTACTGAAATGGTTCCTGTGGGATGACGTATTGTTGTAATATGTATAAAAATGAACGACGGCGTGCAATTATGTTTATATACAAACTCGTTTGTATATTTGTGGATTATCGTTAGAACCACTATATCAATTTTGATTAGAGACGTCAATAATTTTCTTATTTATTGAATGAGTCACGCTCTGTTTAGGCAAAGCACGATGATTTTGTAAATCTTTTCTTTAATAATGCCTTGGGTATTTGTGTTGATAATTTGTATGAAAATATAACAGCTGAATGAAATTTTTAAAATCTAATTACCTTGTTATATGCTAATATAACATATAAAATTGCAAATCATATAAGCCGCATTGTTTTAATATAGGAATATATAAACTTTTTATGTTTAACGTAGATTTATTATCATATATCACTTAAAGGCGTTGGCCGTTAGGTGGCGGAAGTTATCGCTTCGCTATGTTTATCTAGAAGATATTTTTTTTAAATATAAACATCGTACCTTTGGATTGATGGGGGTTGAATCCACAATAATTGTGACTACAGCCAAACACTTTGTTACTGAGTTACCACGGTGTTTATATGTTATTCGGGTCATTTATTTCATGTTCCAAATTTAATCCAAACCTGCTCATCACGTTGTTGAAGTGACAAATATTCAAACTACGAAAGTACCAACTTTTATATACATGAGTTTAAAGTTAAGCTTTAAGCAATGAAACTGTCAAAATCGCATTTAATTTCCTGCTTTAGTTACTTACATTCATAATATCGGAAAAGGCAAACAAATATATATGTAATTATATCTATTTAGAATATTAAAAAGTATTGTATAAAATTTTGCTAAGGATCCAAAAATATTTTGAGAAATATTAAATACATATTTTAATATTTTTTTCTTAAGTATATTCAATGTAATCGAAAGCTAAGGATCTAGGTGTAAAATTAAAGCTACATTTAGCGATGTACCGTGTCCCAGATACGTCGGTCGGGGCTGGGCGGGCAACTGGCGAACGGAAATCGCTTAGCGACAACATTGTTGTTCACTCTTCCAGTTAAATAAACGTAGTCTATAAAATTTAATTCAGATTATTATAAATTTTAGTTTCAGTTTCAGTTTACTAATTGAAGAAGTTAGGAATGAAAATTCGTTATATCGTTACCGTAGTCACAATATCAGTTCTTATCTTACCAGGCTTAGTTTTATCTGAAAGCTTTTTACAAATATTCACAGTTCTACGATAACAGTTTTCTAACTAATGTTCAATTGTTTCAGGCAATGAATACTTGACCGCGCCATGGAACATCAGGATGGATGGGTCGACGGAAAAACGAATGCAGTTAACAATACCACAGAGCGGTCGCAGGCCGACCGCGACCGCGTACGCATCGAATTCTATGCAACTTACGACGTCATGACCGGCGTGCGCATAGCCGCCACGCTGGGCGGTTTTTTCGCTTTAATGGTATTTCTAATCGTTTATAAGAGCCGTAGTAAATCGGTGAAAGCTTTGAACGATCCCAAGATAGTAGAACTAGCCGAGGCCGTGGTCGCGGAGGAGCAAGCTGTGGAGGAGGAGCGGCAGCTGACTGCGGCCATAGAGGAGGCGCTGTCGGAACGAGCTCGTTCTTTCCGGCCGTCGCTAGGCGAGGAGCCGCTTTGGCCGCGGACGTCTCGCTTCGCATCGTACGGCGGCGGCTACGGGAGCCTGCTCGCGCCGCCCCGGAGGTTGTCGACTCTGCGCGGAGACTCTCTGCCGGGCTCCGCGCTGCGGTTCAGCGAGCGACGGCCGTCGGGCGCTCGCGACCGGCGCTTGAGCTCGGCGACGTGTTCGAGTTCGGGAAGCTCCTATTTGGAGAGGCGCGGCTCGTCGGTGGTGTGCGTGTTGCCGGAGCGACGCCTGTCGCCGTGTCCCAGCGAGCGCCTGGCGCCGCTCGCGTCCGTGGGCAGCGTGGGCCCGTCCTTCGCCATAGAGTGCGACCTGGCGTCGGTGGGCGCGGACTCCGTGTTCGCCGAGGACGACGCGGACTCCACGGACGACGAGGTGGAGCAGTTCTCGACGGACAGCGGCGGGCCCGACTGCACCGAACTGACCAGCCGACCCGCGCTCCCGTCGCGTACGGAACGCCCTTCTCACTCGCGTGAAACGTTATTCTAGTCGACAGCGCCTTTGCTGGATATTATATGTTGTAAAAATATGTTGAAATATCGACTTTTCGTGTATTAATGTATCACTTGTTTATTTCCTTGGGAACATATCAATGTCTTTTCATTTACATATATATATATATACATATTGAATTTGATATAATTAATGGCTTAGCTATTTGCGATAGTAAATTTTAAAGAAAATATAAAAAGCTTTAGTATATTTTATATCTATTGAATATTTCATTATTTATCACTCGTACGATACGAAAGTGTCGATATTTTAATGTTGTTATTATTATTATTATTATTATTATGTAAATAATTTGTTTCGTTAACAAGTGTAACGCCATGTTAATGTTCTCGTGATAGAAATTTAAATTGAGATCGCGGCCTTTACTTTATGAAATGCCTCTAACTGATATGGAATGATTGAATCCAAAGCTTACTAGTCAATCTCTAACGCTTTATATGTTGCCTATAATGTTAAGAGTAGGTACTATAGTTTCAGAATCGGGACATAATTATATTATAGATGTTATGTTAATAAAGAAAACTCACATCAATATTTAAATAGTAACAAATCGATTTATTTGTACAATGAATTCATATAAATTTTTGTTTTGAATTATACAGTTATTTGAGATCGAGAGTCTATACAGAGATAATAATGTACTATTTAAATATATTTATTATTTAACAGCGAAATATGATTAATGCGAAGTGCTATACAATGATGTATATAAAAAATCAACCTACAGATTTCAAGTTTTAAGTTTATCAGATTGTATTAATTATTTCAATAGTGAAGACATTTTTTTGGAAGCCACGCTGGTATTTTCACCACTTAGTGTTCTCTTTTAAACTTAGGTATATGATAATCTGCCGAATTAGTGTTTGAATGGCACAAAAATATACTTATACATATAAAAACTGTACCTAGAGTTTTTATTTAAAATATATATATATATATATATATATATATATATATATTTTATCTACCATTTTCTACGATTTTTAATCTTGTGCGTTGTAAATTATTCTGTTAACCCATAAAGATTAAATTCATTTTGTTTTAATTTAAATTAAACACGAAATACGCGGAAGCTACGCACAAAGTATTTTACTTTACATTAGATCGTCCAAAAGTAAGAGTTTGTAAATAGTAGGTACCTACGAGGCTAATGTTAATGTACTGTCTAGCAATTAGACTTTTTTTTATCAACATAGGTTGTTATAAAATTGATAAGCGGATGTTAAATGAATGTTAATCTATTGATTTGTTTAAGTAGAAGGCTGGTAACACTCGAGTCTCTAGAATTATATTAGATATGGCTTCACGGTTAATGTAACCGGAAATGCAAGTGTGATAACCATCGTATTTGTAAATTTTCGAAGAATTTTTGACTCTTTGAGACTGGTCACTTCTATGCTATAAATTTATTTCCGTTGCCTCAAGAGATTATATTTCGTATTCACAACATATAATTGATATTCTGGATCGGCACTTGAATAATTTACCTAAGCTAATCGTCATATATGCTAAATTATACTTTTGTATATAAATGTGCTAATATATCAAACTTATACAATTACCATAAAGCCTCACTCCAGTAATATCTAAGCTTCAGAATCCTTCCCCGTGGCAATACAACGTACCTACGTTTGTTCGGACTGCTTAAATATTTATTGACGATCTTTTTTTAATATGAACGATGTACAATGGAAACTCTCATTTATGGATTCTACGTAACGTGTATTTAGAATCGCGAACTGTTCACGATGTTTTCGAACCGTAGCTAATACTAACTTAGTAGGGTAGTCGTCGAGTCAATTTTAAAATTGTATATTTGTATAGTGTTTAAATTATCCCTCACCCATTAAAAGGGCACACAAGACCAATTCGTCCTTCGAACAATAACTAAGAACGGGAGAGGCCTAATGAAATATTGCTTGAACCTACCTACGGATATTACTCGTCAAGGATACTGCCACTGTTTCTCGTTTAGAACAATGTAATACGCACACCAGGGTTTTATTGACTCTAGTGTGCCGATCCCGTCTGCCGCGGGCCCATTAGATTGACTAACACAGATCGTTTTTATTACGAATTAGATTTACGTGTTAGTTTATGTAACTGTTCGTTGCTCGAATTAAAAAGAGCTCCAGTAGTCTGTAAAATGTTGAAATGTATGTAAAAAATATTGTAAATATAAAACACAACACACACTGTCGTTTCATTTTTGACGAACACACTTTTTTGGTTTACTGTGTAAGCAATATCTAGTTGCGACGAACATAAAACTACAATAAAGTTAAATATGACTCAATAAATGTCGGTTTCTCTAACCAAAGCGGATTGCAACTGGCAGTGACGTGCATCTATGTTATTTTAATTACTTCTTTATGATATTTTGGTACGGATGTGATTGGCAAATAAATATTTATTATAATGTTGTAGATATATATTGATTTAATTCAGACTTTTTATACTTTAAGATCAAATTATTAACAGCATCTCACATTTCAAATATATAATCAAATCAGTTTTTTAAAAGGTAACCTAGAAATATAACTAATGATGATATTGTAGGCATAAAACACACGCAAAAAGTAGGCGTAATTTATTAATAGCATATGGAAAATTGATTTTCCAAAATTAAGCTCCTGTACCGTTGAGGGTCAAGTCGAGGAGTTATATATCTACTCAAATATATTATTTGAGAAAATACATGTTATAGATTTATTTTTTAATAGGTGCCTAAGTTATTTTATGAATTAACTAACTTTAATATTATTATTTTATAGCATATGTTTCTTTATTTAATCTGATGATTCAAAATGCTTACTGTCGTCAGTGGCGAAAGTCCGACTATGAGACCTACAAATTCGAATGGTAATATTTTTTCTTTATTTTGTTCACATATCTTATACAATTATATTACAGTTACTTCGTAGTCTGTTCTACATTTCCAATTATTTATTACTTGGTGCTATGTCTAATTAAATTATGGAATCATCTGTATCACTATATGATATAATAGTGATACAGATGATGATATATCAACTAAAATTTCATCTAAATCGTGTGCAGTTTCATGCGCCAAAGTGTATCATAACGATTCATCTAAAATACTCAGTAAACATTTTCGAACCCTTTATCAGATTTTTCAAATAAACTCGCATTCATCATATATGATTCTTTTGCGAATGAATTGATTGAAATTGAATTAATAGAATAAATCCGTACCAGGCGGTAAATAAGTTTATGCGAAAAATTGAAAATGGACACTTAATGGCGGGCATTTTAAAGTTTTGTCTATATATTCTGTTTTTATGTTATTTAAATACTTTTTACGCATTACTGTAAACGCGATTGGTTTTGGGTTTCACTCCCGTCATTTGGGGAAATGATTAGATATTAAATATTTTAATCAATTACCTTAATTTGTAAGTCGATTTATCAACATATTAATGCCTGGTAAAATTACATACATTACCATATGCTTAAGATATACCTTAAATACACGTTGCTAAGATAATGTGAAATTTTCACACGTCGTCGGCTCTAGTAGTATGTATGATTTTAATTAAAAGTGTTTAAGTCGGCTTAGTTCATTAATATTTAAAACAGTGTGGAATAATTATATAAAGAAATTCGATAAGACATTTACAATCACACAGAATTATTTATATTCTTGAAGGTTGTCTTGATGTTCAGTGTCATTCGATTCATGTTTTATTTTGATCCCGAGCGGCACTTCAAATATTCTATGAAATTTACAGAATAAGGCTTTGGAATCAGTAAAGTTCTAATAGACAAAGCAAATTATAGTCGATTGTAAATAGATTTGCTTTAGATTATACGTAGTTTTATTTTTATTTAAGGAGCTTAGGATAAGTTGATTGAATTTTGAGACTAGTTCCTCGGTTTTGTAATTCCCGTCTAAGACGTTTCGTGCATGGCAACATTAATCGTTGACCGTTGTATTTTATCTAATGAGTTACATACAAAAAAAACATACTTCTCCTGCATAAAATTTAGGTAAATAAGTAAGAAACGATTGACGATTGTTGAAAATGAAGTAAAGTAATACAGTAATACGCTACATGTATCGGATCTCTTTTTGCTTAGTTGTCACTGTCATTCTCTAATGTCAGAGAAAGTAAAAATCCTTTGTACAGTGCGAGCACATTTAACATTTAATATCTTCAAATTGAAAATTTAATTCGTGGCAAACCAATTGAGGAATAAAAATGGATGACGATTTACCGACTGACTTCCAGGTCATCGTCGTAGGGACGGGTAAGTCATACATTATTCAATAAATGAGACCGGGCGTGATGGCGATGGGTAGCCTACTTAGGTATCGATCTTAGCTTTTTTTCATTCGCTTCGGTCGAGTTATACTCCCGATAATTTTTTGCAGTTCCAATCTATAATGGAGCAGATGTTTAACGTTTATTTAAAAATTAAAATGACGTGGTCATTAGTTTATGATAATATCTATTTAGATAAGTACATTGTGTAGTCATATGTTGTCGTAAACCTTTAATAATGATTATTATATTTCAATAAATATTTAAGTTGTACACAAAATAATATAAAACCTTTATTTTTTGAACAAGGTTATTTCCAATTGGAAGATTGTTATTTAAATTATTTTAGTATCATAAATTATAACAATTAGAAATTTATTTACTGATTTTCTTATTATAAGTTAAACATATTAAAGTATATAGAGTACGTACAGAGTGGTCATATTATTTCTTTAAAAACTAATTAATATTTGCAACAAAAATGTGTTATATTTGTGGTCTGTTGGGCAAGGAGATTCTAATTTTAATTATGTTAGATGAATGCATACCTAAACTTGAAACTATTTTTGAGTTTCACTTAACATAGTAAGTAGTTTCAAAGTAAAGCATACAAAATTGTGCTGATAAATTATAAATACAGTTTTTTAATGAGATTCAATGCATTGTATGCAATACTAGTATAGTTCAATTTACGCATATTGATATCAAATGCTTGTATTTAGATTATGTTTAATTTTACTAAACTAACCAATGAGTGAAACACAAATTTCTGGTAGAGCTAAAAATAAAAAAAATATCTTAATATTTTGAAATGAAACTATTTTAACCGGACCAAGTTATCTTTCTTACTTAACAACACACTGCGTTTAAGACATTATATTATTATGTTTTACTAACACAAAACCTCTGTAGGTATGGTGGAGTCCATTGTCGCAGCAGCATGTAGTCGAATAGGCAAAGATGTCCTTCACTTGGACTTCAGTGATCACTATGGAGGGCTGTGGGCATCCTACAATTTTGATGGTCTGCAAAAATTCATTAAAGAGGTCACTTCTGACCCAAATAGACAACAGCAAGTTTACAATCTTAGAGAGAAGTGGTACATAAATGAGTAAGTCTCATATTCATGCTACCATATCTTACAATATACAATTGACATACTTAAAGGTGATTTTAGGTTTTTTTAGGTAGGATTTTTTTGAATTAAGAAAATCTTATATTCTATTGTATTTTTCCACATAGCAGATTAGCATAGAAAACCTAGTGTTAAGAAAGACCTTTCCCTATTTTCGGAATTCAATTTGCCTGTTGAATGGCGGTACTCAACACCGCATTTGTCTTACGGACAGTGGGTAAATAAAAATAATTTATATGTATAATCATTCACCCTTGTGGACATTGAACCCTCAAACAACAGATGCTATGCCACTTTCTTAACCTCACAACAAATTGTTTCTTTTTGACTTCAATTAGGATATTTTTTTTTATATCCAGTTTTTTTTCTAATTGTACTATTTATTGATACGATTGAAATGAATAGTTTCAAAAAAATTTTTCTCCAGTCCACATAGTTTTAGGTTACGATGTGGAGACGACTAGTTTGATATAATATCTTAAAATTACTATCGTTATGGCACATTATACAAATATCGTTTATTATCTTCTATATAATAAGACGTGTTTCAATAACTTAAACATTACTGCATGAAGACTGCATTGCGATGCCATGGAGTCGTAATAATAAACGAAATGAAAAGGCTTGACATTAAAAGTACCTGTTTTACTTCATCTTTACACAAATGCACAGTAAAGAAGCGTTGAAACTTGCATTTTAATATAGAAGCCCTATCCTGAAATCAATAATATTCCATTGGACCTGAAAATCGTAACACACGATTATTTAATAACGTACTTTTCTATTTCTAATCATTAGTTAAAAACATAATACCTATGTAGCGCAGTGGGAAAGAGTCTGACTGTAAACGCAATTCGTTGTAGGTTCGATTCCCTCTCGGAAGAATATATTTAAATTATTTTATCGCTCTGGTAAGAAGACAAACCGCGGCTTTGAGTTCCGCCGCTCAACATGCAATGTCTTGATATGCGGAAAATGGAGAACGGAATGTCTTGACATTAACCTGTCTCTGCCTGCTCGGCTATGCGGAAAATAGCGTGAAACTGAATGAGCGGGCATTTATAAGCGCCATTTATAGATCGAATAATTCCATAACAGGCCTGAATAGGTTGATAAATCGAATTGCATATACAATTTTTAAACACTAATAAACATTAAAATTTGCTTATATTTATTGGCTGAATAAGTGATTTATCAAAAAAGATCAAGCAAATAAAACAATTTCAGGTAAAAAGAGTATATACATAAAACTAACAATATAAAACATTTAATCATGAAAATTAAACTTAAAAATGTCTGCCCTAAAAAACATACATTATATATTTATCAACTTATTGACGCCTGGTACGGATTTTGTTTCCAAGATTCCATTATGATTATTAATGTCAACAGGGATTCCCCGCAAGATGAAAAGCCAGAAGGCGAAGAGAGTAAGGCTGAAGAAGGCAAGTCTGAGCCTCCAAAAAAGGTTTGGAGCCAGAATGACTTTGCAACAGAATATAGAAAGTTTTATATCGACATGACTCCCAAGGTAAGTTATGTTATAACTTTTTTTTTATAAGCTCCATTTATTAAATTGTTTTTTTTTTTTATGATTAATCATCCAAAATTATCAATCAACATATTGATTATATACAAATATAATTAATAAAGTGGCTTTTATGTTTATTTGTGCATTGTTTAATATATTTTTTTAATGTTATTGTAAATATATGTTGTTAACGATATAAAAATAGTCATTCCAGTCAGTCATGAAGCGTGTTTTATATCTGTGGCATATGCCTTATGACGGTTAAAAGTTTCACGATTTATTAAGATCAAGGGTGGCATTACATTCTGCCATCTAACACGTAATGCCTCTAGGAAAACAGAGTGTCTTAATAAGGGGGAAGAGGGGAAGGGGCACGGTGGGTGTGCCATAACATGGCATAACTCCAATTGAGTTGTGACGTCACGCTTGTTGATCTCTACACAACTACATCGTCTATTGATATTAATATACGGATGATATGATGATAACCAATAGTCGGTGATACTGCTAACCTAACGTCGTAACCAACGGTGGTTTAAATTTTCGCACCTATCTTAATACTGTATGCTGAATACGAGAGATGGGTAAAGAAAACGACTTATTTTCAAACACGATATTTAAATTTTGTAGCGTTGCGTTTTATTTAAAATTGATGAACACCAAGATTCACTTTAAATATCATCGTCCTTTATAGCAAAGCAAACGTTCTTTAAAAATAAGTCTTTTTCCCGCATAGTATAGTCAGACTCAGAGGGAACCGAGTCAAGTCCTCCCTCCACCGTCCTCCGCTTAAACCAATGCAAAATAATGGTACCTCTATGATAAAGATATTTACAATTATTGTTCTATTCCAAATTTTATTTATAGACAGTTATTGAACTTACTAAAGGCATCATTACGTTGAGATTATTCGTTAAAACTACCTACTTAGATAACAGTGAAAAACGAAACTTTAATTTGCTTCAATTTATAAATAACAGTTATTTATTTATCAACTAATATGTTTTTGTGTTTCACAAAAATCCAATTAATCGTACGACTCCCAAGTGTTTTGTAAGCGCTGTTTGAGTACACTTCACTATGTTTTATTTGAAAGTAGACGATCTTATTTTGTATGTTTTAAGAGTGTTTTTGCAATCTTTTTTATAACTTTTGTTCGAGAGTAATGATTTCTTATATAAAATTACATCATTCTTCAACAATGCGAACGATTAGATATCTAAACTTGAACGTTCAAGGTAATATTCACATTTAGAACTTTCTATTAATCTTCAGTTCAGATTTTTAACGAATATTCGGAAATTCATTTTTTTAATAATTGTAAAAGTTTTTAGGTATGATAGCTCAAATCTATACTAAATATATACTAAAAGGTGTCTCATGTGCTCATTTTAAAGTGTCGTTATAATCTCATGTCTGCAACGTTATGGGCCCACACTTTCATGGTGCATCCATTCAATGCAAAGGAGTTTCTTCTAGTTCAAAACAATCCACACAAGCTTATTAATTCGAAAATATTTATCTTTTTACTCTATATTATTTGCTAAAGTTAATGGCTTCAGATGAATCTTCTTGATTTGAGTTGTAAAATTAACGTGCAGTGACACCCTCTCATTACAGACAAAGCTTAATACGTAAAAGCTATGGAATGAAATAGAGTTTGCAAATACTAGACTAATAAGTCTAGGCCAAAAGGCCTATGAACTTTATTACGCAAAATATCAGTGTGGTTTGAGGTGTTAAAATGTATACGAATTTCACAGGATTGAAAATGTTTTTGAGAGGATTTCTTTGTTATTAACAAACTTACAGTACTCCAAAAATGAACTCATAATTACTCCACTATTTCTTGCGTATCATTATTCGAGTATTATATTGATTTTGCTATTTGGACTGCAGTTATTAATTATCAAACCTATCATCAGAGTTTAAACTATTAAAGTAACCAGCATAACTGACATTAGTATTTTATAATATTTTTTTTTTACATTTTTTAAAGTGTTATTCGCACACTTAGGACACTTTTTTGCATATTATAATATTTTACCCCAGTCGCCTTTTATGTACCTATAATGAAATTATCAAGTTTTTTTATTGTATAAACCTTCCTCTTAAAAATAGTAATTGCATCTGTAGTTACATTACATACATAACGATAGTCTTTGTAGAAAATGTTTTCATTTTAAACTTCAAAATGTGAATCGCCTATTTTTTATTGTACTGTCTAGTTGCTGTTTTCGCGAGGGCCTTTGGTAGAGCTCCTGATTTCTTCGAACATCGCACGTTATGTGGAGTTCCGTTGTGTGACTCGCGTACTCACTTGGCTCAATGGTAAGCTGATGCCAGTACCGTGTTCTCGGGCCGATGTGTTTTCTACCGAGGCGGTGAGCATCGTCGAGAAGAGGATGCTGATGAAGATGCTTACCTCGATCGTTGGATACAGTGAGGAGGAAATGAACAATGAATTTAAAGGTATGTTTTCGACAAAAGTAGAATAATTTTTATGTGTACCGTAATTAGATTTTATATAACAGTGATTTTGCCTAAGTTTTGGTCCGTTATAGAATTTAAAAATGTTTTTTTTTTTATACATAAAATATTTTGTACTAGCGACCCGCTCGCGACTTTGCATGCGCAAAGTACATGACTAAACTATTTCGTTTTTTCGCCCGCGTTCTCACTTAAATCACACAAACCTTGCTTAAATTTATAATTGTTGTAACTGTTGTAAATTGCTGTAGATGGTTGTAACTGTTTTTTATGTTCCGATTGCAATGAAATAAACACTAAATGTTAAGGATAGTTTACCACAATACAATAGTCAAAATTGCATTTAAATCGGTTAAGAAGTAGCTGTGATTATAGTGCACAAACAGACAAACAGAAAAGAAAATTAAAAATCATTGTTTTGGGTTTTCTATTACATTGATTAATGCCACCAGTAATATTTTTTTTCATATATGTTCCATGTACAGACAGCGATGAGTTACATTTTTATTACATGTGTAAATAAGGAAATGTACTATTTCCAAGAGATTATAACTTTAATTAACACTTTTGTTACTTAGTTTACTATAATTATAAATTTAATTTGATAATTAAGTTTAATTTCCGTAAAACATAATTCAGGCCACAAACTAAATCTATTGTAATACCTACTATATAATAATAGCATTTTACTTTCCTAGACTGGGATGATAAAAGTTTCAAGGAGTATTTAACCCACAAGGGCTTGACTCCCAATTTGATCCACTACGTGCTGTTCGCAATCGCGGGTGGTACTGATAACATGCCGTGCTTGGAGGGCGTGAGGGAATGCAAGAAGTTCCTCATGAGCCTCGGCCGCTATGGGAACACGCCTTTCTTGTGGCCTATGTACGGAGGCGGGGAGTTGCCTCAGTGCTTCTGTCGGTGAGTTAAATAATATAAGAAATTCGTTTTTTAGTTTGCTTTTGTTACACTTTGTAAATAAACTTGGGATAGAGCTTACCCCGCATAATTCCGTTAACACATAAAAAAGTTAACTAACTAATATTATCCGCTGTCACTTAATTTATTCACACTAGATGTACCGTTGGCGCGTAAACAACGCGTTGCCATAACGACGCGGTTGTCACTTTATATAAACATGTATTTGAAACACATGGAGGTGTGTGTTACATTTATTTTATTAATACAATCTACACTAATTATAACTGTGCTAAATTATATGCGTATCACGTAATTTTCTTTAAAAGGCTACATAGTTATCGCTTTACGTATTAAATGTATACATTAAAGTGCATCGGTATTCATATGTTACTGATATTTTAATTTATAATGGATTATTTTGATAAGGCTCTCTTTAATTCAAATGTTAAAGAACATATTTGAGACATCATACCAATAATATTTGTGCTTACATTGAAAATATGTTTTTTTTGTTGGTTGTATATTTAAAGTTAAGTATTTAAACATTAAAACAAATAATCTCTTTATGTTGTGTAATAAAATTAGAGGTTTTTGTCACGCTCTGGCCATATACTTATTCTAATAGTAGGCGACTTATATATTTAAGATATCAACAAACTCTTCATAAAAACGTAATAAAAAAACATTTTATCTTCCACATTACAGTCTACAGTGAATCTTCGTCTATAAAAAAAATCAGTAACGATACTGACTCACCGCCAACGGCAGAGTTTATTTTTATTTACCGGTGCCGGAGGAATATTGAATTATTCAAATGAAAAAAAAAAGTACATTATTTTCTTTTCACAATTTTAATAGTAAATATTTTTTGCCACATGCTTAAAATTTTCAGCTATTTCCAATTGGCAATATTTTCTTCACTTTCTGGTAGGATATCAGACTGAATATAGAATTACGTATTATATGTTTAATTGCCGGAAGTAGAGGCCATTGTGGCGCAGAGAGTCAAATGCCAACGCGATTGGGTTTGGGTTCAATACCCACTCAAAGGAATTATCACATTTAAATTCGGGCGGTAAGTCGAGAACGAAGTGTCTTGACACTATGTCGGACTAACCTGCTATGCGGGAAAGGCGTGAAGCTGAAAAAAAATACCGTAATTAACTTCATTTGAAATTTGACAATTTAGAAATTTAAAACATCTCACCTCCTTCAACATCGTCGTGTACATTTATTATTTTCAAGTGCAAAATAACCATGAAAGTGTTGCGGCGAGTTTATTGACCCAGATGTGCATCGTTGGCGCACTCAAAATAAGGTGACTTTCTAGCGTTGCATGATGCACGACTGACACTTTGTTATGAATTTAACGTTTTGTTGGTTTATTTGTCATTTTCGTCGTTATTATTATTGATAGATACATACCGCCGTAATATTTATACCGTTGATGATTAATTAATAAATTAAACAATATACTTTAAATTAATTATATCATTTAGACTATGTTTTTCTAATCTATATCTACGTACAATAATTAAATCTTAGGCCATCGTTACGCAGTGGGACAGCGTCTGATTGTAAATGCGATTGGATGTGAGTTCGATCCCCATTCGGAGTAATGATTACATTCATTTCTCTTAAATTAGTCCGCTCGTGAAATGAAGCACGGTATTGTGTTTCGTCACTCAACACGCAATGTCTCGATGTTGGACAGAAAGTGAAGAGCGAAGTGTCTTGACACTAGGTTCTCTTTGGCTACCTATTATACGGGGAAAAGCCTGAAACTGTTATATATTTATTTAATAAAATCCGTTAACTAAAATTTATCGTAAAATGTAATTATTTCTAACTCACTGAAAAGTATGACAATTCTTGTTATTCAATATTTCTTTTCATTCAAGGACATCATTGAAAGAGACAATTCGAAAGAATAACGTGGCTGATATTATGCGCTCTATCCAGCTGCGGTGAAACGCTTTTATACGCTTGTTTCAGCATATTATTGCTGGCAACAATTTTCTTTATACATTTTCTAAAAAACTTATTAATTCTTTAATACGGTTTCTAAAAATGCTTTTTATATCCTAACTATGTATGTATGTTTAACAATGTTAAAGAATCCCATGGCATTGTCCTGGTTATAAATTCTCTATAGACTAAATATAATAATCAAAGTCGTGTACTTCTTTTTGGGTGAACATAGAAACTTTTATATTCATAATATTAGTATACGATAATAAATCAGCGATCTTTAATGTACGTAAATCTCTGTACATCTTCTTTAGAGATAAATAAACAGTGTTTTTTAAAGAAATTAAGCAATTCTTTGTTTTTTTTTTCAACTAACTGTGCCTGCCGATTCGTCCGCGTGGAACTCTAAAATAAAAGTATCCTTAGTTGTTCTTTATTGCATCATCTATCTTCCAGTGAAAGTCCCGTCAAAACCGGTCCAGCCCTTTCACAGAAAAAAAATATATTGTGGTATATATATCGTGTATACATAAATATGCCTTAAATAAGAACGGTTATTTTAATATTACAAGCATACACTTAAATTTTATTTCTTTGTATATATTTTTATAAAAGTATTCAACCTTGATTACATTTGAAATTATAGATACATACTTAAAATACGCCATCTATTACGAAAATAAGAATCCTAATATATTGAATACTACATATTAGGTATATTATGGATTTCTTAAATCTTCACATATTGTATGAATTAAGATGAAAACATCTTGTTGGAGATTACTCTTTTCTTCTTTCCGTCTAAGCAGAGATGGCTGTGGACGTAATTTGATCGTAAGGCAAAAACTTTGTACCATTTTCTACGAAAATTACCTAAACAAAGTATAAAATTTGGCTCAATTATAGTTTATATAGAAAAGGAATGCAGAATGCTAATATTATTTTATATAATGCATTAAATTATTAATATAAATGTAACACACACCACCATATGTTTGACATACACGTTGCTAAGGTAAAGCTTGTTTACGCGTCGACGGAACTACTAGTTTTCATCAGACTAAGTACCCAGGTGAGATTTATAGACACAAAAATCATGTGTAGTTGATTATTGATGCAGCTAAAGTTATGTGTCGTAATTATATGTAAATATCTTAATTATAATAATAATAAAAATAGTTTATTTACCTGAATTTAATTCAAAAGTTAGAAAGATATGTGAAGCAAAAGTGAGTAGTAAGTGGTAAAGGATGCAGGGGTAGATCTCGGTTGACCTTCGAAAACAGTGTCAATGAAGGTCGAATGAAGGCGTAAAACGCATAAGGACTGGAGAGCGTGTATGATGAGGTTGATGGTATTGGAGGATGGGAAAGAAGTATGCAGGGGCCGTAGCGTTTGACGCTCCGGCCTCTGTACCTATCCCGCTAGGGATAAAGGGTGATGCTAGAAAAAATAAATTAAAAATTGATTTCTTGATTTAATTTTGATTAGTCTCTCATTCTCACTCATTTAGTTCTCTCATTCTTTTAAGGCTTTGCGCGGTGTTCGGCGGCGTATACTGTCTCAACCGACCTATCGACTCCGTGGAGACTAAAACAGATGACGACGGGAAGAAAGTCGTGATAATCGGCAGCAAATCTAAAACGCTCAAATGCGACCACTTGGTCATAGGTATCAATGAATGCCCAAAGGATTTGCTTCAACCGGAAAGTGCAGAAAGCACGGACATATCTAAGGCAGTGTTTGTTACTAATGGAACTATAATGCCCAGCGACAAGGAGCCTTTGACTTTGCTACGGTTCCCGCCGCTCATTGAGGACGGTTCAGCAGTGACCGTGCTGGAAGTTGGTCCGGCTACTGGATCCTGTCCTAAGGGACTTTGTAAGTGTTTTTAATATTATTATCTATGTTTTAGAGAGTTTTTATTTGCTTTACCTGGTAGTTTAGGTCTCTGACACTGTCTGCTATCTCTATTTCGTGAGCAATATAGACCGAATTGTACTTAAAATGTGAACCAAAATATTGACATGACTAATCGACTATACGGGAAAGTTAGTTAAAGAATAATATAATTGATATGTCAACTTATAAATGTCTTAAATAAAATGAAATTAGTATTGTTGTATTAATAGATCGATAGATAATTTTTATTTATTTTCATTTCGATTAATTGAAATCGATAAAAGTACATTTTTTTTATAATAAGAAAATAATATATTAACAATACCTACGTGTAGCTAACTTATCGTGCACACATTTTACTAACCACAATGCACCTTTTTGTGCCAGATGTTTTTTACTTCACTGCTGAAGTCGTTTGTTGCTTTTTATTTAGACCGAGTTTTTGAACGACTTGTGAGTCATTGACTGACAAATTGAGGAAATTTTAGATTTGACCTCACTCTTAAACGTTGTAACAGCCTGTGTCACATTATGAATTGCTTTTAATACTTGACCGACTCAATTCTACATACAATTTTCAAAATAGAAACATTATATTTTAAAATTAACGTATTTTGTATATATGTAATATATAAAACAATAAAAATTCGCGATTATGACATTATTGGTTGACCAAAACGCTTATATTAAGGATTTTTTTTGCTTTATATTTTGTTTTACATAGCAGGGTAGACAGATAGCATCTAGTAGTTCAAGATACTCTATTTTTCACTTTTCACCAGAATTGAGATTTAGTGGCGGAACTCTACGCCGCGCTTTATCATACTAGGGCGAGCAGATAAAATAGTTTAAATATCATGCTGCTCCTTGCTCCTGCGTGCTCCCAAGTGGGGATTAAACCCAAAACCATCACGCTTAGTCAGCGGACTGTTCCAAGGCGCTACGACATACACGACAAAAGTTTTGGATAATTTTTTTAAACACATTTTTTTTGTAGAGCTTGAATTTAAATTTAATTTGTTTTTTACTTTCAGTCGTGGTTTATTTTATAACGAACAAGGTGAACGACGCCGAGAGTGACTTGAAGCCGTACGCCGAGAAGATCTTCGACTTGTCCGGCGGCGACCAGACTGAGACATCCGATAAACCTAAGGTACACTATATTTTAAGATTTGAACGCTATAGGACTCAAAGGTGTCTAAGAGGCTCAGATTCGAATCCTGCCACATTTACATTCTAACTCTTATTTTCAAACGAAACCTGTATATTTTTGTTATATGATTTAGAAACCCTAACCAATCTTCAAAACCTGGCTTGGGATCAGTCCCCCGTATGTATTGTTTTTTAAAATTACAAAGTAACTAGATGAATTAGTTCTTTTAAAGGCCGGATTACAATATTATTATAATCCAGTCTTTGAGACCTAAACTTACGCATTACGCATAGGTTTTAGTATTAAATTATACTTAGTTCAGTGCACTTTATAATAGTTTCAGTAGGCTATGGTGTAACGCTGGTCTTGTCTGGTCGTTGGACCAATGAGTGGTGGGAGAGGCGTTGTGAGCACTCGTTAGGTTCCCGGTTGAACAGTTAACGTTGGGCTGCGGCAGGGCTCGTTACTAGCCCGGACGAATTGTCTCTGTGTCACTTCTAACGTTACTGAGGCTATATGTTAGTTGGGTATAGAGAGGAGCTCGGCCAGTGAAGATGAGTGTTAATGCATTTTAAAAGGCACCCTAAAGTCTACACTTTTTGCCACAAGTCCCAGACACTGCCTCAGAGTTCCTCTCCCTGCAACACGGTGGGGGGCGCCCCCGGTGTTAGGAGCGACGTCCGAGAGTCATTCCTGATGCGTACCGATCTACGTACTATTATTATACTAGTGGCATACAGTTCATTAAGTTACGACATCAACAAAAATATTTTACTGTTTAATTTAAAATATTATGTCTTTTTCGTCAAACGATCAATCATGTGCTAACTAAATGTTGCTGTTGGTTCAAATCACGCTACATTAAAATTTTTATCCATTCTATTTGAATTTCATTTCTTCGCACTGGTAAAAAAGCGCAAAGCGCAGCGTTGAGTTCCGCCATTTAACACATAATGTCTTAAATTCGGACGGAAAGTGTAGAACGGAGTGTCGTGACACTTAGTTCTCTATGACTACAAGTTATACGGGAACAAGGGTGAATTAAAAAAAAATTAACTGTACCTCGACGATGTATGCGAGGCGATTTTCTAAAATACAAGTTAATTCTGTAGAGTTTTATGTCATTATATGTATTCTGTAATAATAAAAGTGAACATTTGTGTGTACAGTGCCTATGGTCGCTGTTCTACAACGTGAAGGACACGAGCGGGGCCGCGCGCAGCGACGCGCCCGTGCACGTGTGCTGCGGCCCCGACGCCGGCCTCGACTTCGACCGCGCCGTGCACCAGGTACGTAGCAAGGCCCCGCTCCCCCCGCACCCCCCGCTCGCCCCGCTCGCCCCGAGCAGTGGCATGGACAAAGAATGTATTGTAAAATTGGAGAAAGTGTTTTTTGATGTCATAAAATGATACGAAAATAATACCGTTATAAAAGTTTTATGTATATGGAGTATAATAAGCTATATTAATATTTAAATATATTGACCAATTTAAAATTTATAATAATTTTATAAATTTGTACACTTACGTACTTTATTGTATAGTTAATTGCTATTACGCCTGGAATAATGTTATTTACTATATAAAATACAATAGCATGTGAAACTCTAAGAGACAAACTAGGTATAACGTAACGTTTAAAAAATGGCGCCCTAATAATGTTTTTTTCAGTCAATCAAATAGTCTGGTACATCAGATATGGAACTAAAAAACTGGAAGATAAATCAGTAAATATATATGAAATATCAAATATTAGCAATTTCCGAACGGAACCTTATAACATATGTCATATCGTCGATTTTACAATATGACCACTACATATTGTATAAAAACAAAATCTGAGAGTACTTCAATTTTTTAAATGGTTAAGGCAAGGCACCATTCAAATGAGGTGCATAAAGATATTATTTTTTAAATAATATAATAAATATTACCCGAACTACCATGTCTGAAATATACTTTAGTATGAAGTGATATGTTGCTATGGCAACGCGTTTTCATGAGTCATCGGGGGAGTAATTTAAGGAGAATGTATTATCTTTTGTTTTTTTTCCAATATTTAATTGTCTAAGACGATTATATATAGATGTGACATCAATGAAGACGCGCCCCCACTCTTTCTCCTAATCGCCTACAGTACAAGTGTGTAAAGTTCGCTAATGTACTAGTTTTTAACTGACTTCAAAAAAGGAGAAGGTTGACAATTCGATTGTATTTTTTATCTGTGCTAACGCTTAACTTTTTTCTGGATGAAGCAATGAGTAGTTTTTGAGTTATTCATAGTAGTCTATACCCTAGTTGTGGGGTACTTTATATTTAATTAAAAATAAATTGAAGTCTGTTTTCTTTTTGTTAAAAAGATTTCTTATATCGTTGCGCTATAATTATCTATGCGTGAACAATACGGTTAATACAGGACCGATAGATGCCAACATCTGAGGAGAGGGTTAAGACGCTCTACTACTATTTAATAATTTGTTTGATTTATTATTAGCTAATATCGGACTATATAACCATTTCTATAATAGGAAGTAATAATTAGAGGCCATTGTTGTGCAGTGGGATGCGACTGGTTATGGGTTCGATTTCCTCTCGGGGTAATGATTACTTAGTTTTGCCATAAATATCATTACAGTGTGTTAGTTTAATACATTAATATAAAACTATTAAAAAATATATAAAGCTAATTCGAAGTGGTCTCCATTGGCTGCAATACAGTCATTTAAACGTTGAGGCCGGTTATCAATAGCAGCACGCACTCTTTCTATGGGAAAATTCTCTATTGCCAATCGTATGGATTGTTTTAGGGACTTCAAATTAACATGGCGTTTAGAGCAAGCCTTACTCTCTGAAACTGACCAAAAATCATAATCCAGTGGATTAAGATAAGGACTAGATGACGGCCTTCAGCGCTGATGACGTCCGGAAAGTACCAAACCAGCACAGACGTGAGATAATCCTCACGATGTAGTCTATGAACTTTGGGAATTGGGAACCTTTTTTAGCTCTAAAGAAAATTAGCATAAATACGGTCATTTTGTTTTTTAAAACATGGCTCGGTTGTAGAAAAATTCTTATCCGTAAACGAAAATATTCTGTGACTTCAATTTGCATACTGCTTAAGTAGTTATTTGGATTTTACCACCCTATTCTTTTTTTAAATTATCAGTTTAAAAATTGCCAGTGCGTTTCTAATAGGCAAGGCAAGTCCTAAGTCAGACGCGACATGGTTTTGGGTGCTATCTTCCTCTCCCGAGATTAGATAATCTTTCTAATGCTTTCGGACATTATTAATTTACTTACTGCTTTATTCGCCTTTGTAGTACGAACCGTACGCGTGCGGCCAAATCTTGTTCTGTCACAAACAGACGTTTCATTGTACCTATTAAAAAATAGCCCGGTACACAAATATTTGACTAATGCCTAGTATATTTTTATTATGACAAAGGATTTTAAAAATTGTATTTGGCTCCATATTTACTTATGGAATGCAATCACAGCGTTTCAGTTCACTTTCATATCTGTCACTATTTTAACATCACAAAATATTTTACAATATATTGGCGCGAAAATAAGTAAACACAATGAACAATCATGTAAAAATGACAGATTACAAATTTAAAAATAATATATTGTTTATTTTTTATTATCACAGTATTTATGACCAGACTAAGTTTATTCAAAATATTTTCATTCCTACTCTCTGGTGTCTTAAGAGAGAGCGCGGTGTTGAATTCCGCCACTTGACACTTTTTGACTTTTGGCGAAAACGGTGGAGTTCGGGAGTGTCTTGGCACTAGGTTCTCTCTGACGGGTAGTCAGTGTGCTATGCGGGAACAAGCATGAAGTGCAAAAATCATAATAATAATATACTCGTAGTCTGATATTAACAAATGATAACATTAAAGGCCTACAGTGAACAACAACAAACAAATTAGAAACGTGTAGTAGAGCATCTTACTTGTCTACACACTTGCATTGTAAGCGATTAGGATATATTGTATACATATAGCAAAAATGTAACTGACCGCTGTCTGTACATGGAAGATACATGACAAAAAATATTATTAATGGCATTAGTCAAGGTTTCCCATCAAGTGATCCGAGCGCTCGTTTGCTTCGTCTTTAATATAAAAACGACCCCAAAAACAATTTTCTGTTTTGTTTGTCTGTGCACGCTAATCTCAGAACGGTGTAACCGATTTAAATGCAGTTTTGACTTGTGTTATTTGGTAAACTTGCCTTAGCATTTAGTGTTTATTTAATTTCAATTGATTTATAAATAAAATAGTTACAACAATATCAATAAGAAATTTAAGCGAAGATTGTGATGTAAGTGAGAACGCAGGCGCGCGAAAAAACGAAATAGTTTAGTCGTGTAGCTTACGCAGGCGAAGACGCGAGCGGGTCTCAATAAGTAATATATATATATATATACCAATGTATAAGCAGAGACTTTCATTAAATTAAAAAAATTAAAGTTTAATGTAGTAGAAATTACACATCAATGTAAGATGGTGTTACGTAAAAATCATTTAATGTGTACATATTATGTCCAAATCTTTTAAAATTTAGGTATAAGTTTTTGTTACATTAAGAATATGTATCAAAACGTTTATATTTAGATTATATATCTGTGCCCTATTTTTTAAGTGCATGAAGACAACAAGTCGAGAACACGACCTGGTTCTGTAGGTACTTTTATTCTTTTTTACCTTTACCCATCATATCATCTAAGATCAACATACTTTATAAAAGATTATTATTATATCTAATTAAAGAAAAACTAGCTTAAATCAGTTTGTTCGCTGCGTAGTTGGCGTATTTATTTAAAGGTTAAAATTACAATTTAAGTTTAATTTTATGTAAAAATTGTATGTAAAAAATAAATAAAAAAAAAAAATTGTATTTAAAAAAAGTTGTTATTAAACCACAATCTATAAATGGGAATTGTTGACATTCACCATCATTTTATAATTATCGAAATAATATTAGAAAATTTGTTTATTGATAAGAAAACTTTTTAATACAATATAAGCTATTTAAGTACATATAAAACAAGATATCAAAATTCATTTTAACAAATCAAATCGAATTCATCATAGGATAGTGGGACAGTGTCCAGCGCGGTAGTCATTAGTTCGAATAACATTTTCCGACTCTGGAAAGAAAATGTGGTGTAAGTTTCCGCCAAGTAACGCCTAATGTCGTGAGATTGGCGAATGGCGGAAAGCTTGGTCTATCCCGTGGAAGATATGTAAAGCTATAAAAAAGAAATTATGTATGTATTGGAAACTCGGCTCGTTATAGGCATGACCTATAAAGATATAATATATGACGCTGATATAACTAACATGGCAACGTAAAAGAATGATACCTTTATATATATATATATATATATTTTTGTTAAGACATTGTGTTTTATCAAAATTAACAATGATTTGTATTTTGAACTGATATGCGAATATTTGTTTTATTTACATTTCATACTCTTTATCTTACGAGTGTTAACTCATTAGCATATACTAGCGACGGAATAAGAAACTAACACATTTACACACTGCTAAGAGAATGGAAATTTAATAAATTTCCATATTACACCATTTCTTTTATAATTTTTTTTCATAGAATAATATCTTTGATTTTCGCGATTTCTACATTCTGCGCGAATCCAGGGCAGTACGCGAGGGAAATTATAAATCGTTGGCGGTAGTTTGATATAATAATTGTAACAAATGACAGACAAATGCAACCTCAGTCTACCTGTGACCACGGACTACTGTTCGAAACTTTGGGTTCTAAAAGAAATTTTCGAATACCAATATTATACGCGATTAATCCGGTTAAAAATAATGTGATTTTTCATAGAATGTTAGGTAAAATTTGGTTTTTATATATATCACGATACCTATATAACTAATAATATTTATAAAAGTAACGTTTTGTATATCTGACCTGTAGCAATAACTGATTAGGTCAAAATATATGAAAAAAAAAACCTTATCAGTCTAATCACACTTCAAATACATGAACGTTTTGTTACGCAATGTTTTTTACAAAAATGACATTATTGATAAAAACCTAGTATACAATATATGACGTTAGAAATGGTGATAAAGAGTTTAGCAAGAGCAAAACTATATAAAATTTTCTAATATAGTGGAATTTGAAGTTGGAATTTCAACATTTTTGTCAACTTAGTTATATTAAGTTATAATGATAATTTATTAACATTTCCATATAATCGTTACTGCAAGATTTGATTTACAAAATTTGTTAAAAGTTTAGTTGAAACGAGTATGTTACTTTAATAAAAAAAAAGAACAGCTTTACGCTTTTTGCCGCATAATTTGTATAATTAAAAGAATCTAGTGTTGTATACTATCCTCCCGAATTTGAGAAATTGCGTGATGTGTGGCGGAACTCCACCTCGCGCTTTGTCTTGCACAATACTTTGAGACACTTTGAGGAAATGAAAATAATTCAAATACAATCATTCCTCCGAGTGGGGATCGAGCCCACAATAAATCGCCAATAAAACCACTTGTCCACTGCGCTACGATGGCCTAATTTCAATAATAATAACTTATATATTTAATTCTTAATTTACATTATTATCAACCAATCATAAACATATTTTTGAATACTATATCAATATCTATACATATATGTTTCGGTCTATTTTCATTTTTAGTTATGTTTGTTAAATCTATGTTAAAATTTATAGTTATATATTTTAATTGACGTTTCGATAATAAAATTTAAATTTATACAATTTCTAGGCGGAGAAAATCTTTAAAAACATCTGCCCCGGCGAGGAGTTCCTGCCGCGCGCCCCCGACCCCGAGGAGATAGTGTTCGAGGACGACGTCACTCACGGCCCGGAGTTCCAGCGGGAGGACGAGGACGCGGAGGGCGACAAGGAGTAACCGTAGACTTAGACTTTTTATCAATTAACAGCATTTTCTCGTGTGCCAGAGTACCGAAGCAAAATCTCGAACGAACATGACCATTTTTGTACGGTTCACAAATACGATGTCGTCGATGGAACTAAATACATTTTGTATAGGGATTTACTTCATTTAGAAATAAATTTTTAGCTTCCATATTACTTACATGATCCGACGAGTCCTATGTAGACTGGTACAAGTGCAAAAACACTTCTGAATGCTAAATATTTTAATAATTTCCTTTGAATAATGACAAAATTACCGTCAACCGCTCTTCTGTAAAGTTGTGTTTTGGCAGTCTGTGTAGAATCCGTCGGTATACTTAAAACAATTGAAAGTAGTCAAATTGCGTAATTTTGCAGGTTATATTCATATGTAGCACATATTAAATACCAAGTATCGCTAGGTAGCTTAGGCACAGTTCACACTGACGACTGTCGTAGGGAGAGGTTCTATACACACGAGAATATGCTCATTAACTTTAAGATATAATCTCAGTAAGATTTATACGCTTTTTGCTTGACTTAATGCATTCCGACTGGTGCGAGGAGTGAAATGTCTCAAATAGACATGTTCTGTTTTTGTATGGACTGGAAAAAAGTGAGGACTGGACTGAAAAGGAGTATCGTATATGTAGTAATTTTATTGATATTGGTTTAAATTAAATTAAATTTTCAATTATATATCGTATTTTTTTTCTTTTTTATGGCAGTTTAGTGAACTATGACTAAAAGTATATTAGCTAGGTTGTCTTGACAGGTTTAAGATCAACGTTGAGCCTTAATTTAGAACTAGGTGTCCATTATTCAAAAGAAACTGCCAAGAAATATTTCTATATATATATTGGATTGCCTATTTGAGTAATGGCGGTATATCTTTTTTTGTTTAAATCAGTATTATTTGTTAAGTTTAAATTTGACGGGGCGATGCAACGTGCAATTTTCTAGTGATTTAAAACAGGAATTTATATATACAGGTTGTTAACGCACCAGTCCCAGGCATAATGTAGCACATTATTAATTTTTTTTATTAAGTTATTTAGCACTCTCAATCGTATTTATTGTCGACGTATCCATAAAAATGCATATTACATTAAAATGTGATTATTAGAAATTACTATGACTTTTTATTAAATTACCCTGTCCTCGTTTCCATTGTATTAACTGACTTAACTATATGTAACTAATCACATTATGTAAGTCGACCATGAAGCCTTATAATTTGTAACAAGATTAGTTTATAAATCTGTTTGTAATACAATATGTTGCTTGGCTTAAAAATTATAAAAATATATAATTTTTTTCTTACTAATAATAAGAAAAAAAAATTTAGGTATTATGCTTCAAATATTAAATAGTTTTGAAATGTTAATATAGAAATTGATTATTTTATAAGATAAATATTATTTCAAAGAAGTCTCTATTATATAATTGTAATATTGGTTAATAAGTGGCTATGCAGGACACAAAAAGTACAATAATGTTTATAAACTTTATTTATGAAAGATATTTCACATCTGGTCCTTTATCATAAAATCAACATAATAAAATCGTAATAAAATGGAATATCTTTGTTGTTTACATTACACTTTTTCCATTCAATCTTACAAATATACAAGTACACAAAATAATTCTTATTTTGGCTTATGGCATGTTTTTTAAACATTATAAATTTATAAAAATGCTCAATTTGTTTATCACTTAAGGGAAATATAATATTTTTTGTTTTAAAACAATCGTTTTTCATATGAAAATAGGCCATGAACATTTCCCTCAAGTTGTGCAGAATAAGTTCTCTTCATGAATCTCAATTCCCCAGAGTAGCTCATTTCACACAGTTTAGTAACAGAACGGGCCCCAATATCCTGACAACTATGTTGCATTCCTGTTTGAAGATAGGGAAGGAATCTGAGAACAGATCCTTTGTCCACTATACTGCCACTGACTCCTTGAGCCACTCTATGTTTATCAGATTCCTTATGGAAATATCTACTCATTGCTGAACCTTTGCCATCTTTGTTTTCCATAGCTTCTAAGCTGCCCATTCCTCTGTACTTTTTCAACCTCACTCCATCTGAGAAGAAGTACTCACCAGGTGCCTCAGAAGTTCCAGCAAGAAGAGAACCCATCATTACACTTGAAGCTCCCAAAGCAAGAGATTTTACAATATGGCCTACTGACTGGATCCCGCCATCAGCAATAACAGGTACATTAAATTTGCGAGCATATGATGAAACTTGGTACACAGCTGTAGCTTGTGGACATCCACAAGCCATTACCTCTTGAGTTATACAAATGGAACCACTACCCATTCCAACCCTCAAAGCGTCAGCTCCAGCGTCAATCAAGTTCTTGGCTTGCATTCTGGTAACAACATTGCCACCAATCACTTGGATATCTGGATAAGTCTTTTTGATATATTTGATCATATCTACCTGATAGGTTGAATTACCCTGAGAAGAATCTAAAACAATGACATCTACACCATTGCTTACAAGAAGCTTAAGACGTTCCTTATCTGCATCTCTTGTTCCAATAGCAGCACCTACAAGCAACTGTTTGTTAGAATCTTTTGAAGCATTGGGATAACTACGAGCCTTCTTCAAATCTGTTCTGGCAATTAAGGCCACAAGTTCTCCTGCACCATTAACAATAGGTAACTTTCCTTTTTTGCTCTTTTCAAGGATATAGTTAGCATCTTGTAATGTTACACCAGACTGTGCAGTGATCATTTCGTCAATAGGAGTCATAACTTCTTTTAAGCTGAGGTGTGGGTCACCTTCCCTAAAGTCAATATCTCTAGACGTCACAATACCAATCAAACGTCCACCAAGTTTACCATTTTCAGTTACAGGATAACCTGTAAATCCATTCTTCTTTTTAGATTCTATAACATCTGCAACAGTGTTTTTGGGGCCCATACAAATGGGATCACGAATGAATCCGTGCTTATACTTTTTTACCTTGTGAACTTCATTAGCCTGGTATTCGGCAGTGCAATTATGATGGATAATACCGATACCTCCGCACAGAGCCATAGCGATTGCCATATCAGCTTCGGTGACAGTGTCCATAGGAGTTGACACCAAAGGTGCTTTTAGGTTGATTTTCTTGGTAAGAGGTGATGTCAAGTCAACCTCCTCCGCTTTAAAGTTAATGTATCCAGGTAAAAGTAGGAAATCATTGTAAGTTAGACCTTCTCTGTTAGCGAAAATTTCTTTTGCCGATAGTCCATCTCGCAAGTCACCTTCTGCATTTGACATGATTATTGTTGTAAAAAGAAACACGTGCTAAAAATAATTTTATCAAGCACAACTTTTTAAGCAACTACACTTTCGAATTATTTTGATTTGGACTTCTAGATTTTTATTTCTTTTCAAAAGTTATTTATAATGCTTATTTCACTTCAATATTTTTAAATACACGTGGTGTAAGTACTTTTGTCGAATATTTCGAGGAAAACTCAAAAATGTTTACTATAATTAAAAACTTCGCATCAATAGTACGTTAGCAAAATATTTTTTTGGTAAATTTAATATTAATATTATTTTTAAAGAAACGTAGTGAGAAGTCAACCTAGCCGGCTTCTTAAAAATGAAATATGAAGTCGTCAGAAGTCTCGCACTTGCTACTCGAACAATAAAATGTCAGAAATATGAACGCACGCCTCGTCGCGCTTGCGCTCGTTATGTTTTTTTTTTCATGTATCCATAGATTAAACAGTTTTTTTTATTTTGACAAAAAGTTCAGTGTTACCAATAAAATTGAATACTTTAATAGACAAACACTACACTTAATTTTTTATTTTAAAAATGTATAACATTTTTTATAAATATATGGCGCTTCATTTTAGCATATGAACATGAACTTTACGTATGCAATTGAATATTACAGAAGTTAATTTGTTTGAGTTAATCTAAAACTGAGATTGAACCAATTGTCTTTTCTCTACGAGACATACCGTGAAATTAACCATAACAAAACTGTTATACTTCACCTAATTAAGTGTAAGCATATAATATGATCATATTAGTACAAATTTCAAACTTCTACTATATTACGTCTTGGCGAAGGCTCATTGCAAAATTTAAATCATATTGGAAATAATTTTGATACATTAAAATATTGTTAAACCATAATAAATTACACGTTAAGTAACCTAATTATACTTTGTATTAAAAAAGGATATTTTACCAATATATGAATTTCCTAACAATTCAATAACTACACGAAAATACTCTATAATATACTTTATTTCAACTTTCGCGCTCTATACTTTTCTTGCTTAAGACACCTTTTTGGGTGGGTTGAAGTCGTACTACAGTAGTTTTACTGTATATAAACCCAGGAGTCTGACTGGTCATTACATGTTATATATTTTATTATTATTTTTATAAACAACTTTTTAAATATTAATATTATACAGTTATATAAAATTGTTCATAATTTAAAGCATTATCTAAAATTGTCAACTCAGATTGCCAAAAACAATATTTTCGTACTTTTAAAAAATGACCGTTTTAAGTAGACATTTATTTTATTTCTATAACAATCAATTAAACATTTTTTTTTATTTTTTTTTCTGGCTATAATATAAGTCTGGCAAGTAAACGTAAAATGATCTCTGTTGTTCCTATATTTCTAAGCAGGTTTTATATGTAATAATACTTTAGTTTAGACTTCATCTTAATACTTTTGTTAATAGTATAAAATAAAAATAAATAACTGATAACTCTAAGAATTTGCTGAATTAGAAAACTAAGCGTTTAATTTGTATAAATATAACCGTTTTAAAAATAATGTAATAACAATAAAATACTAAAGTGTGTACCTATAATACAACTTATATATTAGAATATAACCTATATACCTATATTTTTTTGTATGCCATTTGGTAATTATCAATTTGATTAACTAATATATGTATTTTTAGTCTTCTTCCACACATTTTCCATTCACCTTGACGTAGCCCGTTGCACATAGATCACCGACAAATGCTGATCTATCAATTAATGTCATGTTAGGGTTACTCGAGTTTGCCCCTGCAGGTCTAGCTGGTTTTTCAGGTTTCGCCGACGAAGGTGCATTAGGTGTAGAATGCTGGGGTTCTTTTATAGATTTTATAGTGGAAGTCGGTTTTATAGGAAATACATTAATATCTGTAACTTGAACTGGCTCAAGTTTACTATTATTATTATTAGCTTTTTCCGACTTGCTTGAGTTAACCTGGTCGTTCTTATTATTTATTACGTTGGACACGTTTTTAGTAGCGTTTTGCGTTGAATTAACAAACTTATCTAGTGTATTTGTATCTGCACTTACGATTTCACCTTTATTATTTGTGGCCTTTGGCAAGGTCGTTATCGAATTAGACAACTTAACATTTTTCTCGTCGATTAATGAACTTTTTGATGTCACAATAAAAGTTTCTGTCCGTATCACTTGCGAAACAATAATTTCATAACTCATAATATTTTCACTGCATATAAAAAAAGAGAAGAAAATCATCCACCAAGGGCCCACAATGACTAATATTCTTGTCTAGAGTGTAGACATACACTCTAGTTTGACTGAACAACTAAACAATAATGATTGAATGTAATTCTGCAATACATTTAAAACAATGCAAATGTGGCTGTAATAAAATATAACCGCGTAAAACAGATGTCTTGATCGCTTGAAACTATATTTTTTGCGCTTCCAATTAAAACAAAGATGCTAGTCATATATTTGTAATGATATCGTGAGAATCACAAAGGGGGAAATACTACCGTGACGAAATCGATTTTTATATAGTTGGCCTTGTGAACAGAACATTTGAAACTAACATTTATTTCTAATGTATTTTCATACGTTATAGGAATATTAAAATGTATTATTGCCCTTACTGTTTGTTGTTGTTAAATACCTATATTATAATGAAAACTAGGCACATTGAAGGTCATTTTTATTATAAATGAATATGGCCTTATTTAAAAAAATGAATTTTAAGTTGTGCTCAACAATAAGTTTTTTTTTAATTCATTCAAAATCCAAGGTTCACGTTTGTGCATTTGAGAAAATATATTTTATTGTAAATAAGTTACAAATTTAGCATGTAAGACAGTATATACATAGACTATATTATTTTATAAAACGACATTGATTAATAAATATATTCAGGTTTCAAATAAATATAAATAAAAACTGTAATAAAATCACACACAGTTTATATTAAATAAAAAATATATAAATATATTTTTATATAAAATAAAAAATATAATAATATAAAATGCGTATTTTCCACATGATATGTACTTTATAGTTAATATATTTTCATACAAAACTGGTTATGAAACTAAAGTATGGACACTGATTACTAATACTCGATTACATATTAATATTATTCTGAACATGAAAATATTTTATTTATTCGTTTTTAATTCTAATATCCAGATCAAAATCCTCATCCTGGTCAACAGGTTTCTTGTCCGTTTCACGTTTAGGAGCGGAGTTAGTTGTATCATCTTTATCTTCAGGGTTAAGGGGAATGAATAGAGGGACATCATCATCCGGCTTGTTAGTTGAACTTGGCTTGCTTGTTGACAACTCAGTGCTAGGATTTACAAAGGTCTCCAGTGTACTTGCTTCGGGACCAGTCAGCATGAAGTCATTGTTTTCATTGTAATTATTTTGATTTCCTGGATTGGCCTGCAGTATATTATTATTAAAATAATTTGGTCTGGGTTGATTATTATTAAAGTTAGTCCCATAATTTGGTTGAGTTTGACCGTAATTATTATCTTCACGATTGTTATTTAATTGGTCATTTTGTTGTGGATTGTAATAAGGTCTGTCATAACCGGGATTCCCGTAATTATTTTGCGGATATCTGTTTGGTTTATTGTTTGGATTCTGATAAGTATTTTGACCGTGATTACCGTTATAGTTGCCATTGTTTTCAATTGGCCGATTGTAGCCATTAGGACGGGGACGATTGAATTCCTGATAACCGTAATTTCCATTTACACCATTATGTGCTCCCGGTGCATTTTGATCAGGCCTATATTCATTATGTCCAGGTCCGTATTGACCATTGTTATTACCATAAGGCTTATTGTGGTGGTGGTGGTGGTGGTTATTCTGCTCCTTTTCTACCAGTACAATGACAGTTTGTTCAGGTTTTTCGTGTGGTCCGATGAGATCGATGACGCCTCCAGCAACTCCACGAAATATAGAATGTGTACCCGATAGTATATCACTTAGAATAGGAACGTGTCCGTTGCACTTTAATATAGTAAGAAATAAAATTAATAAGTGTAATTTAGTTGCCATTGTACACACAACGTAATTTGAATCGCGGCGGCCTGTGGCGTGGAGGACGACCCGGTCAACTAACACGACTCATCTCCGGCCGAAGTATAGTTTTATATATTTGAAAACCTGTTATATTCTTGCTTGCTTTATTTAGATATTTATATATGAATGATATAGATGCAAAGTACGATAATTAATTTTAGTATTTACATTTGATGATATATTTAAGAAAATATGAACACAAAAGCAAACTAGCACTGATTGTTATAGATAAATTTACATAATATAACATTTTAATATTTGAAATATTATAACTACAATAAATTACATTTCGTTTTGTCCGCTTCTTTTTCAAAATAATTCGTATTGTGTGGCGGAATCCAGCGCCGAGACTCGGTTTAATCGGGACCTAAAAATACAAATCTATTATAAATAAACAAATATTCATCGAACAAATGTTATATTTTATTATAAAATTTTCCTATAGTAACGTATAATAATTATTCTCATAATTTGATGATGATACTGTGATAGATAACATAGATCTTATACCTTCGACAGCAAGATATGCCCATTGGTTAAGAGCGCTGGTGTGGTCCAGATTTATTAGTATGTTTAGTAGTTATAACTTTGGTAAATCACTTAGATGCTGCTCATTTAGAATGATAGATAAAGGCCCAAAGGTTTTCAGATGTATACTTTTTATTTTGCTATCATCTTATATACTCTGAAGTCGTTGGCTGAAATTGGCTGAATTATTTTGCACAGCACACGCAAAGCTATTTCATCAAATGTTCAGTCTGGAATTAACATATCCAAGCCTCCTTGATTGTTAGAAAGATTGATTTTTTGAACAAATAAAGTATTTGTATTTTAATAAGATGTAGGTTTTCTTATTAATTATTAATTGCATGGAAAAGGAAAAGAACACAGACATATATAACACGTTCACTATCATTTTTTGTTAATAAAAACTCTTGAATATACCTGAATATCCAATATCAAAAGTGTAATTAAATCTACATAAATGTACATGTAAATGTACAGTAAAAATAATAAGCTATTTCTCAAGTCTTATTTAATTAATATAATTTGTTTTTACTTATTACATAATCATAGTGTATTTTTGTTCTTAAATTTAAGAAAAACAATACGAAATGTCAATTAAGTTCTTCGAAAAAAATTTTCTTAGTATGTATCTTCGCGGACGTCAATATCGTAGTCGTAATCGTCATGAGCTACTCCTTTTTCTGTAGTAGTTTGCACATGTGGAAGCGCATTAGTAACTTCTACTCGTATGTCTTGTCCGCCATTATTAGTAAAAGGTCTTTGAGTCGTAATATTTGGCTTCATATTTAACGCTGGCCTTTCCGTGTGGATTATATGTAATGGTAAAATAGATAATGGCACTACCATATTAGGCTTTACCTTTTGAGCTGGTCGAAGGTACGTCAAATGTATTCTATGAGGAGTTTTAAAGTTCGGTCGGAGATTATTTAAAATTCTTATACGATGCAGCCTGTTTCCGAATCTTGTAATAAAGCCCGAGCTCAGTTTGTTCCCCTCCAGGTTCAAGCTCGGCGTGCCCATTACACCATGTCTAGTAAAAAATATAAACTTCGGTTTATTCGGAGATGTTGGGTCATTTTCCGTTAACACAAATGGAATTCTCATTTGACAGACCACACATTGTTCTAACAAACAAAGTAGGCCTGATATTAATAATATTTTTAATAACATTTCTATGTTCAACAATTTGAGTGTGTCACTTTACTGAAAATTGTAAAAGTACTAACATTTATTTTTATTAATGATGTCTTTAAATATCTATTAAAATCTATTTATTATTTATCTGAGTTAATTATAATATTTTTTAAGCAATCATTAAACGATTATGTCTGTTAGTAGGTAGGTGTAAAAAGTATGGCGTTTGGTTAGTGTGTGTGATACTTTATGATTAAGTGTTAAAAGAAAAAAAAGAAAAATTCAATGGAGAATTCGGCGATGTATTCTTACAAATAAAATAAAAATTAAAAAAATTAGCTGACTGACTGACTCTGTGAGAGCTACAGTGTAATGGGTTACTAAAATAACTAAAATTAACTGCAAGTTAAACTGAAAACCGGATTTTTGAAATACTTGTATTTTTTTACAACAGAGGTTCACAAAAAAGCTTTTAATTTTGCTTGCATTAACAGTAAGTTGTAAATAAAAGATGAACAACGAACTTGTTATCATGTTAAGTCGTAAAATAAAAAAAAAAAAATTGTATTAAGTATTAGTTTTTCCAAATTGAACAATGTTTTAGAATTTATTTATTTTCTTATAAAATCTAAATTTTTCTTTTTAAGGAAAGCAGAATTTGTATTACAATTTTATTCCATAAGTCATTTTATTAATGTCATATTACTATAAAAGGATTTTTTTGTCTACTATACTATAGGTCAGGATTTATAATATGTCCGGTTATCAAATAAAAATGTGTATATCATTATTTAAAGAAAAAGAAATAAAAATATTCAAAATCGTAATAATATTTTTTATTCGTTCATATATTTTAATTATTTTTATAACTTTTTGTTGCTTAAGAATTCACCTATTTCACCGTCACGAATATCGATATCAAAATCGTCATACGAACTGTCTTCTTTGCTGTTAGCAGGAGTCAATGCAAGGTTGGAAAAATCGTGCGCAGCGGTTTCCTCTTCGGAATTCGTATGGTTTATATTGAAAAATGAATTTGATTCTGTTGTAGTACTTTCACCAACGGTGCTTACTGGTACTGTTACCGTTACCGTTACCGTCGGCGTTCCCACGGTGGATTCTTCTGTAATTGTTACCGTTGGTGTTGCTACAGTTGATTCTTTCATTACTGGTACTGTTGGGATGGCGACGGTCGATTCTTGTGTTACCATAAACGGTGGCATTGCTACGGTAGACGTTTCTGTTACCCATACCGGTACCGTCACCATCGAAGTTTCTTCTGATAGTCTTAGAGTTGATGTAGTCAGGATATTATTTGTTTCTTCTACAATATTATGAGATATTTCTACTTCTGGATTATAAATCATTTGTTCAGTAGTTGTACTGACATATTCTGTCACAGGTTCATTTGTTTGTATAGAATTAATAGGGTAGGTGGATGGCGCGTGAGTTATAATAACTTTCTTGTGTGAAATATTTGTTTTATGATGCTTCCTATTATTTTTCTCCTGGGGCCGAGACATGTGCTTGTTCAACATTTCCATACGATGTTTCAAATGTTTCTCTTTCATGGCGTTGATGTGAGATTTTAGTTCTTCCATCCGCTCAGTCAAGTTTAATCTTCCCCTCGATTGGTGTTTAGATCCAGAAGAACTGTGGCTACTGGCATACGCAAAAGCACTTTGTTCTGACACAATGGGTTTTAGTAAAAAAGAAAATAATGTCATAGAAAGAAGTAATTTTACGTCCATTTTTCAAAATACCAGTCTACTTCTAAAGATTACTAGGCATACACTAAAATTTTAATTATATTTCTAATTAAATATCACTTATTAGTCAATTCGTCGTTCGATGATTTAGTGACTTACGTCAAGTCATTTTGTTTCGTTGTCTGTGTAAAATAATGAAATACGCAAACAAAGTAGGGGAACAATATTAACTTCGATACAGTTAATTATATATAAGGAAAAAATATACATATATTATAAATAATAAAAAAAAGCTTAGCGCTGGTTTTTTATACAATTAGGATTTCCACTAAATTCATTAGCACTATTCTTAAGTTGAACGATGAGGTTGTTAGCTTATATTTTATTACTTACAATATCACCTCGTTAAGATTGAATCATTAAGAATTGTGAATATCATTCAAAATACATATACTTTAGTATTATAGTGCCTTGACAAGGCCGATGACTTAATTGTAGACCTTAGTGTTGTTACGACTGTTGAGTACTAACATGTTATAATTTATTCTCATTAGGTACATGCAATTAGTGGACAAAATGAAACAATTTCTTATTCTAGACAGTTTCATAACAAAATCCTACTTTATTTTATTTTTTTTGCAAGTACTACCTATTTGGTAGATGTTTTCGATAAAAAAGTCCAAACGTACTATAAGATCTGCAGAACTATTATATGTCATTACATTAATATAAAGATTATTTTAGTTTAACATTTCTAAGAATAATACAATTAGTATACAACAAGGTAATCCTTATTAATCTGTGTATTTTTTTTTATTTTAAGCAGGTGGAAATGAAAATTATATATTTTTTAATAACCTAATAAAATGTATTCACTATTGCCTTTACATTAGTTTTTGTTCGCGACTCTATAGAAAACAAAATTGACTCAATGGAGAAAATGAATGTGTTTTAAGTGTTTACATTGATAAAACTCATCGCAAAATACCTGTTAGAAGCATTGTAATGCCTTATTAGGTTCATGGCATTGCAATACAATGCGTGTCTTGCGTCAATGTGTTTCGACATGTCCTGGCCCTTGGGCACACTTGGGGGCTGAGTTAGTATTAGGTAATCAAAAAGGTAATCTAATATTATGTCCGTTTGGGTACCTTGTAGGGTCGGGGATCCTGGACATGAACCCCGCGTATACTTAAGGTAGACGACGAAACTGCAAGTAGGTATATCTTGTCAATATTAAATTAAATAAAAATAGCATATAAATGTTGCTAAATTAGAAGTTATTAGTAGTCTAGTACCTAATACACATATTTTGTTTATTTTTAAAAAATATATGTTCATAAGTATTCAAACAATCTAGTGTACGTACCTCAATTATGACTGAAATGTTTATTTTCAGCGAATGTTATCATAATGGCTTCAAAACAGTATAAATTTCATACTTACATTTACAAGTGTAAACATCCGGTTTGCTATATGGGTATTTTGGCCATATTTATTATTGTGATGAGGTGATGACTTATCTTAAATAAATAGAGTTTTAAGCACATAAGCTACCGTAAGCAAATATTTCGATGTTACAATAATCATATCTACATAGGTACTAGCTATATTCAAGGCTGTTACTGTTTCTAATTAACTATTAAGTATTAGTTATAACCAACTTAGTTCTTTTCCGTGGATTTTAAGTCGTGGTGTAATAAATTAATTGTTACTGGTAAAACTGTTAAACCATCTTGTCTTTTCTCGTCTTTTAGTTGTTTACAAGTTCGTCAAACAATTGGAATAATCAACTTCATAATAAAAATATAAGGCAATCATATGTAATTAATAGTTGAATGTTTATTTTTTTTAAATTTGGCGTATGCACTCTTGCATCAAAATTCAAAAGTGTGCCTAACTCTGTGTTCTTATATTTTTTCTTAAATAACTGAACTGAACTGCGCTGAACTGAACTGTAAGCAATAACGTACAATAATTGTTCAACATAACATAACATTTCATCCTAATTTTGATCCAAAAAACCGGTAGACTCAAACGAGACATTTTATGTAATAAAGGTCAATGGCTTTTGTCAATGTCACTTAGTAGATTATTTAAATGTTTCTCTTACAAAAAGGCTGGAGTGTTTAAACTTAAAATACAATGGCCCTGGATAAATTTCAACGTTACCTTACGTTGTATCCTTTTAGTTTTTAATTGTATGTAGTAGGGATATATGTGGTGCGGTGTAGAAAATTTAAATAATATTAAGATAATTTATGGTTTCACAAGAAAGGTCACGGAAAGATCACTAGATAATCTATGCGAAGTTTTCTCTTTTTAAAACACATTACCTAAATTAAAATGTTTTTCAAGATGTTTTATATTCAAGTTCGTCGTTCGTCTTCTTTTAGAGACTATTATCATATATTTATTTACTAGTTGTGGCGCGCAATTATATACATAACTATAAAACGTAAAATCTCGTTCGTTGCCGAAGGTAACTTACTTGAATTGAATTTCAGCTACGTGTCTCTATAGTTTAAGCTGTGCTATGTCTGTCAGTCAGTAAAGAAAGAGTTCACAAATATGAACAATGTTGTTTTTTTTTTTTTCGAAATTGCTATATGCTGTTAACCTTAATGATCTTCACAGCGACACCGGGGGGGGTGAGGGATGAGGGTGCTCGATACCTGTGAAAAAATGCAAGCACCGTATGGCTGCTTGAGAGAGGTCTACGATCACAAGGGCGCCCCTGCGGGGCAAGGACCTCGGCTTGCGTCGTTGATCGGGCGGGGGAGGTGAACTCTATACTAAGCAAACCAGCCGCAGCGTGAAGTACTGGATACAATTTAGAGATCTATTCTAAGGGAGCCTAACAGTCCCTTACCGCTGGACCCGACCGCGCAAAAGCGCGTTCCCGTTCTGTACGCTGGACTTCGCCATCTTTTCTTAGCCTCTCTCAAGAAGCCATACAGTGCTTGCATTTTTTTCGCAGGGATCGAGCACCCTCATCCCTCACCCCCCCAAACCCATACAGCGCCCATAACCATAGCATAACTTATATTTATGTAAATAAATAATAAAATAATCTAAGAGATTAAATTAAAGAATGAAAAATTTATATATTTTTATTGAAAAATAAATCAGATCTAATTAAATATTCAACAGACACAAATACACTGACATATTAAAATTTTAAACAAATTGACAAAATCGACGTGAGATTAAGCTTCAAATATAATTAAAAAATACATAATGACTTGTGAAATATTTTTACTTTTGTGGAAACCTCTTAGTTTTTCCAAAGTAGCTTAAAATGGAGTTAGTACGCTTAAAAATACAATTTGAATGTTCCTTCAAATACAATCCAAGTTGTAATGTTAAAGTTTAAGGTTTTCTAAATAACATAAATAAATTTCTATAAGTACTTACTTTCTTATTATTAGTAAGGCACATATTAACTTTGGTAATTATATAATATTTATATTAGTTTTATTTAAAACTAGATAGTGAACTAGATTTTTTAATTTGTTTTTACATTTTATATATTTTAATACAGTTATTATACAGATAGGTATATTTTTTATAGATTCGATATCATGCTAGTTTATTTCAATATTATTTTCGTAATAAAAGCGGCGTTAACGACAATTTTTACTATAAAACATTTGTAATGCTAACGTTTTTAAATTATGTTAATATCTACATACATGTGAATATAATACATTCGTTTTTTTTTTCATAATTTTACAGGCAGTTAAAGGAGTTCAACTTGTAATTCATTTGGATAATATATATTTTTTCTTTGAAATACTATAAAATAAAAATAATATAGTATAACTATTGTTTAAAAGATAGACAAATGATTAATGTTTTTAAAATACAAAATTAAAAAAAAATTGTTGGCGACATTATTGTCTTTATCGATATGTGCAAAACTGTGACATTTTATAATTCTACAACTTGTGCTGTCAAATTATTTGTATTTGTTTAAAATAGTATATTTATATCATAAAAAAAGTAATGTTAGTATATGTAACTTCTTTTTTCTATACATTTTTGGTTAAATATGTTAGTTATATATAAAATGTTAGTTTATATTTACATTATTTCGATGTTAGTTGTCTTATTCGTTAAATAAACAATGACTTTTTGATAACAAATATAGCACCTTCTTAATTCTTACTCCATGTATGTGATATAAATGAGAACTTTTATTTTAACTGGATACTAATCCACAGCTGATTTTGCGCAGTATGACTGTATATGTGATGAACGAAACTATTTAATTCGAAAACGTCAGGTTTCTAAAATGTATTTTCGAATATCAAAAATATACACAATTAATCCGGTTAAAAAAAAGTTTCATTACAAAATGTGTAGTAATCGCGAAACTCAAAGACCTTATGATGGTTAAGAGTTTCATTTCCCTATCTGCGTTGCGTTGCGGCGTTACGTACCGCAACTCAACAAGCGAAGGTTTGAATTCGGGAGGAAAGTGGAAAACGGAGTGTATTGGCACTAGGCACTTTCTACTCTGATATAAGGTAAAAAGAATGCTAAAATTATTTGTACTAATACTACATAATTGGTACAAATAATTTTTAAGCGCTTATTTGCTTTTGGGATAATGTAATGATTTAGTCTATTTAGGATAATGTAATGATTTAGTCTTTTACATGACATATTATATATAAATAAATATTAAATGGGCGAAGAGCCGCCGTACTTAGTTTTATTTGACTATCTCTTGCAGGTATACCTTAAGATAAATTAAAAAACGAAGCAGTAAGCTACTCTGTAGCATGCCATTTCCTTGCAATTCATTTTATTGACAAAAAATATTCTCCTTTATATCACGTGTATAGCATATACATTTAAATTACAATATCTACGAACATTGCACACTTATGTCAATTTAATATAAATTCGGTCTTGGATTCTACACTACTCACTAAATATTTAAATTCTAATACAGTTTAACACTGATGAACACACAGACAACAGTTTATTTCTTTATAATTATATATTTTTACATACAACTGGGTCTGTTTTTAAAATTATCGATTTAAAAAATAAAACTAAATAAATAAAATCATTGAGATTATAAAGTTATTTCTCTTTTAGGCGTTGACAAAATTTAAATTAATATGGAATTACGTATTTCACGTTTATAATATGTATTTAAGTTGAAATAAATTACTTAAGTCCATATAAGGTTGCATTTAAAACTAATGAATTTCATTTTTGACTTTTAATGAATGAAGGTACTCCTCTGAGTGGAAATATAGATATTTTATTATCTGTAGCCACTGTTTCTGTGTTTTGTTTATTATCACTTTGTAAATTAGTTGTATTTTAAGTTTTTAATAGAAGCTGCAATGTTTTCAATATATTTTTAGATATTTTGAAAATCAACATTGCAAGGTAAAGTATTTATATATTATAATGTTTTTTGTATTATGTAATTTGTAACATAATATAATAACTTCCTTTTGATTTACAAAACAATACAAAATAAAATTAATAAAAATATTTATACAATTTTATATGCAACTTTATATGTTTAACAATAATAATAAGAATAAGAATAAATATTTATTGTTTATTTATATACTGAGATTATCACTAATCGTGGAAATGGGGAGCTTTTCTTCCTTTCCCCTGTTCGAATGCAACGGACACGGGGGCCGTTTGACGCTTCGCTTGTAGTGCGGTCTTTTGGCGATCTTTGGCGCTCTTTGGGGTTGTCTGTGAACCGCCTTCGTCAAATCGCCGGCTGAGGCTGATTTGTCAAAAACCTTGCACTTATTGGGAGGTGCAGGTTTAGGCCGGGGTCAGTCTATCACGTGTTTGATCTTCACGTACAACACGCACGAGAAGAAGAACCCGAATATTGGTATGACGGACATACCGACGCCCACAGCTGCTAGTATTATTAAGTTGTCTCGAATGTGATTCGTAAATTGGCGCATGCAGCCCTGTAATTTGTATAACATATTTACATAAAAATTTATAAAAAAATTTATATAAAAATATTACATGGTACTTGAAAGAATTTTAATTCAAAAATAATTGAATTACCTATTTAATAGATATATATATTATATAAGAATTCGGTACATATAAAAAAACTATGAGACCGCACTGGGACGTTGTTTGAATGTAAGCGCGATGCTTGTGGGTTCGATTTCAACTTGGGAGATATTATGTTTAAATTATTTTAATTTCTCTGGTTTGGTAAGAACGAAGCGCAATGTTGAATTCCGTCATTCAACACGCAATATCTCAAATTTGGGAGAAAAACGGAGAGTCTCGACACCAGATTCTCTATACAAAAAAAACCATACACATATAAATGCAATAAAAACAAAAATACACTTTGCTATTTCCTTTAAACAATTTTTTAACTTACTGCAATTGTACTTAATTTTAATTTTCATTATTTGAACGACATTCGACACAGGACCACATAGCCGTTGCACGTTTCCAAAGTAGGTTATAAGTTATAACTATAATAAACCTTACGTGATAATAAATATTGGAAGGGTGGTCTCTCGCGCCACACCGCGAGGTGACGGTCTTGCAGCAGGAGTCCGGCACGAGCAGGCGCGGGTCGTGCTCGTGCCACGCGCTCTTGCGCCATTCGTCGTAGCGCGAGGCGCCACAGCATTTGAACTGGAACATTAAAAAAATATAAACATTTTCGGAAAACGTATAACTTTAACGTAGCGCGATTCGAACCTGCGCCTCTTGGACACCGTACTAGAGCTCTAGCCTTATATATCTCCTACATTCGGCTACGTCGGGATTATTATACGCTTATTACTACTTTACTAGTTTTTCATTATCTAAGTGAATGTAAAAAACATTTTAAAAGTGTTTAAACAAATATTTAGATTATAGATACAAAATATTATGAGTAAAACGTGTTAGGTTAGGTTAACTCAAAGTTAGGTCAGAGAGAACCTAGTGTCAAGATAGTCAGTTCTTCACCTCCTTGTCTTGTTCACCAGAGCGGAGAAATGAAAATAATTTTAATATAATTCCCCGGGTGGAATCGAATCCACAACCAAACGTGTCTACAGTCAGACAATCTTCCACTAAACCACTATAGCTCCATTAGTATATTGTGATTAATATATATATTTTCTCAGTAGTTAGTCAGTCAGTCAGCAGTAGTTTTTGTTAATATATATATGTCTAAGATATTTTAATCATTAATTGAGTATATATGTAAATCACACTATAAATAAAATTGTATATTGGAACTGACTACCGAAAAAAGAGATATATAATTTATGCATTATGTGAAAAATAAATATATAGAAAATAATAAAAAAGTTAAAAATATTTTTATGAATGATCATGAAAATATTTATAACTTTTTCATAAGAAAGGTTGCTGAAAACATCATAAAATGGTATATAAATCAAAAAAATGTTATATAAAAGATTTACCTCAGTCTGCATAGTATCAACGGCGTTTGTAATAATCGTATCTAACGCGTAGTTTGTTATAAAGGTGCTATTAAGTTCAGCGCGCAACTCATCTTCTACAGCGACCTCGTAGTAGTACGCGAGTCCGCCTGCACCCGCCTCCAGAATGAACGTGATAAGGAGAAAGTACGTATACTGGGGAAAAAGAAATATAAAAAAATGTTTAATAAACAGATTGTATTGGACAGCTTTTATTAAATTAAAATATTTTTAATAATCTTTAAAATTGAACGAATGGCTTAGCGGTGAGAGCGCTTGGACGGTTTCCAAGATTCGAAGCCCGGTGCGTTTACATTTGGCGTGAAGAAAAGGTCCTTATGACCCACCATCCATAAAACCGCTCTATATATAACCAAGCCCAGGCAATGTCTATAGGCTAAATAAATACTCTCGAGTTGATTAGAACCAGGGTGTAGTTACAGTTAAATTTAGATTAGAGTAGCAGTGGTTAAATGTATAGCAGAATCTTGTTAGCTACCTGTTATAAGAACTCGTAACGATTACAGTCTATCACGTATACACTGTGGTACAATGGTATCGAATTACATATACATACATTTATAAAATACCATAGATATATTCCAGATGGAATATACAATTAAATGGTTATGGATTTAAATCCCACATAGGTTAGTAGTTAGCATTTTTATATAAGGCAACGTGTATTTTACTTGTTAACACAGATGCTAGTTATGTGTAATGTTACGAGAAGATATACAAACAATATATTAATATTTTTGGGAAAAAACTAGTTTAAGAATAATACTTTATACTTATAGATTATTAATTCGTTACCAAACCAGTTTTCCGTTAAAATTTTATTAATTTTAATAAAATGTTGAAGTCGCATAATATAATCCGAATAAAAAAATCTAACTTACACTTACTATGGCTTCAAGTCCATTTGGGAATTATTATATTAAAAGAAATTCATTAATAAGGTATAGTGCGCGAGTGTACGATTAACTTGTTTTTTACAGCTGCCCCGCTTTTTTTCTCGCATAGTAAAGTAGCCAAAGAGTCCTAGTGTCAGGAAACTCCCAGTCACAAAAAATAGAGAACGCTCTTTCCGCATGAATTCTAGACGTTGTTAGTTAAATGGCGTAAACAACGCCGCGAATAAGAAAAAATAATTAAAAAAAAAACCATTTTCTCGAGAGGATCGAACCCACAACCAGGATTTACAACGACTGCTCTACTGTGTCCTCGATGAAACAACGTATGAGACAAATTTATCTTATATAAGGCTAGATTTAGTTCACGTTAAAATACTTACACACAATAAACTGGTTCTATTTTCAGTCTTAAGGCCGCAACAGCCGAGGGCGCTAAGAGGTACACCCAATGCACCAGCTATTATAAGGAGATACGCAATCGCTGGGTATGTGGGAGTTGGGAGTAACGGTACGAATCTGTGCCTCGTTGTGACAGTCCATGCGCCCACCATTAGAACCCCGGCTCCTGCAAACTGATAATAAAATAATGCATATTGATATTTATATATAGTACTCTAGAAAATAAAGTTATGTTAGACTTATATTATGTGTAGCGGTAATATGTTTAAATTATTCGAACGCATTGCTTAACTGTCAAAGCGCTTGGACGGTTTCCAGGCGGCAGGTGTTCGAATCCCGCTGCGTTAAAAAAAAAAATCGTTTTATAAATATATGTTTAAATTATCTAGAAACGACTACTACAAAATAGTTAAATATATTCTTTGTTTTGCGTTAATCTGTATTTTATACATCTCTATTGAATTTAAAAAGATAATTAAAGTGAATGAGTTAAATATTTAACTCAAATCATTTTCTAATAGTGAACAGTTTGAAAACAAAAAAAAATAAGTAGGTATATATATTTATAATAGTAGTACAGCAATAGTAGTTTACAACTTTTTCCGAATTTCAGCTACATCCTATTATTACTCACTTCATGCTCCAAGCCTCTAATGATAAGAGCATATTACTGAATTTTAAGGCAATGGTCGTTGAACTCGTGTACATTATCAAAGGCATTTTGTTGCTCCTATCTTTACAAACTTTGGTCAAACAATAACATTGGTCAATTGTGAGTCAGTCTTGTATTGTGAGGGTTCTAAACAATTCCTCTTTAAAGGTTTCTTGTAGATGATATTAGGTATGAATTAATGAACTCTCATACTCTTTGAGATATACCTTTACATGATATTGTCAAATTATTTTATGATATTTTAAATTTGTCAATCTTGTATAAATATTTCAAATGTATTATAATATCCGAACACCTTTTAAGCATATAATTATATATAAGGTTTCATTGGTACAAATTAAAGTTCAAAATTACATAAATATATATTTTAAAAGCCCGAACTGCGAAGTATGAATCATGTTACGATTTACCGCCGATTTAGATTAATTAGAAAACCTTAAGATATCTTAAGGTAAAAGTTAAAACTTCTGCCAGACTAGGTAAATTCATATTAGGATTTTTTATTATTAAATTTGGTAAATTTCTTTAGTTTTACATGGAAAATATTAGAGTTTACCTTAGTTCGGGCTTTTACAGTCATACACGTATTGCGATTAAAAACTTAATCGACCGATATCATATTTAGAGTACTTATTCACGGAATTCTAAATATTATTAAAACACGTCCCTCATGTTATAGTAAAATGTAAAAATGGAAAATTACAACCGGTTTTCTATTGCGACATACGGCGGCTGATAAGATAATACATTAAGAAATCATAATATTAATGACACATTATATAATTTAACTATTTGGTGCCCGCAACAGATAAGGCCGACAAAAAATTTAAAATCAGATTCATGTTCTGTTATTTAAAGATTTTGTTTTAGGTCATCCTGGTGCAGTGGGACAGTGATGAGCTGTAAACAAGATGGAAGAGGGTTCGATTCCCAATCGAGCAAATGTTAAAACTATAATTAAATTATCGCTATGTCTCGATTATGTGAGGAAAGTGGAGAAGGGAGTGTCTTGATTTAAGTTCTCTCCGCAAACCTTGCTATGGGGAAAAAAGTGAAGCTGTTTTTTTCTTTTATATCAGACACATATTTCGAATACAGTATGATAATAAGTATATAATATGATATATATATATGATAATAAGTTGCAATACTAGTTTTTATATTGCAACTTATTGCAACGAATTTGATTATTCAACCTCTTAAGGTTGAATAATCAAATTAGTTACAGCTATTGGATACATAGGTATAAATAAAATTCTAGTTACAATTTATGAGAGGAGTTTTAACTGTTTAATTAAATCCAGAAAGGCCGGAAGCTACAAATCGATTTGTTAGTTAAAATAAAAGTGGATCGAATTACACTAATGGGGGCCTGGAGCGAGGGTGTTGAAGTATACGACGCAGTGACGTGCTTTGTAATGCACGTGTGTGCAATTATAGACATTTCTCTATTTGACGTAAATAACGCTTAGGTAAATGAATACAAATTACCATACAGCAAATATATATATATTTTTTTATAAATGTTGTGTTAGAGAGTAAAACCTCAACTTTAATTTTGTTACATTGTACATTGCTAAGATATCCGTTAAATTTGATATCTTATGCATTGCAATATATAGCGTCCCTTAGCAAAGAATACCGTTCATATCATTTTTACAAGCTTTACAGGAGACAGAAAAAAACTGTTTATTTAAAATAAACTAGGTTTTATGTGTTGTTACTGGCCCTTGACAAAGATACTCGTAATATAAAGCAATTAGCCTTACACAGCTAATATATAGTAATACATTGATGTATTTCACTAAGCAGATGTTTAAAAAAAAATACATTGTAATGTCAGATTTATAAATAAAAAAGAGAAATATAGAAAAACATCTTATATATTTATAAAATAATGTTTTGCACATTAATTATACAATATGAATACTTCTATTGATGTTAACCATTAAAAGAATATATAATCTGTATGTTATATACATTATTGTTTCCTTCTGGTAAGTTCAATAGGCGCAAGCTATAAAAAACGATATCATCGGTCCCGGACACATGTGCAAATTTCAAGTAAATCGAATGGCAACAAGCGAGTTGAAATAGCGTTGAAAGTAGCGTTAATAAAACCGTCTTGAAAAAACGTTATTCACACAAGATAAGTAAAATTTAATCTTTGCTTTACATGTTTGTACTTGTATGTCCCTTAAAAAATATTATAAAGAATTTACAAAATTAACACTTGGCAAACTTTATAAAGAAGCAATATGTCTAAAGTAAGGTTTCATCCAAAATCATACATACAATATAAATTGATTAAAATATTAACAAAATGTTTATTTAATTGGTCTTATAACATCGACAATATCGTTTTAATGTTAAAGACATATTTAGAAAACGTTCGGTCTTGAAAACTGTTTTCAAGAGGCGCGGGTTCAAATTCCACTGCGTTCAAGTTTTTATACGTTTTGTAAATATGTCTTTTTAAATTTCCTTAGTGTGTGAATAACACTTTATAAAATGCTAAAAAAATATCGTTTTAATATTGGTAATTTTAAAATTAAAACATATGTGGAAACATTTAAAGATAAGTATTATTAAATTATGATGTGGATATACTCATAGTTGCGTTTCTGTGGAATGTTAATATGTTTCTAATTCAAAGTTACTAAATAACATTTTAAACTACCTTGTAACTATACTTATTACAGCAACCTTGTAACTATACCTAATTATATGAAATTATTCTAAACACAAAATTCTAATAGCAATAAAAAAATACATTATTTCTTTATGGAACTGTATTAAAATATTCATAAATCATCTTTACAGACTAATGTATAAAAATGTAATTCATAAAGATAATTATTTTTATCTGGTCTCATAAGACTTTACAAGTTAAAAAAAATATATAAAATAGTGTATATTATAAAAAATAAATAACAATAGATTTTGCTAACTATCGTAAGCTTTTAAAATAAAATAATTGTATTTTTAAATTATTATGATCAACTCGTTATCAATAACATGATAAAGTAATGTTTAGATATGAATAGAAACAATAGTAAAATAATGTACTCACCAAAAATATGACATTGAATATATGCAGAACACACTTTAAAAAGTTCACACTGCAGCAATCGGCATCTCTTGATTTCCTTGGCTTTATTTTCTTTTTTTTTGCTAGAAGTGCACTGGAGTCTTTCTTTTTCTCTTCTGCCATTATAGGTCAGTTGTATATTAAAACCTTTTATTCTTGTATACTGCATAGATTAGGGATATATCTTTGTCATTTCTTCTGTGAATTTTCTGGAAAAGAAATATACAAGTTGTTTTAATATATATTCAAAAAGAATTTTATAAATGTAGAAAAGTATTTGTACTTACAGATCCAAGTCAATTTCAATCAGTAAATAAAATAGAATGAAAGACAGTAAAAACCGATTTAAGCTTTATTAGCAGTTTATTTTAAAAAATGGAATTTTACAACACTTAACTAAAATCATACATGTCTCAAAATTGAAAAATAATTAATACAAAGTTTAAATAAAAGTTGTATATAAATGGTAAAAAATATGTTATTATGGAAATTTTGCAGTTAGCAAAGTATATACAGAACATCTTGATATATAAAAATTAAACAAATTTGTGTATTTAGCGTTACTTTACATTCAGTCACTTTCATCACATTCATTGATTTACTGTAAAAGTTTATCTAATCCTTTGGATTATACATCTATGTAAACATCAATACCAAACAATGTTATAGTATTATGGTATAGTAAATAATGGCAATAGTCCATTTTCAAAATGCATTCTAAACACTCAGTCCATATCACTATTCATCATACTGCTGTAGCGTAGACTCCAATTTATCAACTATTTTCTTATAGAAAGTAATTTGTTGCATCAAAAACTTTTGCATTGTTGCTTTTAAATCTTCAGTCCTTTCAGCTTTGAAATGATTGATTTCGGCAAGAAGTGCATATGATATGACATCAGTTCTTCTTAATACTTCATTCAACTGTGCTACCTCCATTTTGCTTTCAGCAGTCAATCTTTCACACTCTCTTTTTTTCTGGACGGCTCCTTTATGATTTACTAAAGCATCTGGGAAAGACCCAACAATTCCTTTGTATAAATGGAATTTGTCACCTAGTGGCTCCCAATCATGTTTAGGCTGTTCTTCATACATTCTACCAATTTCAATATAAGCACCACCAGTTAATTTGATAGCAGAAGTTAGTTTAGACGTAGATATAATTGTGCCCTCATCCAAACTAAGTGCATTTCCTAAATTATAGATGGCCTCACCAGTCTTTTGGCAATCAATTTTGTAGGGGCCTTGGAATCTTTTTGTTTGTGCTAAACACATGTTTGTAACAGATTTCACTGAAGTGTCCATGCTGTTGATGAAAGTGTGACATTGTTCAGTGATGTGATCCACTTGGGATTGTAGTAAAGCTTTTTCAGGTACAACTAATGATATACAATAGTTAAGACCTAGTAAGTTGTCTTTTTCTGCCTGCCTCTTTCCAGCTTTCCATCGTTTTTCATCAGTACAAGTCAGAAAATGTTGCCACACTTCACATTTTGATAGTACTGGGTGTTTACACATCCAGTCTACAAACTCTTGTAGCTGTACTCTTCTACGCTCAATCAATTGTTCATCATAGCGGCCAGATATCTGTTTATCAGGTAGAGGTGGAATGGGAATAAGTGTAAATTTTTCTTGTAACCTCTCATGTAACCAGTCAAAATGTTTGTATCTCCTAGAAACTTGTATATTATTAAAGGAGGGAGTTAACTGATATGCAATGAAGCTCTTAATACCCTTAAATTTAGACTCTTTCTTGGGTGAAGCTACGGTGACATGGTATGGCTGGGTGATGGGTGCCCAAATATAACCATCTCCTTCTTGAACTATATAGACTTTATCAGATTCTGGGACTTCAACGTTTAATGTTGCCAACAAGTAACTTTCACCACTGACTTTAGATGAGGGTGCAAATTTGTTTTTTCTTACTGTACCTACTGAAGAACCAAAGTTTGAAGAAGTGTCATCCATTTGATGACTATAATCACCTATAGGCATTCCAGGTAAAGGAGTTAGTGGCTGGTGTTGATTCATAGCCGGTCTCTGTGGAGGGACTCCTGGACCTATTTCTGAATAAGTATCATCTTCCCAGTCATCGTCCCATCCATCATCATGTGAAGATTTTTGTACATTGTTATCACCTGCATTATATTGTTGTTCTCCCCAATCATCTGCAGCTTGGTCATATCTAGGTGCAGCTGGTGCAATTTTTGTTGGTGCTAATTCTTCTGGTGTGACTTTTCTTACATATGCTGCTGGAAATAGCCCAGTTTGGCCTTTTGTATTCTGTCCTTCCCACCATCCTTCACCGATATCTGTACTTATTAATGTTATTATTTCTCCACAGGTAATTGACATTTCTGTGGTACCCTGCTCTCCAGTGAAGTCATACAATGCTTGTACTTGGGTCGTCATCATGGACCCTTTTACCTACAACAATATTAAAATATTAATTACTTTAAAATACAGTAAAGAGTTCTATCACAAGCCATTTTATTTTATCTTATCAGTGTTATCTAGAAAGGTAGGGAGTAAACGTAAAGGTGTGATAAATTTATTTTCGCGTAGATTCCGTTTTCGTTCTAAATTAGAACGCATAAATTAGGGCAATATTCGTCACTTAAGGCGCTGACACATTTAATAACTACACTAATTAAGCATGGGATCAATCAGATAAGACTACGCCCCTAGCTTGTACTTTGTTTTCTTGTAATCTTAGAAAACATTAGATTTCTTTATATTATCAGTAAAAAACAATAACATCAAAAATACAAAGCACTCCTTACAATATAATAAAGTGTACGCATTTATTTATTAATATAGAACTGTTTGCTAAAAATGATTGTGCTCTAAAAATCTACTTGATTAAATTTCCAAGATTTTGAAAGAGCTTTGTATTGTCGTTGGAGACAAGCAGAATTCTTGTATTGTGATGGAAATTAATGACGTCAATATTTAGTAAAGCAATAAGAAAACAACACTTGTAAAAAAACTAAACTATGACTTTATATTGTGAAGCATTTGTTACACACTTTACACGATATAGAAGTTTATATTATTACTTACTTTTGTTCTCAAATAATTCAAGGCGGATATACTACTCGTACAGTCATCTGAATGACAGATTGATTCACAAGAATTTGTTTTCAACGTTAACACTGTTTTCCTTTACGTGGCACGACGACGAGGAACAAATAATTCCCATTGGTTAATACAAGTTTTTATGTGAAATAAGCCAATCAGAGACTGAGTAATCAAAAATCAATGTCAAATTCACTTAATTCACGCTAGTGGCGACGTCAACTGTACAGTTACAAACTATGCAGTTTGATTACCGTCCTGTAGATGGCGTTGTAGCTATATCATGTTGAAAATAATATTCGCCATCTATTTTATGTAAGTTAAAAGTAATAAAATAAAAATTTAACTTTATTAATAACGGGAGTCTGGCGTTTACTTTATTAATATAAATGATTTAAATTAATAATGTTTCAAACAATTGTTATATAATACAGATATAATTTTTAATTTTAAAACATTTGTTGGTGTTGTATTTTTATAATTCCACGACCAATTACAATGATTTTATTAAAATGTTTTGTATTAAGTGAATACTGACAAAATAATGTCAAGCCATGAAATATGTAGGTACTTTGAGATTTATCTGCTCCATTTCATTAGCTAATCTCGAGCATCTTTTTATTCTGTAGCTTAAATGCTAAAAAAGGCTTTTGAAAGAATGGCTTTTTGTACAGTTTCTTTTTAGAGTGATAAAATCTAATTTAAAGTTGGTATATTAGTGTTTTTAATAAAATATTTTAGCAGTTACGACAAGTAGGTACGATAAGTGTATGTTCGATTCTTACTTGATGTGAATACAATTATTTTATTCAGAATTGTATTATAGCTTATACAGTAGCCATTTTATAGTTAAGTGGTTAATAAGGTCGCCATCTAAAAATATTGTTCTTAAATTGCGAATATTGAAAAAGTTTATAACAATCCATGAAAAAGGTCTGCGCAATTGTTTTTCTTTCCAACGAAAACCGTTTTAATTTTTTATTAATCCAAATAAAATTATTACTTTTTCTAAACACACTTTGTTCCATCATGTTTAATTGCTTTTTTTTTAATAATTCATTATGACCCTTACATTTTTAGTATTTCGCCGAAAAGTTTGCGCTCATTAGTCGCTTGCCTTAAAATGTAAATGAAATACAGGAAAGAAAATTCTTTCCTCTTTGTAGACATTCAGTTACCGTTTTTCTTTGATCGTAACACTTTGTGCCACTTAATAGTGGAACTTATGTTCACAGCTGTACTTTAATTGATCCATTTCGATGTCCGCTAAAATATGTATCTATAAACACTTATTTATGGTTTTGCTATATCAACCCTTATAATCGTCCTTTTGTTTAAAAACTTCAGCTTTTTCCCGCATAGCAGGGTCTGAAGACAAGGCTCTGGAGACAAGGCTCCCGCACTAGCCTTGTCTCCAGACACCGTTCTCTACGTCCCGTACGAATACGAGACATTGCAATTTGCATGTGAGTGCAAACAGCTAAACGCTGCGCTTTACCAGTTCCACCGAATGGGAATTGAACCCACAACCAATCGCGATTAGAGTCAGACTTTGTCACACTGCATCTCTCTTTTATTTAAACAGCTTTATTTTTGTAATAAATTCAGAGTGGTTTAGTGCGTATTTCGTTGATAACACATCTTTTTTTAGTGGCAACCGTTAAAGGGCTTATCTGATTAAAGGGGCATTAAAATTAAAACCGAGCCTTGAGCGAGCTTCAATGTAATATGAAAGTGGAGCCAAATCGGGCATTCCGTCGGGCGCAGATTAACCTAAGTACCAGAGATCAGGGGAGATATAAAACAAAAAAAGATACAAACCTCTTAATTCTATTCCCCGCAATCTGAAACAATAATAAATTTTAATTGATAAATGAATTCGTAACGCTTTTTGGTCATTTTCATTATTTTTTTTATTTGTAAAGTAAAACGATTTAGTGTAGGTAATTTTATTTTTTTTTAATATCTTTTTATTAAGTAACGTAGCGGTATACTAATATACCTAACATTGTAGACTATTGTAGTAGTGTAGTGTAGTTTTGATAGTGACAGTAGAGCTGGTATATTTTAGGAAGCTATTTTATAAGTCATATTTTATACAAGAGCAAGAGATATATCGATATATATGTGATATTTTTTTGTTACAGTTACAACTTATACGTAACGTTGAGTAAATTATTCTTACTCGTAGATATATAGTTGAGACTTTAAACTTTACGAATCGACTCTACTAATAGAGCTCACAGAATTCCACAATCTCAGTCTACATGAGAAAAGATTGCCTATTTGATGCCTGATCTACAACCACGGATAATTTGAGATAATATTATTTTTTACAGCTTCACGCATTTTCCCGCATAGCAGGGTAGACGGAGAGAACCTTTTGTCAAGACACTCCGTTCTCCACTTTTTGCTCGAAGTCGAGACATTTTGTGTCAAACAGTGGACCACAGCGTCGTCTTGCCTTTTGCCTTTGCCTTGTTCACCAGAGCGGACAAATGAAAATATTTAAATTCATCCACCGAGTAGGATCGAACCAACAAACAATTCAATATTGCAGTCGTCACTGCGCCACGATAGCCTCATAATATAGATTTAGTAGAAAAGCAATCTAAAATTGAAGAAAACTTTACGTCTGTATATAAAATACTTAGACGTGGAACGTGGAATTCTATGTCTCACGATAAATTAACATGCATGAAGTCAGCTGCAGGCGATATCGGACAGTTTTGCATTAATTAGTGCACTGGGAATAGTTCTAGAAACATTGTCGGTAATAATTTGAAAGTAATTAAAATGTGTTGTCTTCTATTGCTATTACTAATGATATTTGAAAAATATACATACTTGTTCTATTTTTTAGTATTATCTTTTAAAATAGACTATCAAGATCTAACAAAGAAACTTTTCTTGTGAAATTTTGTGTTTCTATCTAAAGCTATATTAATGTTAAAGTTGTTGTAAAGTGAACATAACTTATTTGGTTTATATTATCGTTCGTCTTAATATAATATTTCATTTTTTATTATTGAAATAATAAAAAAAACCATTTGGCAAATGTTAAACAATAGATATCTATATTTACATATTAAAACTTTTTTTTAAAAGTAGCCTTAAGTGGGTAAACTTTTCGTACGATACTGTTATAGAAAAATATTTTAGGAAAACGTATTATTCTTATTATAAGTATGAGAATGTGTATTAAAATATGCTAATAGGGCCGATCCGTTATGAATATTATATTTGAGCTGCCACTGTTGTGCCATACCATCATTTGAAACACACTAAAATTAATTAAAAAAAAATGGAGTCCCTTTATACAGTAGGCAAATAATTAATTGCCCGTCATATTGTTATAACTATTAAACATATTTAATTAACTAATTTTAATATAAAGGACAATTGTACTATTGTAAGGGTAAATTGTTTTAATATTATCTTCAAATGCTTAAAATGTACGCAATGGTCTTATTCAATTTGACTTATCTTAATATATCTATTAGCTTGAAGGGCGGCCGCCTTATGTTTTAGTGACGTAGACAAATCGTCATCTCTTTGCTTAGTAATTGTAAAGACTTTAACAAGTGCTTTTGGAGTTTTAGATCGAGGGATTTATTAAATAAATGTATATTGTAAATATATATTATAACGAAATATATGTTGAATTTGCCATATTCAAAACGCTCTCACGGGAAATATTTATAATAAAAGTATCTATGTTAGAGGAACGCATTTCCTCTTGGATTGGTTTCTTTCAGCCAGAACGCAATTTCTTCAAAGGATAAGAAGGAAAAAATCAAATAAGTAACTTTTTCACATGACACCTATTTCGATGTATTATTACCATTTCAATGGCTATTGTTGTAGCTACAACGTCGTCAAATTGACAACAATTATACGATACGAACGATAAACGGTTTCGAAACCAAAATCTCAAATGATGAAATTTCAAATTTAACTTTATTTTACTACAGTTGTTAAAATACAATTTAACTAAGTTTAAATTTGTTCTAAATGTAAATTAAAGCATGAATAGAAAGTGATTTCCGTTTTCGAACACCCACGTTGGAAATCTGTAGCCACTTCGCTGCAAACTTCTAAAGATTCATAACTTAATATCATGCAGTTGCCAAAGTACCTACAATATATTTACATTGTTATATTAATATTTATTTCAAATATTACAATTCTGAATATTTTGCTTATTTAACCAGCGACCCGCTCGAGGCTTCGCCCATATTTAATATTCGTTTTAGGCGGCCTTTTCGTAAAACAATGAAAAACCTAAAACATCTAAAAAAATGGGAAATAAAAGTATCCTATGTTTATCCCAAGACCCTAAAGTATCTTTTTATAAAATTTCATCAGAAGCGGTTCAGCGGTTTATTCGTGATGACGTCATACACAGAGAGACAGAGTTACTTTCGCATTTCTAATATTAGTATGGATTGTGAATATACATATATATGTACATATGCCAAATACATAATTGTATTCGTTATTTACTGAATTGAGACCAGTGCATATTATACCCACTAGAAACTTTTTCTAACTATGATATATATTTTTAATTGAAGTGTTGCAAGGTTAAGCTGTAAATTATGTCGTGATAAAACAGAAAATACAATGATTCTGAAGAATAAATAAAATAATATGTGAAAAAATATTATTTAAGTGCAAAGAGAAACATTTTATTGCGAAAATTATGGGTCGACGGAGAAGTATGAGATTTGGCATAGTTAATAAAGTTATATGGATAAGTTCAGAAAGCTAATATTTTTTTTATAATAATTTAACGGAAATATATTAAATTAGTAAAAACTCACACTACCATGTACACTTTTGTGCGAAGTGTCATATACTACGTTACTATGGCAACGCTCGTCAACGAGGCCGCAAGTACAAATTGTTATATGAAAATGTCAATTCTATTGCACATAAAAAATAAGAGCTACATTATTATGACATAATTATAAACGTATGTTATGCGACAACGAGTATACTATATAAAAATTGTATTTAATTATAATAAAATTGATTTATATCCAAATTGAATTTATATTGAAAAATATTATATGGCGTTAACATATATATATATATATATATATATATATATATAGATTATTCATTTTAAAAATAAAATAAATACATAATATAAATATGAATTTAGACATTTTTTATGACTTCCTTCACGTGAGAAAAGTATAAAAATTCGTCAACTTCAACACGTAACGCAATCAATACTTTTTGAAAGTAATATAATTCTGTATTAAACCACCTCAATTACTCATTGCTCTTTCTAAGCTATTAAAATTATATTCATCCTTTGAACAGTAGTTTCCATAAAATTCAGGCTTAATTATAAATATAATTATGTACAGTATCGTTATGTATTCAGATAAAGAGGAACGGCGCCGTAATACTAATTTGTAGAGTGCCTAATTAAGGAAATACATATAAGGAAATGTGACTTATGTACCATAACTTCTTGTTACCTCGGTGATAAAATAGGTCAAATCAAAATAATATTACACCTTTTGTTATATTGTTAGTCTTTTTATTTTTTGTACAGCATTTAGCTGTAAACGTTGGTAGTGGGTTCGATAACCACTCGATTAAATTCTCCCACTCAACACGCCTCGAAATAAATTGAAAAATTGAACGCAGTTTCTTGATAATAAGTTATCTCGGCCTGCTAAGCGCGAAGCTGCTTATATATTTTTTTGACAAGAAGACGTGACCCTAACAGTATAAAAAATTCTAAGCGGGTATAATATAATATTATATTATATTCAGTACAATATCCATCAAAGTGACCGAAAAATAAAGAAATTATATTTTTCGTTTAAATCATTTCATTAATTATTTTGAAATGTTTAAACTGAAAAACGAACATCATTAATAGCCATAATTTGATAACTAACAATTTGCTTTAAAATAACAAAGGTTTTTTATAACCCTTTGTGCTTCCTTATTTGAAGGAAGTCACGGGCTTAAATTTTATTTCAGCATTACTTAATTAAATTCTATTATTAAATTCTATTATTAAAAATTATTATTATAAATTATTATTGAATCTAAAAGAAACACTTATAAAATAATGGAACTGAAGGCAACGGGATTGCATCAAGCACTCCTGGAAAACATTATGTTTAAATTATTTTCATTTGTATATTAATGGTAGTAAAGTGTGACTTGATTTTTTTGAATGTGGTAGACCTTTATTCTATTTTAATATAAATCGTTTTAGAAACTTTCATTTAGTTGTTATATTTCAATAATTTACTTTTATTGTATTTGTTGTAACCGATGCCCTTAATCTCGTGTAAGCCGTGTAGCCGTAATTAAGCCGACGATCTGAGTCTTGGATAACTGAATTACTAGCAATTAATGGGTTCAGCTTCTATTACATTATTATACGTGCCGCTTACGGCTATTAGGTATTGAATGATATCGCAGTGCCAATTCTTTTCTGGAAGATAGTGCTTTGTTTATACTAATTGAATAATTGATAAATATTACGACATATAACAAAAATGTAATTGATCGCTGTCTGTACATAAAAAATATTATAAGGGGCATTTATCAATATAATATAACCCAAAACAACGATTTCTAATTTTATTTTCCGTTTGTCTGTTTGTTTGTGCACGCTAATCTCGGAAACGGTTTAACCAATGTAATTGCTGTTTTAAATATTGTTGTGTAGTAAACTTTCCTTAACATTTAAAGTTTAATTCATTTCAATAGGTTCATAAACTAAAAAATTACAACAATGGAAATTATAAATTTAAGCAAAGCTTGTAGTATAAGTGAATACGAAATAGTTAAGTCATGCAGTTTACGCAGGTGAAGCCGCGAGTGGGTCACTAGTATATTCTATAGTTTACAGTACAAAAAATTTTTGCTTCATAAAAAGAATATAATACTGCAGATTTATGTTGAATTTATCCTTATGTGACCATTCCTAATATGTAAAGCAGTTTTAAATCGACAAAGTACCCTGAAGGGTCGGATAGTCTGAGATGTCTACTATTTTACGGTACATTCGGTTGAACATTCACCCATACCGTTCATAACATGAACGTTACATTACTTGTTTGAATCTAAAAGGGTTTTGTACTCTCGTAGCTGGAAAATATCCGTATAATAAGCATATATACACATAAGTGTTGGTACCTTTTGACATGATTTAATTTAGTATATATATAAAAGCAGTTTTTACGTGAAATTTCTTTGGACATTAATACTCTTGTATTTCGTTGTTGTTTATTTGTTCGTTGTCGTTGACACCACCGCCATTGATGTTGGCCTTGTATACAAAAGTCACGCTACAGATACGTCATCGTACAATATATACTTAGAATGTGCTTGTAAAAAGCGCATATCCCTCGAGACGCAATGGGGCAGCGTCTGACTGTAAACACAATTGGTTGCGGGTTCGATACCCACTCGGAAGAATGAAAGATTCCGACAGAAAGTGGAGAACGGAGTGTCCTGACACTACATTTCTCTCTGACTGTCCTAATATATGGGAAAAAGCATTAATGTATTTTTCGTATAGACATTTCTTCAGTCCAGTTAAATAACTACGCTTTCTGCAAGTTTTGAGATTATGAATATTCTGTAGTCAATATTATGAATTACAAAGAGTTTGATATGTCTTATGACAATGTACGTAAAAATATTATAGGACAAATGCAGATGATTTCTTGTCACTTGCCTTTTTTCGAACATTGTTAGTCCTCCAAAATGTTTAAATGGAATAGAATAATGAAATGATGAGAATTACTCTTTAAACAAATCCCGCATCTTCTAGGTTTCGTAGTGTTAATCATATATAGTGTACAGTTTCGACTACACACGTAGATAAAGAGATATTCGCGGCGAAATCCAATGCCGCCCTTTGTTTAATTAGACTTTGTTAAACACGGGTATCTTATTATAGGAAATTAATTAAAGAATTAAATATTTTCAAAGATTTGTGAATAAGATAGAAGACAAATGTTACGACATAATAATAAAATGACACAATTCGCACGAAAAACGGAAAAAAAATTGAAATTTAATTGTTAGGTATAATGATTGAGAATGAAAATCATAATTTACTCGTTAGACCAGTTTGATAGAACATTGGATAGTATCAAGAGGGCGTGATTCTTTATTATAATGGATGGAATTCTATAATATAAAATTTATTCTGACAAAAATATAGGACCAACGGGTAAAGCTATGAGGGTAAGTATGTTTAAATAAAAGAGAAATTCATGTCACACCTATGCATGTCTATTGTCAATTAGGATACCATATGTCTTAGAATAATTAAATAGTTTCTAGAATTATTGATCTTTGCAATGTCAATTGACAAGGTTGCTCTTAACAATGCGTTTTATTTAAATACAAGGAAAGAAGAACTTGGATCGGTTCAGTTTTCTATTCTGCAACATGCGGATAATGTGTAAAACAATACATTGTACATATGTGTAACGTGTACATAGCGAGCTGTAAATTAGTAAATATTTGTCACCTTACAACGTTGATACAATTAATCTAAGTGTACAAAATTAATTATTTCATAACAAAAGAAAATCCGACCGAATGGAGTAAGCACTATTCTTTGACAAAACTTAAAAATAAAAATTCTTTGTGTGACATTTAAAACTCAACCACAAAATTTAATTTTAGAAATATTTGCATAAAACCTTTTTAACTTTAATTAATTAATATAATTTTTATTTATTTATATAAAAACGAAATGTAGTAAGAAAGCAATTAGCATTCTTAGTTCATATTTTTTACATTACATACATTTTTGTGTAACCATGTTTGAAGTTCGTCGGTCTCTTTAAAAAACTATACATATATTTAATGCATGATATGTGTTCTCATTACTATTCCAATCATTCGTTTTCAATTCTAAAGTCCAAGAATATTAAGAAATTCAGTACCGTTACTTAACATAATATGAAGGTATACTCATATATTTATATATATCATAGGGAATTGATTGATGGATTCAATTTATATGCGTAGAATAAATATTTATGTAATACACCCAAGACGCTTGTGTTCCTTTGCTCTGTATGAAATGGAGAATTTCCTATATCTTATTGGTAAGCACCAATAATGTTAATCTGGCAGTAAATGCGATCGGTTGTGTCGATTCCCACTCGGGGGAATGATGAATTATTCAGAACTATATTTTATCAACCTCAGACAGTGTGTTTTAGTCAATTCTTCACATCTTTTAATATGTCACGCTCGCATTCAATTGTAATATTAATATTCTTATACCTACAAAATTTCAGGTTTGTGTTCAATTCCGGTCACGGTTTTCGGTCTATGATTAACGCCAGACGTTAGAAACAGCCTTTACAGTTCCGATAATTGATCCAACTACAAGGAGGTTACGGATAGTGCATGGATTTCGAAGATCAAATGGCAATGCTTCTAGTAACAGGGCAGACTAAACCTGTTTCAATATAAAAGAAAAACTACCTATTACAAAAAGGAAAAAAAAATGCATAGTGTTTCCGATTATAATTATCTATTTTTAAAATGTATTCTTACATTTATTTCACAGTCAGAGAGAAAAATAGTTTTGCTTGTATAAAATAAACAGGGGCAATCGTAGCGCAGCCTGACTGTAAACGCAATTGGTTGCGGATTCGATTCTCACACGGGTGAATGATTACTCGTAATATTTAAAATATCTTCATTTTTTCGCTCTGGTACTTTAAACAAAGCGCGGCGTTGAGTACCGCTACTCAACACGCAATGTTTCGATTATGGGCTTAAAGTTAGTGAAAAACGGAGTGTTGTGACACTAGGTATGCCTGACTACCGTGCTATGCCATAAAAACCATGAAGCTGTAAAAAAATAATTAGGTAATACATATTTTTAATAAAATTTATAAACCATTATGAGAACTGTTGCTTTTAACAATTATGAAATATGATGTCTCTGAAATCCGTGACCTTATTTTATTTAACGTGAAACAATTTTTTGAAACATATCAAAATATGTATACAACCGCATGTTATTATCATTATTTAATGAATGAAGGGAACGAGACTCGTGGACTAATATTTTTTATTTAGCCTATGATTGTAGCCTTTCGTCCTTTATACTTAAAAAATCAAAGGAAATACACATATACTTAAAACTGCATCACATGTTTTGAGTTACAAATAAAAAAAACTGTAGTAAAATTATTTGCTTCTTATTTTGCATTAAAAAAATTATTTGTACATAAATTATTTGCTTCGAATGTTCAATATTCTAATTTTATACCAGGCACTATAAGTCAGACATCCCGACATTCACTTATATAAGACAGGTGCAATATCCAAAGAAGTAAGTGCTTAATAATGCATCGATGTTTAGATCTTTAATATCGACTGTCAGGTGCTGGTATCGTTGCGCTAGTGAGTTCCGTCAGCTGTTGTCGCCAGATGCAGTCGTTAAGGCGCGCTACATATTTTCACTTGGCCGCTTGCCAGTTCGGTCTCAATACTCAAAATGCATTTTCTTCTAAGAAAATGAGAAATCTTTCTGTCGTCAACATTTTTAGAATTCTTTGGTTTTTCTGTTGCATACGAATAAAATCAGGCTGCATTTATGACAAAAATTTAAATTATAAAATAAAAACAATCATTATGAAATTTGAACTATTGCAAAACTTTTTATTAATATCTTAATTTTGGACGAAAAGCGGAAAACGGAGTGTTTTACACTGAGGTCTCTCTTCTATTATATATATATATATCTTAATTACTTTCTATTGAGTCTAACCAATTATAAAGAAACAATTTGAATTGAATTTGCAATGTAAAGAGAGCTGTATATTTCGTTCTTTTGCTATAACAAATCTGACGAGGCGATCCGACTCCACAGTAGCGAAGGAAATATATTAGGCGAAGGATCAAAGGCTTTACGTACTTGCACAGAAAGTAAGATGACTTCAAAAACATTTTAAAGTCTAGTCTGCCTGAATTTGAACCTAAAGCTTGCGAGCTTAACACTGGAGCTCTAAAATATAAACAATAGATAGAATACTAAGGCCATTTCGATAAAATAATAATAATTTTCAAATTTTTCAAAAATACATTTTTTTGAATATTTATATATATTATTATATCAAAGATGAAGTTTAGTGTACGTATCTAATAATAAATATAATAATAGCTCCAGGCAATATTGGAACGTAGAAAGCATTAATTAGGAAGTCGCTAGGAACTACTCAGAGAACATTATTCCGTACAATAGTAATTAATTAAACTACTCTGTAGTTCGTCTACTTGTTGGGAGTGAAGTTTTACAGCGGATGTACTAAGGCCAAAAGTGCTTCTACTTGGTTTAAACATTAGCTTTCTTACCTAATAAGCCAAGCTAACAATGAAGCCAACGTCTATATAAATATGTCATTTAAATGCAGCAATATAAAAAAAAAAATGTACAGTATACACATAATATTTATAATTATGGTTTTTAAAACTCAATTAACCAATCTGAATGCATGTGTTTTAAGTGCAAATTGTACTATAAGAAGTGTTTATATATTAAATCATGTTCTCCGGTATTTGGCAACAATGTACCAGTCAGTGATAATAACTGATCCTAATAGCGCATCGGCTATTTATAGAGCAGATTCTGGGTGCCTTCCACAAACCTGAAGAGAAGACAAAACAAGATTGCATTTTTGACTCCCTTGAAATCATTTATATATGTAATTAGTATATCATTGGCATTATATTCATAGGTATGTGAAGGAAAATCTTTATATCCCTTTTTACATTAATTATGCGGTATGCTGTACTCCTCGTACAGAAAACTGATATTTTTTATAATAAGAAAAAGGTTAAATTAATAATATATATATATATATAACAAGCACAAAGTACAGTGTTTTTGAAAAATATTTTAGTATAATTTGACCTACGTACACATAGCACGGGCAATGAGCACTTTACGCGTCAACTGGTCTAACAGTCTATTATTAAGACAACTTTATTCCATTTATCAATCAAACAATCGGTTAATTAATCAATTGGCTTGTCGATCAGTCGTTCAGTTGACTAGTTAATTACTGTCAATACTTACTTTTTACTTAAAAAACTGTGTAGCCAATGATTAGGTAGACTATATGCGCATTAGGCAGTGCGTATATAGATAAAATCTGATTTAATCCCGGCCAATAATTAATTAATCCCGGTGCTCAACCAGGGTCTGCCCTTCCACTCAAACTCTAGCAATGGCACGATTTTTGACATCCTCAGTGGTTAGACTATCGCCCTTATATGAATAAAAATGAAATAAAACATTATTAAAATAAATATTAGTCGAAATCCTTTTAAAGAAATTTATAAAATGTAATGCAGTATATAAAATATTGCTCTACCTTTAAAAATGTACACAAATGTTGTTCAATTTGACTTCTCGAAACGATGTTTCTTTCATTATAACGACGTTGACAAATCGCCCTCTTATTGCTCACTGAAACTGTAGAGTGCCCTCAGATTTTGAAAGGAAGGATGAAACGTCCGATATTGTAAATTATTTTGAGGTAACCAAAATATCTTTGTGGTACAAACCATGTTTATTGAACAGGTACTTTATGTAAATTTACTATATATATATATAAGAATGGGTTTTAGTATAGTTGTAGGTTCGATCTTCATTAGGGAGAATAATTATATTTAAATTATTTTCACTTCTGCGTATTAGTTAAAAAGTGGTGTTAAGTTCCGTCCTTCAATACGCCTGCCTACAGGCTAGTGTCAGTTCTCTTTCTCTGTCTGCTAAATGGGACGTTCACATATTCATTGTTCACTGTTCGGTCCGATTGATAAAGATTGTAGCATCATCTCTTATTTACAGCCTTGGCCAAGATGCCATTGTCATTTTCTCGATTTGTCTAGACAAGAAAACTAAAGAAAAGTTGAGATAAAATATGAGTGATGGGTGAAAATATTCTTCAAAAAATATTCTTATATTCTTTTATAATACTTGCACATATATACGTTCTTTTGTAATTTATTGAAGCTGGTTTAGCCTTCAAATTATCTCAGCTGGACTGACTTTACAGAGAAATAGAAAAGATTACCAACTTAGAGCTAAATTTACACTGAAAATTTTTAAACTATTCAACCTTCTCACAGAAGCTAAAAGTAATGGCTTGTAACTTTACGACTCTGTAGTTTCGAATGTACATATATTTTTTTACCATTATTTTTACGTGTTGTCTTGTTTTATCGGCTTAACGCTTGAAACGACATTATCGGAAAGTAATGTGCGAACATTTTCTTATCTACGGCTTTTAGTTACTTAACGGAAATTTCGTTATTAATTTTCGTATCATTATGATGATATAAACATTATTTCATATCAAATATTATAACATTAAATGGTTAATAGAAATAAAATATAATGTTGGGAAAGTCTGCGTTCTAGTTCTAGATGTATTTACTAGGGTAGTTACGGATTACGAAGTTAATCAGTTTTGGTTCCGGTTACGGATATAAAATTATTTCAGTTTACCGTGAGTTTCGGATAATTTCGGTTACGAGAAATACAAGTAAATTTCGGCTAATAATATATTATTTTCTTTTTTTATGTTTATTTCATCCCAGGTGTTTTCTTTATTATTTAAAGAATACAATAATTTACTGTCAGCTCTTATATAGACTCCATCCACATCTGAAATTATCCGAAACTTTAATATCAAATTCGGTTACGGCTACGGACAGTTTTTAATTTCGGATATACGATTGTTTCGCTTACGGTTACGGAGCGCCATTAAATCCCAGGTATTTACTCTATTTTACTGTGTACTTTATATACTACTGTTATTGTACACTTCGTTTGTAAAGTACATGGTAGCTGACTTTAATATCGATTTGTGGAAATCCTAGAATCCAGCTGAGCTCACCGCTCTACCATATAAGTAAAACGTGGCTCCCGTTTAGCGGCTGCAAACTCAATTTATTTATTTTATGGGCGCAGTACACAAGTATACCTAGAAGGTGTGTATACTGTATATTTTATAAAAGCTATGCCAAGGTGAAAGCTGTTTTCCCGTAATTAGTAACAATTAGTGACATTAATAGGCCTACCCTTTTATGACTCATCAGAGAGGCATGATTTGTTAGTCTATATAATTTATTATTGTTTATGTGATACGATTTTTTTAACATACTTTTGTTAGCTTGACGTCTACTTATTCGATGACAATACAATATGTTCTATTGCATCGGATTGATGTTCTTGCCAATACGACCACAAGTAAAATAGTGTGAACACAAGTAGTTTTGTACTTTTAAGTTCATATTGCAATAATGGCGTGTTTTTTTATAAATTAATGATTTTTTTACAATATGGAGAATATTATATTTTAACTATGATACTAATAAGCTATTAGGTAGTAGGTATCACTATACCTCCTATATATTAAATTAAATCGACTGGTATATTATTTACATTTTTAAAGTGTTAACCTCACACTTAGAAAACTTTTGGACAGTTTTCAAGAGACGCGGGTTTGAATCCTGCAGCGTTTAAATTTTTATACGTTTTCTTTATGTTTTATTCTATAAATATGTTTTTCAATTTCCAGAGTTGTACATTGGAAGTATACGTTTGATTTCTTTGCCATATGCGGGCAGTCGTAATAAAAAAAGGAAGTAAGTGGATATTTATTCCTCATTGTAAAACATTAAAAAAAGTCATAAAGTCAACTATAGAATATATTTAGTTTGTTAGTATATTTCTAAAATAAAAAATATAGCGCTAATAAATTATCGTATCGTAGTACAGTCGTGTTGTGTAAATTATGTTTAAGTGTGTTAATTCATCTAATTGTAGAGTTGCATGTCGTGTACGTTATATTGCTTTTTGAGGTAAAGGCTTAAACGAAACAAACTTTATATCAAATTCACATATTTTTAAGATATTTTAAATTAGCTCTTCATTTACGACTAGAAGTACAGTTTTCTAAGTATATAGTTTATTCTAAGATATAAAACTTCCGAGGAGCAAGTTAAATCACTAAAACTTTTTCCAATTTAAATGAAGCACTTGTATAACTTACACTTGTTATAAATTAAGTTATTAGTTAATATATAATTTATTCGTATGTATTTTTCGAACTACATAATTAAATATGCTAACATTTTAATGTGTTTTTCTCAAACTTGGAAAATGAAAATTGTTTTTTTTAGAATTTCAACGTAGTTCTTTTTCTTGGACGGTTTCAATAAAGCGCGGGTTTGAGTCCCGCTTCATTGAAATTTTCATACGTTTTCTAAAAATATATTTTACATAACTATGTATGTGACTGAACATTATTATTGGTCGCAAACATTTGCTTTTTATAAATGAATTGATTAATTTTAGAATAGTTATACTAAAAAACTAAGCTATAACAAATGAATGGCTAATATATATTTAATTTGTGTTATAAATAGATAAAAAATACCGTAATGGTATGTTCATTTATATACATACATAAATTTATCAAACCTTTTAAAAGAAATAGGATTTCAATATAATTTTAATAGACGGTACACAGAGAGAATCTAGTGTCAAGATACTCCGTTTTCCATTTTTTACCCGAATTCGGGACATAGCCTGTTGTTGGCGGAACTCAACGCCGCTCTTTGTCTTATCACCAGAGAGGAGAAATGAAAATAATTTAAATATAATAATTTCCTTGCGTGGGTTCAGTTCCCATTGCGTATACAGCCAGACGCTGTCACATTGCGCCGCGATGACCTATACAATATATATTATTACTTAATATTCTTCTCACACTAATTAACTGACATATTTAGAAAACGTATAAAAATTTGAACGCAGCGGGACGGTAATAATATAATTAGATTTTTTTTTGTGTTAATAACATTTTATATTTTAATTAATTATAATGATAATTGAATGTTATGAACAGTATTAATTAGGTACATTAATTAAAAAAGTTATAAATTAAACGTATTATTGATGGAAGTTTAAATCGGGAAGATGTATGTATTTTGATCAGGAAATATACCATTATTCGATATTTCCAAATATGTTGTTTCTTTCATTGTTTACTAAAACTACAATTTTTTTAAAGCTTCGTGTTTTTTTTAGCAGTACATATGTGTCAAATTATTCTGTTCTCTACTTTCCGGCCAAATCCGAGATATTGTGCGTTCAGTCTCGAAGCTCAACGTCGCGATTTGTCTCGTCCATCAGAGTGGAGAGGTGAAATTATTTAAATTAGTTTCCATTCTACCTTTCTAGCTTAAATTATCAATCCACCGAATGGGCATCGAACCCACAACCAATCGCAAAAACAGTCAGACGTTGTTTCACGGCGCCACGGTGGCCGCTATATAATTATTTGTTTGTTTTAAACGAAAATTTAACGAGATAACGAGGAATTGATATTATAGATATATTGATCCATGCAGTGATAACGGGCAAACAAGCAAAAAGATAACAATGGAACCTTTTTTCACACATTTACAATATTTATTAAGTATTTACGACGCACAAATGCGAATACAGCCTGAGAGTAATTATTATTTAAAATATATATATATTTTTTTATTTAATAGAACGTATTATATTTTGCAACAAATAATATTTTGTTTTAGCTTTTTCCCGCATAGGCAGAGTGACCCGACAAAAATTGTTGAGTTGAGTAGGGAATTTCAACGCCGCACTTAGTCTTGTCACAAAAGCGAAGAAATGAAAATAATACAAATATAATCATTCCCCCGAGAAGAAAGCGAACCCACAACATGTGTGTATACAGTTAGACGCTGTCACACTGCGCCACGATAGGCTGGCACTATAAAAATATTATTATTATATAGCAAGAATCAGATGTAGGTACTTTACAATGGTTGTTCTGTGACTATAACAATCGAAGGTTATTTTTTATACGTTTTCTAAATATATCTTTTTCTATTTCCTAAGTGTGCGATTAACACTTAAAAAAATGTTAAATATATTTAAAAGAATTCCTTTTAAATATCGCTTAATTATTTAATAAATCAGAACAAGCACTAGTATAGCTAAATCAGCAATGTTTTTGTAAATATATTATGTAAAGTAACTTTATATATTATATAATTTCGTACGTATACCATGTATTGACGATGGCTTTATTAGGTTTGAGCCACTGCATTTGACAGCTACGCTCGATATAGCCAGTAGGCCGAGCAGGAAATAACCACGTCTGATGATACCAGCTTTATAAACACAAAAATTATATAAATATATTGATTCCTTTTCCAGCCATTAGATTATGATTCAGATTCTTGTTTTATTCCTATATGCGTGTATGTGATGCATAATATTTTTTTGTAAGAAATTCAATGATCGATGAACTTGGAGGGTGTACGTACGTACGGATGTACCTCTTTAGTACTTGCATTATGTTATACTAGCGACACACTCGCGGCTTCGCCTGCGTAAACTACACGACTATCTCATTTTTTCGCCGTTTTAACTTAAATGACAAAATTGCTAAAGTTGTAAGTTGTTACTTTTTTATTTATGAACCAATTGAAATAAAATAAACACTATATGTTAAGTGAAATTTACTAAAATACAATAGTCAAAACTGCATTAAAATTAGTTCAGCCGTGTCTGAGATTAGCATAAACGCACAGACAAACAGATTAACAAACGAACAGAAAAGCAAATTAAAAATCACGGTTTTGGGGTCTATTACATAAATGCTCCTGATAATATTTTATTCATGTATCTTCTATGTATAGACAGTGAAGTTACACTTTTATTATATTTATCAATTTTCATGCGAATATGGATTAATGTAAGTGGTTTGGTTTGACTGAAAATATAAAATCGTAAATATATAAAAAAAGTAAAATGCGAATATTTTAATACCAGCGACCCATTCGCGGCTACGCCCGCGTGTACTGAAATACGTGTGTTTCGTATTTTCGGCCTTTTCGTAAACCAATGAATGTACGAAATGAACGAACGAACGTAAAATGTGGGAAAAATGTCCCAAGTCTCAAACTGTGAGCGTTCACAGTCAGACCGAGTTATAATAATAATATTATTAGTTCAGTATTTATATGTATATTTCCTTATGTTTTGTATCAAAAGTATTTTTCTATTAATACTAGTGCTGAGAACTTTTTATTATTATAATTTAAATCATAAAATTATTTAGATTTGGACTTAATTTATAACAAATAATACTTAATGTAAAACAAATTTATATAAAAGCAAGCGTTTGCGCGACAATAAATTAAAGTGTAACGTGTGTGCTGAAAATTACATTATATTACTAATTTAGTTAATACCATGACGTAATTAATTATTAATTATAATTAAGCCATTGTGGCTCAGTAAAAAAAGTATGACTGCAAATATGTGGATTGTGGGTTTAATTACCATTCCGGGGAATTGTTATATTCAAATTATATTTCTCCGCACTGGCAACATAAAGCGCAGCGCTAAGCTTCGCCACTTAACAGGCAGAAAGTAGAGAACTGAGTGTTTTGATCTTAGAAGGTCTGCCTACTTTGATATGAAAAATAAATTAATTACATGGAACGTATATTAAATTATACTTGTTAATTGAAGTTAAATAAGTGAGGCAAGTGGTTAAACATACTATATCTTTGTCATTAATATTCACATTACATATTTCATTAGTATTCAACACGCTAAATACATTTTTAGTTCTATTAGTATGTTAGCGGTTTTAAAGAAACAAAGAGCCGTATTGATTTAGACAACCCAATAAGTAGACTCATTTGAATCGCTTTATCTAGCCGTACTATAACGGTGAATTAAGAATTATATTAAAGGTAATCTGTCCCACTTCTTTATTCGTTGTCACTTGGTTACTCATTTGCGATATAAAATTTTAAATAACACATAGTAGGTGAATTTTCATTGCGTGTTGAGTGGTGGAAATTAACTCCGCGCTGTTTTTGCTAAAGCGGGGAACTGAACCTAATTTAAACCGACATTGGGCGCTTTTCCACTGCGCCACGATGGTGTATTTTCTGTAGAATAGTACAATCTACATTATTTAAATCGATTAAAGGTTTAATTTTAAAATTTTCTCTTAGCAAGTTATTTCCTTATGTAAATTTTAAATTTTATTATAAGTTAGTTATATATTTCGTCAAGCTCTTTTACTTTTGATCGTACATACGTACTCATCAGTCTTTTGCCTATCTCCGTGCCATTTTAATACATTGCTTAAGAATCTAACAACGCACACACTAACTAGCTAAATTTAGTTATAACTAAGAATATTATAATATTATTTTATAAATGTAGAGGCCAGTGGGGTAGCGACTGTGAACGTAATTGGTTGTGGGTTCGATTCCCACTAGGGATATATTTAAAATATCTCTCTCTTGTATTTAAGACAAAGCGCGGTGTTAAATTCCGCCAATTAATACGCAATGTCTCGAATTAAAAGGCGGAAAGTGGAGAATGGAGTGTCTTGACATTAGGTTTTCTTTGCTGCTGCTAAAAGCTGCTAAAATTACAAATCAAAATTGGAAAGTACTTTCAATATTCATTGAAAAAATAATATTTTAGTATCTAGATAGAATAGAAAATTAAATCTTATCTAAAATAAAAGTAAACGCAACTTCTAGCCAACCTACCTAGCAACCAACCTAACTGGTGGTCTTCCTGTAACCACGGATTACTACAAAGTGTACGAAAGTCGGGTTTTCTGAAATTTATTAATAAACACCAAAATACTGTTAAAGTAGTTTCATTTATAATATGTTAAGATTACGAAAATCTAAAACCTTTAATATTCTTTAATAGTATAAATTCTTATATAATCTAATAATGTACAATAGTACTCATGTAGAGTTTTTGCATAAGAGGAATTGTACTCGTATGGGTGAAGTAGGGTACTGTGTGTATATGAATTATGTGTTTAAAAATATATTTTATTAGGTACATAAAGAAAATCAACCAGTTCTCCTCATTTCGTTTATATAAAAGACATATGACACAAGACGTAATACGTGTTAGGTCGCAGAAACTACCTACGCATTTTGTGGGCAAGCGTTTTGAAAAATGGAAAGGATTTTTTTTAATGTAATCAATGCCCCGAATCGAACGCGCAACCACTGCGTACGAAGTTCTACACTGAGCCATTGTTGCATCAATATTGTCAAATAGTATTCAGTTTCACGTTTGTGAATAATCTACTTTAGATCTATTGTTGTATAGAGCACGTTACGGACGAATAAAACTATTCCTTTGAACCGAAACAATTGTGCAACAAAAATTTCAAATTTGCAAATATGGTAAACATATTTTAAATGGTTTTCTTAATACATTTTTCTATATTGTTTAAATGTTTTCAATTTCTCTATATATATATGTATTAATTTTAAAATCATATATATTTTATACTACGTGCGTGTAATGTCACTAGCTTTGTCTTTTTGTTAATTATCTAACATAAATATATATTTTTTAATAGCCATATATATTTTATTTCCCTTTAAGCTTTATGTGTACATATTCTACCCGTATGCCATTTTCACGTCAATTGAACCACCGGCAAACACCGGCTCTTATTTAGCAAAATTATCGATTTACTCGTTTTAATAATTTAGTTAAGATTCATCCTACAATTACCAATAAGGGTGCAAGTTTCAGGCGTTTCACGAGTCACTGAACTATCCTATTATAATATTCTATGGTCGGCTATTCGACGGCATAATCTTTATTGATTTCAATATAAGATTAATTTACAGGCTAGCAAATTCGCTGAATAATTATAGACTTGGTTTAAACTAAAACGGTATTATCAAATGTAAATTCAGGCAACAACTGCTTTGATTTTAAAGGATTAAACAGATTAAAGTAAACGTTGTGGGCGATGAGCCAAGGAAGACTTGCGCCTTGTTACGACACTATACAAAAAGTTGAAATTGTACATGGAAGCTGTTATAGTCTTAAGCCATAAGAACAATTGCAGGCTCCAATGGCAATAAAAACAAGGATATCTTTTATTAGACGATATTAAAACTATCTGTGTTGGAAAAATATGTTATATATAAATTGTTCACTTCAATGTTATGCTACTTTAGCACATTTTTTTTCTTTGAAATGAACTTGAAAGCGATAGTAACAGCTTCAAATTTCACTTGTCAAATGTGTTCATTAATTTTTTATGTGTTTCTTCCGCTTGGATTGACAAAAGGACATTGGATTCTGCCACGAAGAAGAAATTTAAAGTTGTTTATTATGCCCTCATTTCTTTGAGAATAGTTTTTTTTAGTTTCACCCTTATTCCCGCATAGCTGGGTAGTCAGAGAAAATGTAGTGTTAAGACACTACGTTCTCCAATTTCTGTCCAAATTTGCGGCATTGCGTTTAGAGTGGTGGATCGTTTTGTTCACCAGAGCAGAGAAATGGAAATAATTAAATTATGATAATAGTCTTCAAGAAAAATGTTTGTAAAACAATATTTTTATATCAAATTAATATTTTTATTTTGTGTTTTGAGTGGTGCAATTGCAAGTGGCTGATTGGTAAACTAAGTATACTTAGTTTACCAATCAGCCACCATTCGACAGTACTGTTTTATATTTTAGCAAAATGAAACCACTGCGATAGTGTAAGCTCACTTAGTTCAATACGGCTTTCTCTGTAAATATTTACAAGTACCGCACGCCTCACACCAAGCGGTGCGGTGGAACGTTATTCTTTCATAACATTGCTACCAATATAACTTAAAATACTTTTAATAAGATTAGCAACTAATGCGACAGTACAAGATTTTTAAAAAACTTACTAAAACTCATATTAAACTAGAAAATTTAATTAAATGAAATGTACTAAAACTTTTTAGAGTATTTAATTATAATATCTAAATATTATTAATACCGTAAACTTATTGAGGTATTTAAAAGTTTAAAATTTTTACCCGTATCACCATTTATAATATTCAAATTTATAATACCCAAAAAGATATAAACATTTATTTTTAGACGTTTCAGTAAAGCTTGTATAGTAATAAGTGTTTGTGTTAGTGGGAAGGAGTGAACAGGCGTCAACTAGAGTGTGACGTAATCACTCCAGTTTTTTCTGTCAACATACAGTGTCGTGTTTCAAGGCTAAGCAAACAATGAGGAGATTTGCAGCAAGAAATTAATATTTCAAACTCGTTGTTATTGCCGTAAAATAACTATACAATGTAATTAGACAGAATAAGAAAAATGCTATCAAGGGGCCATCAGGTCTGGTAAGAGAAAGCACGGCATTGAGTTCCGCTACTCAACACGCAAATCCTTGAATTCGAGCAAGTGGAGAACGAAGAGATAGATGAGATGTGGGAAAGTGCGTGAAGCTAAAAAAAAATAATAATACTTCATTATGGACTTCCCACATCTCCCGCATTTTACGAGTACAATGTTATATAAGAGAGGAAATAAGTTGTGTCTGTACATTGTAAATGTTTTCAAACAAACTATTTAGGGGGATGTAAAAACAGTTATAGAATAGAATACGAATCTATGATTTTTAAAAATGTTCTGTCGATTCATCTGTTTGTTTGTGCATATCTTCGTAGTTACTGGACCGATATGAATGAAACTTTTTTGTATTACACCTGTTAAGCCTGGTCAGGCTTGAGGGTATAGAGGATTTCGAAGATTGGAAAAATAAATAAAAGCCGAATTAACACAATTGTGTTAATTGACACGCTAAACAAGTTTGTTTAGTGTGTCAATTACTCCCTCTGACAACATATAAAAATTAAAGATCCATTGCAACTGAAGAAGAACCATAGAGCTAGAGCTTTAGCCCTTTAGCTGGTATAACATAAGAAATAAGTAAATGTTCCATCAGTAAAAGATGTATGTAAGTATGGAGAACAGTTTTCGTTAAGTAATACAAAATATTTGAACTTTGTTGCTTTGCATAAACGCGATGGTTGTGTGTTCGATACCCACTGCAGATGGTTATATTTGTATTCTTTTTTTTTCTCTACGGTACGCCAAAGATCAAGGTATCAACGCCCGATCCCAAAAGCATTTCACATTTCACAAAAGCGTTTCAGTCTTTAGGGCATTCTGGGTGTCGATGGTAGACTGACCACCTCTGAACCCGAACTGAGTCTCTGAAAGACCTAGACTTACTTCCTCTAGGTGGTTAACAACCAGCCTACCAACCAGGCTTCTTACACCAGTCTACGAATCCGTCAAACATTTCAACCAGTTGGTCGACCAGTTCACAAACAAGCCTGCCATTCTGTCCACCAAGCAAATCCGTTAAATCTTTCGATCAGTTTGATATTTCTAAATTAAATTAATTCATGTCCAAAATAGATGGCGAAAACCGCAAAATATAATTTGTAGGTCTCTAAACTTTTGTCTTGTAATAAATGTAAAGCTAAATACTAGTTAATTATTTAGGGTAAAAGAAAATTTATTTATCAAAGCCCATTTTTTTAATTAAAGGAAGCGTGCGGTGGAAATTTATAAAAGATTTTTTATTAACACGAAGATGTTTTACACAGACAGACTCGGCAAGGCAATATACTGCAGGCAATTCCCTAGTGGTCGCTGTCAGATCGTATATCTTGAAATATTGGATTCAATCTTGGCTAAATGAGTTCACATACCTCGGAAAATCAAAGAGAACGTGACTTAGTTTTAAATGGGACTTAAGTTTCATTTTAGTTTCAGGTGCTTGCAGGCTTCATATAATAAGGAAAAGACGGGGCTTTCTTTAAGACTTCTGTCACAGTAGGTATACAGAAGCTCGCCGGTTCATTTCAGACGCAAAGTAAATATTGACTTTATTGGCTGAAGTAACGTGTCCCAGGTTGACAAATTAGTATAAAACACAGTACAGTATAGAGGTTATTGTGGCGCAGTGTGACTGCGTCTGACTGTATACACGATGGTTGTGGGTTCTATTCTCGCTTAGGGGAGTGATAATATTTAAAATAATTTAATTCTTTTCTTTCCTCTGGTGACAAGAAAAATCGCGGTTGCACCACTCAATACCCAATGTCTCAGATTCAGGCGGAAAGTGGAGGAGAAGGGCGGACACTAGGTTCTTGCTATACGGGAAAAATCGTCAATATAAAAAAAATACAGTATGCGAGTGTAAACCTTTATTATATTCTAGCTGTAATGAATTTAACATTTTAATTAAAATGCATAATAATGTACGCAGTCCTCTTAATTATGCACAAGGAGGTCAAGGCAAATAAATACATATAATAATATCCACAACACCACTCGCTCGTTTGAGATTTTTATATGGCTAAGATGATAAAGCGTCGAGGTCACATTTCCATGCTATTATCGATACAGTCACGGTCGTGAGTAACTACTCTATTTATGAATAGTTCTTTAACCTAAGTTTTTAGGTAGTTTTGCATAAAGTATTTAATAAAAAGCTATACATTTACATGATTCAATTTGTATAATAGAGGAAGTGATCGACTCAGACTTTCGGTATAAAATAGATTAATATTATAAGAAAAATACATTAGAATTTTGTTTAGAATTTACAATATTGAGTGTATAAAGGCAATTCTTTATCTTTTCTTGCTTTATTAGCTATATACAAAATAAATAGCAATGTCACTCTATTCATCTTGAAGTTACAAAGTAAAGTTTTCAACTTTGCACTTCGCTTCAATGAGACAGTGATTAACTGCACCATCCATTTGATCCAATACGTAATGTAAACACACGCCCTCCCGCATCAATATGATCGATAACACATACAATTTTAGAAAATGTCATTATACTTTGTTGGCAAAATTATCACAGACTTTATTAGAACTTAATTTTTTGAAATGTGAAATGTACATTTTACAAAATAAAATTAAAATTACGGTTTTCCTCGAAAAATGTGGCAGAATGTCATGCATATAAAGCGTTTTTTTATAAATGTAAAACGCAACTTTTAAATAATGAATAAATGATAATTGACTACTTAGTATGGCGTTGAAGGTCGATGTATTTTGTATTCTAACATCGTATCTTAGTATTGTTATATAATATTATAATCAGTATAAATAAAAAATAAGAATGTTTTAATTAATTTTATACATATTAAAGCATACTTAACAATTGCATATAGTGCGTACTGGAAGCTGTTTCACGCTTTTTCCCGCATAGCAGGGTAGTCAGAGGGAATCTAGTGTCAAAGCACTCCGTTCTCCACTTGCACACCCTCTTTAGTACGTAGCACTGGCAGGTATTTGTTCCTGTTTTTGAATTTAAAGTACCTCCCCTATTTAGTGTGACTGACACACAGTGAGAGATAAAAAGGATTTTGGCACGCTTGGGAATTTTACTCATGTTGGTCCGCTGAATGCCAACATGAGTAAAGTTTGAACCTACAAACGTCTTCTTTTTAGTAGAAGAATACTACTACTAGTAGTATAAGTATACTACTACTTATAAACGTATTATTCTACTTATACTTCTACTTTTAGGACGGTATTTCAATCTTAAATGAAACTATTTTAACCACATTACTTTATTACTATAATGTGTACGAAATGTCGCGGCTTGTTGTCAAAAATGTATTTTCGAATAACATAATAGTTTCACGCTTTATTCGCAGTGTAGTCAGAGAGGGAGAAAGTGAGTAGTTAAGCTAAAAAAAGAATATCCGGTTAAAATAGTTTCATTTAAGATTTGTAGATTTTGTAGTATCTACGAATTATTTAATATATTATCACTTCTGTCTTATACTAGGTGATCATATATATGTGCCTTTTTTGTAAATTCGCGCTTTTCCGCACATAGCAGGGTAATTAAAGGGAACCGCCGCCTGAATTTGAGACATTCCGTGTTGAGTGGCGGAACTCAATGCCGCGCTATGTCTCGAATTAATTTAAATATAATAATTCCTCCGAGTGGGGATTGAATCAGCAACCAATTGTGTTTACAGTCAGACACTGTACCACTGCGCCACGAGGGATATGCGCTTTTTACAAGCACATATTTAATGTATTGTACGATGACGTATCTGTAGCGTGACTTTTGTATACAAGGCCAACATCAATACACAATGCCCTGCCATGTGTTACATATTATAAAAGCAATTTAAGACTCAAAAACCGTATGTTAAAGTTTATTTCAGTTCGATGCTCTTAATAATAGTATTATTTACTTTTGATAAGCCATATTCCATGTACTTATATGTATATGTTTAAGATAGGCTTTATTTATGAGAATTTCATGTAAATTTGTTCTTTTTATTATATTTAAAGTAATATTTTCATTGAACACTATTAGACATTTGTATATTTAAAATTGTTGTTAGGTACGTTAGTTCTAGTATTTAACACTGTTGTGACGTCAAGTTATATTTTGTTCTGTAATTGTCAATAATTACTGCGATGATCAAGGTGGCAATATGAACGTTTTTTTAATAGTTTTTTAATCAAGGTATTTTTATAAAATCATTTACATTAAAATACGGCATTTGTCCAATTGCTTTTTAAGCAAAACCTCTTTTTTAACCAGTGTTCATCACGAAGCTTATATAGAAAAAAAATCCAGTTCACTTGAATCACACTTAATAACAAAAAAAAAACTTACATCAAAAGATTAGCAAAATTCACTACTCACAAAAACAGTACATCACATATAATATTTTATATTCATTACTAAACGTTTACGATATTAGGCGGGAAACCCGAATTTAATATCCGCGAAGGTACACCATTACGCTTCAAATGTTTCTACCGTACTGACTACGACTACATTAGCAAGCAAATAGTTACGTATTACGTAGTTTTATTCGCAGGTTTTTGATTGAATGGCGAACCAATATGTGGATTTAATTATACTTAATGACAGCGGTAGCGCAGATACTAATGTTTACAAAAAGTTTTATTACAACACAATTGTCATTAAAAAAGGATATAAATTATATTAAATATAGGATATAAAAACAAATTTCTGAGATACAAAAATTAGCCACTTCTGTTGTTCTAAGAATCATAGAGCATTGCAAAAGTAAATTCCAAGGTTATATATTATATAAAATTAACATAACCATATTAAATATGTAACTATTATAAGTAACGTACCTCCGTCGCGATAGACACAGAAAACCCAATAACACAGATAATATAATACTTTGAACTTCACTTTTCCGTGAACCTGACCATACTATAACATAGAAAATGTTAGTAAATTAAAATTGTAAACCAAGCAAAATTCAACGCTATATTTCAAATATATTGGACAACTAACACATTACACACGTAGCATAGTCAAAATCAAAATATTCTTTATTCAAATAGGACTTTCGAATCGTCAATTAACATAAAATGTCAGTATTGTCAGTCCCAGCGGAAGCTACCACCGGCTCGGAAGGCAGTTCTGCTGCGAGCCGGGAGCCGGTGAGTAACTCAACAGTTGCTGTTTTTAAATATAATTTTACAATAATGTCACAACTGTGATTAGCCTCCCAAGTGAGTGTCAATACCATTTAATTTCACATATTAATATTAGAATAGTATTATGTTTTTTTATATATGTGTATTATATATGTTCTTAATCTTGATTTTAAATTGTTCAAGTTCAATTCTGAAATTATTTGTAGAATTTTATTATATATACGTATATCTTGTGACATAAATGATTTATTCACATTTTCAAGGTGAAAACCAGGATTAATCAGCTTATTTTTACTGCTTGTATTTTATACCGTGTCTATCACTGTTTGTTAATAATAGTGTATATTTTTGAAGACAAACAAAATATTATTGTAAAGGAATCCAAGATCCCATGCCATAAATAGTCTACACTACTAATTTTTTAGACGAAATAAATAGTCTACACTACTCATTTTTTAATTACAAATAATGTTGCAATATCTGCAGCATTGCCCCAGAGTAGTATTCCATAGGATACTACTACTAGCAAGGAAAGAAGGTTTGTGCCCCATAAAATTTTGTAAATCAAAATTATTACTGTGTTAGTAAAATTGATAATTTCATTATTGAGACTTAAGTTAAGCTTTTGTCTCTTCATATTGAGCATAGTAAATTCCATACATTTGCGTTCAATACTAATTTGTTAACTGTAAAGTGCACTATATATAATAATCATAATTATCATTATTACGATTTACTTTAAAAATTAAAGATGTACCATCGGAAAATAACACAATATCGCATTAATTCTTTGATTAAAATATATTTCGTTATCGTTAATATATATTCAAAATAAAAAGGATCCTAAAATCGATCCTTGTGGTCCACGCAGGCAAAAGCACTAGACAAATTACAAAAAAAACTGCGATTGCATTCTGATACGTCTCCCAACCATTATATATCTAATTTAGAAGCGCAACGATTTGAATTTTTTTATTGTCAGTAAAATAATCAGTCATTTCGTTTTATTTTTCTTTATTGTTGAAAATTCAAGAAACCCTCTCTTAGTGCTTTCTTATGTTGCAAGTAATTTACATGCCAAATTTCAGCTTATCTTGTCTGTCAATCGATCAGTGAGTAATGAAGTAGTTTTATAGTTTTCATTTATATTGATGCCATAAAACAATCAATTAAAAAGAATATGTTTAATTCTTAAGAGTGATAAATATTTATTTCGTACAAAAATATTAATATTCATTAATAATAGTACGTCTTCAGTTCTTAATTTTATTTATAAATAAGACTTGAGTAATATAGAAGTGGGCGCAGCCCAATGATACTATACTTAGCGATTACCAGAAACAGTTTTCAAGAGCACGTCTATTTGGAGATGTTATCTTAAATTTTTACGTTATAAATTGGCTTTTAAGCTTTTTATAAGCTAGATATGAAAATATTTGTATTGTATTGTTCTATATTGACATCTATTCAACTCTTTTATCTTTTCTTAATATTTGTTTCTTATTTTTTGCAATAGCATATTATAAAATCATCCACTGTTTTCGGGCAAGCATCTTATGAAAAAAGATTATAAGTTGGTAAATGGGACATTAATTTGAATAGCACTTTTCAGGAAAATTAATTTTCAGCTGACCTTTGTGTGAATCTAAAATTAGATAAGGAGGGATGCTGTTATCCGCCCTAAATCTTGAAAGAATTTCGCTAAGAGGATCTTAACGCCTCGAGATCGCATTTTCTGGGAAATTGCAGAGATTCAAATGTAAATAACGTGTATTCCTTTGCTTTTGTGCTTTTTGTTTAATAGAGCAGAATATTCTTATTATATAGTACAAAACGAAGTTGCCTTATATAAACTCTATTGCAGTCTTGAAAAACATATGTATATCATATAGTAACTCTATATGATATACATATGTTTTTCATAAATGTCATAAAATGAACTTTATTGTAATGGCGCGGGTTCAAATCCCGCTGCGTTAAAATTTTTATACGTTTTCTAAATATGTCTTTTTCAATTTCCTTAGTGTGCGGATATAACTAAAAAATGTTAAAAAAAATATAACTTTATTGTTGTTGGATAGATCCACTTTATCTATCTCGACGTCGACGTAAATATATTCTAATAAAGACGTTAGTGCTTATATTATGAAAATTCCATCTAGAGGTACTGTAATGACCTAACATCAGTGACGTCTCCCAGTATCAGCAATTGAACCATAAAGTAAGCAAATATCATAGTTTCCAGCTAGGATTATCTATCTCATAAGATTTCTTTTATTTCATAAGCTTCAGACGGAGACTAAAATATACATTTTTTCGTTTAGCGCAAGTAGTACCTTGTAACATAATTTCATTGAACGTAAAGTTTTCGTAATCTTGTAAAAATATTTTCCTCTAGATAGTTCAAATAAACTTCGGTGCACTAGTTCTCACATTGATTTAAATATCTACAAGAGTCTTTTTCATATTTGGATCCGTGGCGTGGGAGATTCGGGTTAAATTATTTATTAGTAGCGAGGTATAAGTTACCTCGAATCCTTATGGTGTTGATCTTATATTTCTGCACCCATGGCCTATTATATTATATATTATTTATAGTATACATCCAGTTACTTACTGTCAGAACAGGCACGTACGTACACTTTTTAATAAAATTTAATTGTAGTTAACGCTCTCTTTGCATTCATCCATATATTATTATGACAAAAGTTAGGCTTTAAAGCTGATAAAGGGGTGCCTTGTTTGTACATGCTTAAGGGTATCAATTTTGTTCCTCTTTTTAGGAATTTCTGTAAACTGCATTGAAAAGAAAATTGTTGCGAGAGTGAATGTTTTGATCAGATTTTAAAATGTTACATTTTCTGATAATGTGCAGGCTTTATCCATTCTAGTTCTATAATTGTCTTTTTTATTTGTAATTTTCATTAACATTTTTTTTAAATTGTTTATGTTTTTATATCCTGAAATTAGTGAAATAGTTAGTTCACTTTATTTATTCTTTTTTAAACCATTTTATTACATGAAGTGTGTTATGTCATGGCATTCAGATAAATCACTGTAGTGAAATATTGTTAACCTACATTGATCTATTTTGTGGATTCTATCCTTGTGAAATAGTTTCATATGGGGCTTAAGCTATTGGTGAAAATAGGTAGGCTTACTAAAACTGCAAATAACTTGGAAAATAGCTAAGCCCATCCCTACCTAAGCCCAGCCCAACCCAACCTAAACCTGAAACAAATGGTTATAGTAGAGCAACCATTGCTGTCAATATTCAGTTAAATAATTACGAGTATATTTAAGTGAGAAATACTTACGAGATGCGCCTCAAAAAGGGACACAACAGCTCCGAAAAGAACCTGCCATTTTCTAAGCTTAGTTTTATTTTAATGAAAAATTTAGTTATGAATGACAAAGTCAATATTTAAGTGTATATCGCCAACTAGTGCAACTGTACCGAACTATTATGACATTTTAAATTCTATCGAAAATATGAAATGTATGGAGTGAAGTGACCCCAGCTAGAGCGAACAAAGTGCTTCGCGAAATATTCAAAAACAATATTAATTTTTAATTACAAACATTAAATACCCTTTACTTCTTATCCTGTGAGATATATTTATGAAAACAATCAATAAATATTGTACTAGAAAAATTATGAACAATACAAAATATTAAATCAAATATAACAACTTTGAATATTTATGGAACTTAAGCGGGCAATAAAACAAAGTACACAAACTTGTAGCATTTGTACTCACTCTACTACACAAGTGTAGTTTAAACTTATTACACGACCACCGTTGTCCATCCGTGATATTATAAAACTATAAGTACCGTAAATCACTTGAGCATTTGTAGCCACAGAAAAATGAACAATTTTTATACAAAATAAATTGCAGTAATTGTAATGATTATTACGAGAAATTAATTTTCTAAAGATTTACTGTTTCCCTTGGTAACGTATTGGTTTGTTTGAATCATATTAATATTGTTTATATTTTATAAATATATAAATGCTTGCGCATGCGTTCATCATTGACTTATATTTTATTTTGTAATAATAAGAAATTGTAAATATGCCAATTGACTTGAAAAAAAAGAGAGCCTGCTGAGTTACGTCGGTCGTAATATATATATTTACTGGTTAACTGATTTATCATCGATGAGCGTAAACTATTTGGAAAATCCATTACTAAAATACGGGTTGCAGGTTTGTTTGACATGACGGGCTTCCGGTCATGATAATAGATGAAACGTTTATTTTTAAAATCCCTGGAATTTGACAAAATGTGTTAACATATTATATACATATTTCATTATTAATAAATATATAAGTCTTTTCGTTTTTTATCTTGCATTAGATTACGATGACCTAGTAAGAGGCTCTTTATGTCCGCAGTGATATTTATTATGCTTTCCTAAGAAGCGTATTACGGGTCAATCACTGCAAGGATGTACAAAGTTTAATGAGAAAGATGCATATTATATATATATATATATATATATATATATATTATATTAGTATTTGATTGTTTTTTCAGTTTTATATTTTTGCAAATAGCAAAGCTGAGTAGTCAGAGAGAACCTAGTGTCAAGACACTCTCTTTTTTCTTGCCCCAACAATTAAAAACACTGCGTGTTGAGTGGTGTAACTCAATGCCGCCTTTTGTATCTGTTTTGGTAAGAATCAGAGCGGGGTATATAAATCGTTTAAACACTACCCCGAGTGGGGGATGAACCCAAAACTATCGCGTTCACAGTCAGAAGCTGAACCACCGCACCACAATGGAATGATTTACGGGACTGAGCGTTTTTAAAAGCATTATATTTTTTATTTATTTACGTCACTGCTACACGTTTCACGGAATCAGATCAATTGGCTAATATTTTTTTACAGCTTTACGCTTTTTCCAGGTTTTTTTACGCTGTATTCAGAGAGAGTTATAACAAAAGACAACGGAGTGTCACGATACTCCCTTCTCCACTTTCCACTCGAAAACGAGAAATTGCGTGATAAGTGGCGGAACTCAATACCTCGCTTTGTCTGCAGTACCTAAGCGGCGAAATGAATTTGGCAAAGCTTATGATAAAATAAAAAAAAAAACTATAAATTATAACTTTTATTACGATGTTTAAAATTTAACTCTTCAGAAGAAACCACAGAGCTATAGCATGAAATTGCACAAATTTGTAGTGGGAAATCCGAAGACTGTAGACAGCTGGTGTCGGGCAAGTTCGAAGCATGTAAAAGTTTAGCTGTGTACGAAACGAATGAACACTAAATTGTGCTTGGCATAGACCAGTGATCACTTTAGACGTTTTGATTTATATGCAGATTTTTACGTAATTCCGTTTTACTACTATTTTAAATATATTTTTCCCGTGCGTGTATTTTATTATTTAGTTTATGGTACGACACTCGACATATAAAAATATGACATATATAATATTTTTCTACTATTTTTGTATTATTATTTAGATTTTATAAAATCATTTTTATAAGAAGCCAGCATCGCATATGAGGCAGCGTCTGACTGTATAACGCGATGGTTGTGGGTTCGATTCTCACTTGGGGAATTTATGACATTATTTAAATTGCGCCGTTCTAGTGTCAAGACAAAATGAGACAATGGTTTCAAGTCAAGAAAAAGGAGAGTGGATAGTCTCTACTATGCGAGAAAAAGCGTGAAGCTTCAAACTAAAATTTTTTTTTAATAATGTGCCTTAATCGGATTTTTCATGTTTATCAGTTTAGATGATAATTATATAATTTATACTATAATTAAACATTAACAAAAATATGTATACATTAATATAATTTTACATTGAATATATTTAAGAGATAATAATTTAGGCTGGGTGAAAAAAACAATAATAGAATATGAATTTATGAATATTAAAATTTTTGTGTGTCTGTCTGTTCGCGCACATCTTCGTAGTTACTTGATTCTTTGGACGTCTTCGGATTTTTATGAAGCTGTTTTTGTTGTAGAGTTAGAGCAGGACATGAGCTGATTACCAAGTATGGAACACCTGGTGTAGGCCAGCTAAATTATAAGAAATAAGGAAAAACCGCCTTAACAAAATACGTTCAGTTCACACCAAAATCATCAACAACTGATGCAGAACTATAATAATTTAGGTAAAGTATAAGAATTAAGTAAATGCTTCATTAGTAAAAGTTGTTCAGTGTAGTGGGCAGTTTTCGTTAACAAATAAAAACCATTGAACTTTGCGGCCATCGTGCTGCAGTGGGCTAGCAAGTTTGTCATAAATTCATAAAGTCCACGCAATAGAATATTAAATGGCAGCAACTAGTAAATAATAAAGTGAAGTATTTTTATTTCTGGAGCACTTGTGCTTTAAAAAATTAACTCATTTCTCTATTGTAAGCGTAATCTAGTAAATAAAGCGAAAATGGACTTGAGTTGAAGCACATCTTATTAAAGTAAGCTCAAACTGCCTGCTCCAGTTTCACAATGGGCTATTGTAAGACTGGACCTCGTTACTCAAAGTATAAGGATATTTTAAAAGTTGTAAATATTTTTAATTGTAAAACAAAGATTCTGTTTTAGAGATTTACTAATTATGTGTATATATATTTCATTACATTAATACGTGAAAGAAAAATTTGGATTTTGCGGACAGAGGCGTAAGAAATTTAACATACTTTAAAGTTTATATTCAGTACAAGTGCAGGAAGCCAATATCTTCCATTATAACTAATAGATTAATGAAATCAACGTATTTGTAATAAGAAATATGTTGAATTAAGAAAATAAATTTATCATACACTATAATATGTTTAACATACACTTTTATATAAGTCATATAAATTAGCATATAAACGTGGCTAGTATAACGCATTAACGAGGACAGTAGTATATAATATACATAAATTTATAAATAAAAATATTCTAAATGTCAAAACAGTGGACATGCGCCAAGATTTTCGTAGGTATTCCAAACTCTGCCGAATTCTTGTGAAAGATTCCTTACGATCTCTCTGGAATTCGAAAGTTTGTCACAGCGTTATATTATATTGTAGAAGCAAATTCTTTCACTAAGTATTTCTCAACTTTGCCGTTGCATAAAATATGAGAAAAGTCAACGACGAGTACAATGTGTAAAACACAGAAAAAAAATGTATATTCTACCTTTTTTAAGTCCACCAATTAGATTTTGAGAATTTTTTTTATATATAATAGCAGCAGTGAAACATTTTTTTAATAATGATGACAATTATTTAACCTCATTTTTATACCTAAATAAAGGCTTCTTTTCAGGAAAAATATATAGGTGATATATGATTTGAAATTAAAATTTTAATATACAAAAAAGGGACGAATATGTATGTCATATTCTGTCATCAGTTTGTCAAAGAAACAATCAAATTAGAATCAAATGGTTCAAATGAAATAAACGGTCGGCAACCTCATCGAGATTGACTTCACTAAGCTGCAAAAGCCGAGCGCTGTTTCAAAGGATATCTATTGTTGACATAGAGCTACGTTTAATATTGCCAATCTTCTGATTAGACCATGGCCACCTCACCTGAAAGACTATCGACAATGACGAGCGGTGAGGTGTCAATAATATAAAGTGCTGCTTATAATATGGTAAAAAAAAATAAATAAAAAAAGACATATTTAGAAAACGTATAAAAATTTGAACGCAGCGGGAAAAAGTATTTTTCAATTTCCTTAGTGTGGGAATAACACTTTAAAAAATGTTAACAAAACATAAATTAATACCAGTCTTTAGGATTACAAGTGACCCCGTTGACGGTTAATATAAAATCCAGGATACTAGACAGTAGGTAATATTTATATTGCAAAATATTGATTTTCGGTTATATTATCGCTGCGTAGTAAGGCACATAACAAAACAAACAGTATAGAAAACAAATGTGAATGTAACTTAAAATGGCATTGTAATTGAGCATTCTGTTGTAATATTGTCGAAATTAAAGTCACTATTGTCAATCTCAGTTACTTTGTTAGTCGGCACCGCGCCAGGCTTGTCTTTCAAGCGACAAACACTTGTGTTGCCGCACTACAAATTTCATTGTCGAAGTAATAAAAATATCGTTTCTATTTCCGGCTGTTGAATAAAAACCTATCAATAATATATATAGAGTATAATAATATATATAGGTAAAAATAATAGAAATTATTATTTAAATAGGTTAGTAGAAAATGACGCAAATATGAGAAATTTTTTTTGTTAAAATTAATTAATTGTACTCTAAGAAGTTTCTTATTCATTTTGTTCATATGTGTATAAATAATATCCATAAATATAACTTTTTTCTAGAGGCTCAATCATTGAGAGCAGTGCACTTGAAATATTTTTTAATTGAAACATATTTAAGTTTTATTAAGTTACGTTGAAATAGTGAAGGTTAAGGTGAAAAAATTGGTTCAGAATATAAATAAATTACCTTTTTTGTCATAATACTCTTGTTATATTAAAAAGATATTTAAGAAGGTCATCGTGGAGCAGTGGGACAGTGTCTGACTATAGATTATTAGTTGTGGTTTTGATTCCCACTCGAGGAAATGACTATGTTCAAATTAGACTATGTTTAAATTTTTATACCATAGTAATACAAAGTGTCGAGTTGAGCACCGCCACCACTTACAATCTCAATTTTCAGGCAGAAAGAGGAGAACTGACGCTCTTGACACTAGATTCCCGCAGACTACCATGGCATATGGAATAAAGTGTGAGCTGAATAAAATGTCTGATTTAGATAATACAAAACAATTAATCATATTTTAAATGTTTGATAGTTTTTTTATCTTATCGATTTTCCAACGTGACATCGGCGAAGGGACTTGTGCACGTTAAACCCTTAATCAAAGAACTGAACTAAAAGTGACATTCACGTTGCTAAGGCTACTATTTTGCTTGGCAACGTGGCTATTAATTAATATAAATATATTATCCAGTGGAATTAGAACCTACAATTATATTGTTTTATTAGACACATTGCCACTGAGTTACCATTTGATATGAGATATTGACTTGTGCAATATAAAAATATTTGTAGACATTTCAAGATTACTCAAATACAAGGGTTAATGACAAATGAAGCTTACGTTAGGAAAATAATCTGGAACGGGGATTTTCCGTCTTATAAAGACTATTGTAAAGCCGGACCTCATTATTTTCAACACAATCGAAATATCTTATTCGAGTACACACCATCCAAGACTGATGAAAAAATAAGTAAACTAATTTTTTTCAACTTCTTTTTTAAAGTGTTATTCACACACTTAGGAAATTAAAAAATACATGATCGCATTTGAACCCGCGCTTCTTGAAAACCTTTCAAGCGCTATGACCGCGAAGCCATGCGTTCTACATCCAGCTGCGTAGAAATTCTTATACGTTTTCTAAATACGTCTTTTTTAAGTAAACTAATTTCGAATCTGTTAAGCTGCTTATAAAATATTAAACATGTCTGTTTTATTGATATATCGTACTTAATTAGGTAATTTACGCACTTTTTTTAACCTGTAGATTTCAATCAACTCAAGAACAGGTTTCAACAAGTCAACCATCAATTTTAAATTTCTGATTGAAAAGTAGCTGGAATGTTACCACGGTATTTCCAGAAATTACATATCCGCAAGTAAATAGTTTAAAATTTCTTTCAAATGTGAAATTAAGAGTTAAATGTTTCAAAATAATATACAGTACATAACGCAAAATAATTACTTCGGTGCTTACTCGCGAAATGTGCTTATTTTTATAATAAAAGGGTAATGTGGGTGGTTTGTTTAACCCTTTCTACTAAGCCGGCAACGTTAATTATACGATAAGATCGGCAAATATGCCGCACCACGCATATTAAGCGGTCAGATCAGCAGAGTGCTGCGAGAGTGGAGATAATATTTGCTCAAAGTACATTGCTTGGAAAGCATAAAATTTTAATTTCAATCTAAGTTTATATTAAAATTAACGGTGCTCGTTAGTAAAAAAAGAAAGTTAAATATGCTATATTTTTTCAATACCAAATAAGATAGCAAAAGATATACCTCGAGAACACAGCTGAATGTTTGTTTTGGTCTTATTAATATTTACCTGCACATTGGACGGATCGGGGAAGGAGTGTTAAGTTTTATGTCACCTATTTCCACAATGTCTGCAATATGTCTTGGCCCAATCAATTGCCGTGGCCAGGTAGGCCGCTATTAAGAACTTCCTACAAAGTGGGGAGTCATCCAGACATTGGGACAGGCCAGCATGGAACACTTGCTGGCCTGTCCCAATTGTCCGCCCACATCTTCGATTCACAACTCGATTGAAGCAAGGGATAAGGTGGTCAACCAGGTAAAGTACTGGCCAAATATATAATTTAAGCATTTGATTTTATTAACACGAAGAAAAATATCTAACCAGAGGGAGAAAAAAGAAAAGATTGTTTTTAAGATAAGGCTTGTAAAGGCTTGAAAAGAACCATCGCACGTACAGCTAAACATTTGACGATATATTCAATGGTCTGGTATTGAAAATATTAAGAATTTTGTGTCTTTTGTGAATTCCTAAAACAAAATTTGAGGTAAGAGAATTTTGTATTGTCAATACCGTTTGTATTTTGTAATATTCTAAAAGAGATATCAAAAAATACATTATAAAGTAAATGTCAAAGTGTTCAACATCTTTGCATTGCTAGCACTGATAAAGCTCTTTCCGAGTTATTTCAAGCGAACCAGGACGTTACCGAATTCTCATATGTAAGATTTTACTCGCAATGCCGCGGAAATTATATTGATGTAAGCTACTTTACTATCTTATACAATATAAATTCCATATTTATGTTTAAATTTTTCAAATGTTATTGTCACGATACTGAGACACACTGTGTTGGTCTATTGCAGATACAAACATTTATGGATCCTGTAGGAATACTTTGGTTGTGAGTACAATTGCAGAAGAATGTATGTGAGTGTTTCCTTAACCTACGTCAAAAAGAGTAGAAACTAGTCACTCCTAACTAATCATTCATATTTTTTACGAATTGTAGCTCACAACTTTGTATTATACAAACACACACTACTTTTTGTTTTAACTTCGTAGACATAGTGCCCATAGTACACTTCTCAAGGAGCTCCAAGCAATCGTCCTATAAGAACGTTACATTTTAGCTTCCCACACTCAGTAGTTTCTTCTGTCAGTCACTTATTAATGGGAGAGTTTTATATATGTACAATGCATATACTGCATGGAGAGTTGTAAGAAAATGTCAGGTGTATTTAAAAATATTTAAATTAAACATATAGTATTACGTATGTAAGTGGCATCTACTCTATATATTAATAATTTCTCGTGACAGTTGGCATCTGGGTCCGCGACCGAGATCACGCATCATGCTGCGCGCATATAAATATTTAAGTAATGAAAACTTTGATTTTGAATTTTCATTATATAACTGTCTAAAATTAAAATTAAAATATGTGAGAAATATTTTATTCTCTCTAGTCAAACTAATATAAATTTTCCTGTTGCAAACTTTTAAAAATTTAATTCCGCAATCTGTATCTTAAATACCCGATGTTTTATAGGCCCAAGATTGATTTTACATAAAATTGTTTCCGGAAAAACAAAATAGGCGATGTGAACAAGTAAGCCTCGTAATTTTTGTTTTGTATTAGTTTTTTTTTTTCAGAAATTATTTTGTTTAATCGATTTATTGAGTTCTTATTTTAATTTTCGCTAGTGATGCGCCCTACAATTTGCGGCCAGTAAACATTTTTCATATAATTTTCTCTCAATATATTATTACGGGGATTATTTGAAATCGCCAGTAATTATTGATGTTAATTATTTTGCACTACATATGTATATTAAATGTTAAAAGTCACTAAAATATTTCTGTTATATTTAATTAATATTTTAGCAGCACTATCATGGTGGAGCTGTAATGTTCTTAAACGCGGCAATATTTTTCTATAATAAATATTATTTAAATATTTTGCTTTCATGTCTGAAAGAACGAATGAACGAACTGTATCCAATGGCTTCTGTTAGGTGCTATGTTAGCGACTGTGTAAAAGATTTGTGTCTGGTTTTCTTAATTGGTCAGATTATCTGCTTATAGTGTGACCTTTGGATGTTTTTCCTTCTGTATTCCCAACGCTGACTAATTTTTTGAAGCTGTTGGTCAAGAGCAAGTACAAAACTAAACTTGAGGCTCTGTTACTTGATATATAATGTTGATTGTTGAAATCTGATTGGCGCAAAGAAAACGGTTTAATGATTATTTACTGAAACAATAAAAAAAAACAGATATGTAAGGCTACTCTTAAGCTTAAAATAAAGGTTTGTAGCGTTACACACTTACAATAGGGCTCTTTCTATTATTATTAAGCACATTATTTAAAATTATCTCTAAAATTTTTTTAGCTTTATTAGCTTAATTCTACAACATTGCATAAAATTTCAAAACTATAATATAGAGATAACTATATAGAGAGAAAGGATAAATATATTTAAGAGTTTATTAATATATCACACTCTTTTGTCATCTCTCTCACCCCTTATTCACCTACTGCTCTGGGTATAGGTCTTCGCATTGGAGTTCCAATCTATGCGGTTGTCGGCTCACCTCATCCATGGATGGCCCATAGTTCTTACAATACGGATCCATCTTAATGGACCATAGAATTATATACAATTGTCATATTATAACACAAAAGTGCTCTAATAAATTATATGTGTACTCTGTTTAACTGTGAATACCTAGGGATATAGGTCTTAACAATATTGTGAGCAAATAGAAACGTTTATAGTCGAAATTCAATTAACTAATGTGTTTTATATAAGAATAGTAGTTAAATAGGTATGTAACATTGTGTATTGTGTAAAAGGAATTGTATAAAGGTATTGTGGTACCTTTCCCAAACAACGTGAACTTAATACTAAACTTACTCGCGAGTTTCCCGTGTCGTGTAAAAGTTAAACTACTGTAGCAGGCAATACAATACAATGTTCAATAGTTTTCATTTAAACGATACTACTGCGGCGTACTTATACTAAGTTTTGAATTGAGATTTTCTATAAAGGGTTACGATCAAAATGAATTCCAATACCTACTTACTAGTTTGTTCGCGGGCAATGTTCCAAGTGCCAGCCGCTTCCAGTTCTTTATTATATGGCCATATGTATATCCAAGTACGTGCCAATACATCGAAGCTGAGCTTCTCATAACTTCTGTTGTGACGTGTATGAATATGGTAATATGAAAATATTCTTCTTGTGATTAAAACGTTTATAATCCAAATATATATTACGTATTAAGAAATATATTACTGAATTAGACATATTTAGAAAACGTATAAAAATTTGAACACAGCGGGATTTGAACCCGCCCCTCTTGAAAACCGTTCAAGCGCTCTGACCGCTAAGCCATGCGTTCTACATCCAGCTACGTTGAAATTCTTATACGCTTATTACAACTTGCATTTGTTGTTAACATCTCTGTAGAGAGATTTTTACAAATTTCTGCTACCCGAAGATTATTCTACGAACAATCGTCTGGCAAGAGAGAATGCTATTTATTTGTTAAGAGACACGGGTTCAAATTCTGCTGCGTTCAAATTTTTATACGTTTTCTAAATATGTCTTTTTCAATTTCCTTAGTGTTGGAATAACACTTTAAAAAAAAATGTTAACAAAATATATATTACTGAATTATTTACTGCAACAACTAGAATAGTTACTTCACAATGGAAAATGAAAATGTATTTTTTTTTATATTTTTTAAAGTGTTATTCGCACACTTAGGAAATTGAAAACGACATATTTAGTAAACGTATAAAAATATGAACGGTTTTCAAGAGGCGCGGGTTCAAATCCCGCTGCGTTTCTAAATATCTTCTTTAGATTAAATCTTTTTCAAATTAAAATGTGTTTATCATTAAAAGTTACTTTTAAAAAAAAAACCTTATTTAGTCTTTTCATAAATTAAGATTATTGAGTTCATAGTTGTACATTCGATTCTCACTCGGGGTAGTGATTATATTTAAATTATTTCCATTCTTCGCTCTGATAAGACAAAGCGGGAGCGAGTGTCTCTTAACACGAAATGTCTCGATTTTCGGTGGAAAGTGGAGAACGGAGTGTCATGACACTAGGTTTTTTCTGACTTTGCGGGGAAAAGCGTGAAGATAGTGAAATTACCATCATCTGCTTAGTAAATAAAATTGGAAGAATTCGGTAAAATGATGTATTTTATTATTTGCCCAGTCAAAATGGTCAAAACATGAACTTATCAATACGGAAAGTGCGGGCACTTCTTTCCGTATTTTTCTTTCATAAGGTTTCCGTTTCATAGCGCATTTCTCGCCAATGCTTATTTTTTGTTAAACAAACATTTGAAATGTAACTTTCATATTTATGAATGGTTTAAAAAGAAATAAAAAATAAATGGTAAGGGAAATTTGCAAAAATAAGAACCCAATTTTATTTGGGTTCTATTACATTGATAAATGTCCCCAATAATATATTTCTGCATATACCTTCTACGTGCAGACAGCGATCAGTTACATGTTTATTATATGTGCCAATATTTATTTACACATTTGTACACTAACAAAGCGGGTAAATAATAATACAATAATCATAATAATAATAGTAGGTGACGGTACAATTTCCAACTCCGTTTTCACGAAAATTATATGAATGGAGGATTTTTGCTAAAACCCAATAAACATATTAGATTTCTGCACTTTTTTACCATAAATTAGAAATACATTAAGTCAATATATATTATATACATGAATGAGACAGTTTGCTATGAAGTACAATTTAGTAAGACGCATTATCGGGTCTGCTAATAACTATAAGCCCATGCCATGGGTTTAAGTACTCACACATTAGTGTGGTTAAAATGGAAAAGTAAAAAAATATGGTTTATTATTTCAAATTTCATATATATTGCACAAAAGATTTGACTGTAATTAAAGAAAATCATGTACTGATATTTACAAACACATTTTTAAGCATTTCTCATTCAAAAACTGACGTTGATAGAGACATGGACGCCGGGAACGAAAGGCTTTGAAAGATTTAATACGTTGATTGCTTTCTGAGTGGGGCCTTTGCGAGATCAATCTTCTGTAGGCTGTTTTAACACGATTCGAGACCCAATAGCTTTTGACTATACAATACTGTTACTTAGTTTAATAGCTTAGAGCTGAGGTAGGTGAAACTAAAATCATATTCAATTTCAATTCACTTTAAAAAAATGTTAATAAATATATATAATAAATAGCATTCTCTCTTGCCAAACGATTGTTCGTAGAATAATCTTTGGGTAGCAGAAATTTGTAAAAATCTCTCTATAGAGATGCTAACAAGAAATATAAGTTGTAAAAAGCGTATAAGAATTTTGATGCAGCTGGATGTAGAACGCATGGCTTAGCGGTCAGAGCGCTTGAACGGTTTTCAAGAGGCACGGGTTCAATATCACGCTGCGTTCTAATTTTTATACGTTTTCTAAATATGTATTTTTCAAATCATATTTTTTCTTTGGCAGAAGTATTCATGGATAAGAAGAGATGGATAAGTTCAGTGACTATTATATTTAATAAAACTATCGGTGTAATTAGTATTACGTCTGATGATTTGAGTTGTGATTTATAGACAATGCTGAGCGCAGATTGAAATTAGGCATGTAGGTTTCTATGAGAGTGTATGAGAACAGGAAATATTTTCTAATTTTACATTTTACAACCAATACTACAAAATATAGAAATGGGAGCAACAACTAGTTGTATATACATACAATGATTGTAGGTTCGCATCGGAGAACTGATATTATATACAAAATATTTTCGAATTTTGAATTGTTATTCTACCAATAAATAAATATATCTGTTTAGAGAAAGAGCATAAGAAAAAGTAAGGAATTCTACATCTGTTCTTATTTTTTATCTACAGTATGCCTTAAATTATGGGCATTTAGCTGGTAGTGTCAAAATTTACGAGAGACATTAACGGTATACGCCCAGTGACGCATGCACATATAATATTGCGATATTCTACGAGATCTTGTTCTAAGACGGGAGTAAGCCCTGAGGTACTCTCCTTTTTAAGCGTAGAAGCGGTAGGGTTTCATTAGATTACAAGCAAGTTCGTTGGGATGCTTTAACAACTAGAATATGATAGTATTTTCTTTGTAAGCTCGTGTTTCACTGTTCTAATACAATATAAAAAAAAATAAGTAATAAGAATGCTCCTTAATAACGCACGTAAGCATGGCAACACCTTTTCTCTAGTTTATATAAAAACAACGATATTGTACATGGATAATTAATAAGTACTTGAATAAATTAATCAATCATTTAAGATAATAATGAAACAATTTATTTAACGAAAGTTTCAAAGAAGATAAATTTAAACCAAATAAGCTGCGTGAGATGTATTAAGTCTAGTCTTTCGTAGTCTTTTTAAATCGAATATCGATTTGCCATTTGTTCTTATTGTGTATATTTATTGAGCCTTTAGTGTAATATGCAGACATACATAAGACCGAATAAGAAAATAATCACGTTGCCTTTATAAAAGCGAAAATACAACATTTTCGTCGGGAATCCCACGAGAGAAAGCCTACATTTTTTGTATGTAGAATATAGATAGTATATTACATATGAGTAAGATTGAATATTATTAAAAATAAAACAAAATAATAAAAATTAAGGTAATACTGTATTTTTCCTTTTTAAAACTAGAAAGGTGATACTGTAGCACATATACACTAAAATATATTATTACTAGCCACAGGAAATATTATTTTCCTATCGGCCCGCTCGCGGCTTTGCCTGCGTAACTACACATATAACTACTTATTTGGTTTTTTTGCCCGCCTGCAAAGTCACAATATTTGCTGAAATTTATAATGTAAATGGTTGTAATTTTTTTATTTATGAACCGTTTGAAATAAAATAAACGCTAAATGTTAAAGGAAGCTGGAAGACTATACAATAGAAATTGCATTGCCGTTTCTGAGATTAGCGTTCACAAACAAACAGAGAAACAGAAAAGAAAATTAAAAATATTTTTTATGGGTTCTATTATATTGATAAATGCCTCTTATAATATTTTTCTCATATATCTTCTAAGTACAGACAGCGATCAGTTACATTTTTATTATATGTATGGATTATCTATACTTTTATTTAATGAATAATGTGGCGTAAACGCGAGCTAGACTGATAAGATTACAAATGTCTTTAAGAAGTTGGCTCTTCGCCATATCCGTCTGCCGCTAATCGAGTTTGAACGCTCGGATGATGACTTCGGTAAATGTGACAATATTTAAAAATATCGGGTAAACTAAATATATTTCGAGAGATAATTTTTTCACTTCATGTTTTTACTTTGTTTTTAAAAGATATATGTATAAATGGATCAGATATCTCATATTGTAATTTGATAGTATCTTACGATGACGTCATCGTTGGAGGTGTCTTATGGAACACCATGGCTATGGGTCAGTTCCCAAAAATCTATATAGTCCACAGATTTTTTATTACATTCGTATTTTATCTTAGTATTCTATACTCTATACTCTTTAATTGCAATTTTCCAATTATTTTACTGCACGTATAAAAAAATAAAACTGTTTAATAAATCGCAAAAACCTACAAAAGGAGTAAAATCTGTTGAAACTAATCATGATTTATTTAATTTTTTAAAGTGTTATTCACAGACTAAAGAAATTGATTAAGACATATTTAGAAAGACATGATTAAGACATATTTAAAAATTTGAACTCTTGAAGGGTGCAGGTTCAAATTTTCTATACGTTTTCTAAATAAGTCTCTTTCACGATTCATTTATTTAAACAGAAACCGGGTCGATGTTCCTCTAATCCATTTAGCCGTAAAGTTTTTAGTGAAGATAAACTAAAAGAAGTTTTCTCCTAAAGTAACACGTGTCCAGCCTCCGAAATCTGTAGACCAGTATTACTGGGTATTAGCGACCAAATCCACGACGAAATACAGGACGTAGAGAATATTGGGTGAGATTTAGCTCAAGAGCAATCGAATACTCTTTACGGAATATTGTAGATATTTCTCAAAATACTATGCTTATATATATACTAATGTTTATATAATTAATTAGGAAGTTAAGAGTCATGTAAAATTTAAATTTATAAAAGTAAACTGGTCTTACGCTTTTTCTGGCACAGCTTCCCCAAGACCCACTGATAGAAACCAAAAACAATTTAGTAAAAACCCAGAAAAACTTAGCGATATAATATTTAGTTCTCTACTTTCCGCTAGAATTTTAGACGTTGTGTGTTGAGTGGAGTTTTGAGAGCGAAAAAATAAACATATTCTAAGCGTATTTTTCCTACCAGTGAGGAGCGAGTCTATAACATCGGGTTTCCATAAATGTAAACTCACACTGCGCCAATATGATGTTGCATCAGAATTAGTTAAGGAGGTGCATAGTGGAGTTGCCACAGGGTCGATGAGTACATTGGATATAGAGCTTTAAGCTTAAAAAGTAACTTTGTATGATTTTCCCACATAGCAGGGTAGTCAGAGAGAAGCTAGTGTCAAGGCACTCCGTTCTCTACATATATTGTATTGCATTACTTGTTAATTAATAATAGTCTGAATTAATTTTCAAATATACGACATTTTATTTTTTGTGAAGAATTGTATTTAAATTTTACAATAGAACGTCACAGCTATAAATTAAGCTAACAAAACCAAAAAAATAAATATGCAATGCGCGTTGCATGGGAATTAATGAGGCTTCTCTGGAATAAAATAAATCTGACAACAAATTGACATAGAACGATTTCAATTTATTTTGCAAAGTTAATGTTTTAAAATAAATAACGTATAATTTGTATTCCATACGTGGAAAACATTTAAAATCTTAAAGAATTAATTAAAGTTTTGTAAAATATATTTAGAAAACATATAAAAATTTAACGTATCGGGAATCGAACCCGCGTCTCTAGAAAACCGTCCAAGTGCAGTGTTGTTTTGTTTGTCACATAATTTTATTATGCGCATTAACTTGGATAGATACAAAAATAATAGGCAGATACAAAAATACAAAAGAGTAAGGAGACAGTTATAGATTAATTTAGTATCTAGCTATATCTAGTTGACATTTTCACTTCCTTGGTATGATAAGTCAAAAAATCGTACTTTGTTTCGCCCCTCAATATATTGAGTATACAAGATAATCTTTTCCGCAAATGGAATCTGTAATACTTTATAAAATACTAATAACGACTACAAGTATTTAATTATATCATATATATTTACGTGTATAAAAATATTGTAATAAAAATATTGTAATGTAACATAAAAAAATATTACGTGAAGGAAAAATTATATTTGGCATATATAGTCTATATAAAGATTGCATAAGAAGTGCAGAGAGCCAATATTTTTTATAATATATTAAAAATACATTAGATTTGTAAAATAAATATTACACAATCTATGATGACTATTTGACATACACTTTTGTATAGTCCCACACAATTTGCCAAAACAATGAGTATTTCGCAGAGCAACGGGACTCGCAATCATTGAACAAAAAAAAGTGACGGTTTCTGTATTATTTCACCTTTTATTGTTCTTACCAGACTAAAAAAGAACAAGGCACATTTATACTATACAAATTTATATAAGTATCAACAATAGATTTCTAAATATTTTACTTGTTTTCAATAGTTTAGACTTACTTATTGTTATTCTATAAATTGTCCCCTGACATGTTTTATCAATATCGGCCACGTATAAGGTTATCGCTGTATATTAAATGAGTTTAATGGAAGCAGGTTTGTCGGTCAGATGGATAAAACTAACATTGTTATATTACAAAAAACTTTATTACCTATTTTTTTATAATTTCTTTTAAGTAAGTAATTTTAAAGCTGTTTAAACATCATTTTATACAGTTTATTGATCGATTATTTTTAAATAAACCTTTTAATTGTAGTTTTAAAGTAAAAACTTTACGTGAAAGCTGCCTTATTTTTGCAATAGTAGACTATAATATCAGGTAGTCATAGGCATAAAAAAGCCTAATTGTACTTGAAATGATATTTCTAACACATTTAATAATAATAAGATAGGGTATAATATACTTTTTTCATTTTGAGTTTTTTTGGTTTGTTAAGGTAAATGGAAAATGATTTTAGTAAATTAACATTAAATTACTTTTAAAAGAGTGTTTATATAAACAATTTTTTAATTACATTGTAAAATTTGAATTTCCTATCGTGAGCAGCGGGTTGTTGCGCTCACTCCAATTAATTTTATGCTTTAATTAAACCATAGCCGATATAACTCACACCTATTTTATTTGTTTTCACTTCATATAACTTAAAAAATAATTTGAACAATAAAATACAAATATTTTTTTACATTTTTAAAGTGTTATTCACAGACTTATTAAATTGAAAAACATATTTTTATAAAACGTATAAAAATTTTACGCAGCGTGATTTGAACCCACGCGTCTTGCAAGCTATGGAGCGATATATTAACTGCTAACAATAGTATAGGTCCACACGAGTATATCGTATGGCTTAGCCGTAGAGTGCTTGGACAGTTTCCAAGAGGCACGGGTTCGAATCCAGCTGCGTTAAAAAAATTATACGTGTTTAAAAACAAAGTTTTAATTTTTTGTCCTGCAAAGAGTACATAGAGAGAACATAGTGTTAAGACACTCTGTTCTTTCTTTTTGCCCGAATTTAAAACATTGTTGACACGTGTTCAGTGACGGAACTCAACGGCGCGATTTGTGTTACCAGAGCGGGAAAACGAAAATATATATATAATCATTTTCTGAGTACAACATTGAACCCACGACCATATCGTGTACAGTCCGGTGGTGTACTACTGCACCTCGATGTCATTTGGCCATATTAAATCTGTTGCTTATAATTATATTTATTTATTCGATAATTCCTAGAGCATTTTTTTCAACAAAATTGTGCATAATATATAATTTGCTATTGGTGTGGAGGAAAAAAACAATGCTTTGTAAACAAGTCGTCAAAGAACGCTAATATATTTTTATCATCACTCATTTCACGAGTTATGTTGGGGCACCTACTAAGGGATGCTAAATTCCCACTTTGTCTAATAAAAGCGGGCAAGTATTTTTATATATTCATACTAATATATTATAAATGCAAAATAACTCTGCCTGTCTATCTGTCTTTTACGTCATCATGGCCAAACTGTTGAACCGATTGTGATAAAATTTTATATACATATATTTGAGGGCCTTGGGATGAACATAGGCTAAGGCTACCCTTTACCCTTTTTTTAGGTTTTTCAGGAATTTCATTGTTTTACGAAAAGGCCGCCGAAAATACGAACCAGCTATAATTCACGCGGGCGAAACCGCCAGCGGGTCGTTAGTTATTAATACAAGTGAACAGTTCTATGATTCGATTTGAGTGCAATATAAACAGCAAAACAAAAGACGAAACACATTTATTTCTTCAACTTCTTAAGCTTGAAAATTGTAAATCACTAATTATTCAATATAATATATTAAGTAGTTTCATAGAATCAAATTTTAATATCAAAGTAGTTTGTTGTATGAATTCAAATAAATGGACCTGACACTGCAGACAACTTTGTCAATATATATTTTTTTATAATATGTTTACACGAGTCTTTCTGTTTACATCACCCTTTTAGTTCACCCTACCTCCTCTCTGTCCCTAGAGCTTAGATCTTTTATATCTTCGCTTCCTAGCCCTGTGCTGGTCTTGGGTGATTTCAACACTCATCACGCTTTATGGGATTGTTATTACTGTGATGGATTTTCATCTTCGTTGGTAGACTGCATTCTCAATTATGGCTCACCGAAACGCAGAGTTTATCCAAATAAGAATCCTAGGACTGCTGTTGACCTTTCCCTGTCCTCTCCATCTCTTGCTTTTCAACTATCATGGTCTATTCTTGCTTGGTAGCTTGATATCGCTACACATGGTAGCGATCATTTTCCTATCCTATTATCTATTAACAACACTTCCTCCCACATATTTTCCTAATTCCACGTCTAGGTGTGCATATCGCACACCTGTGCATTTGGCCAAGAGCAGTGTCAGGGACCACTCACTGTGTGAATGTGGTATAGACGAAGGCTCCGCTTCCCACATCCTTTTTTCCTGTCCCAAATTAATTCCTTTTAAAGTTCCCCGTTCCCTTAATATTCAGTATTTGTTAATGTTTGTGTTTAGTCCTTTTCCAGTTTGTGAATTTTTATGTATATATATCAAATATAATAATATAAAATTATAACCTAACCCTTTTGTAAAATATTATGTATTTCTAACTTACTTTGTAAATATTTGTTTGTTTTGTTATATTGCTGTATTGTGACTGGATCTCCTTCCAAATAATAATCTTTAATAGTATAAATTTATCTCGTCATTACCGATCAATCTCCTTCGTGTATTTTCCATACAACTTGACATTGGCGAAGTGATGTCAACTTGCAAGTTCGAAGCGCCATAACTGAAGAACAGAACTGAACAGTTGAGATGAGCAAATTTCATATTTTAGATAACATAGATATTATATTCTAAATGAAATGAAGCTATGAAGACATCCATTAGTTTCTGAGAACGTCACTTTGGAAACGGAGAACAATTAACTAAGCAATGTCTTATCATTTCATTGTCAGATTCGTTGAAAATCTCACACAGAAACGGGAGACGTTTAATCTGAAGTGCTTTTTGTTCAGTGTTTTACTTTAAACGCACGTATCCGAGTCATTTGAGCTTGTTATTTTATAAATTACACTTCGCCACATACCGCATTTGTAGTCAAAAGCAGGGGTATTATGCAATCAAAGAAATAGTGAAAAAATGGTCTATATAATACTAATACAACTATATAATAGTAAAATATTGAGACCATAGAAGTTGTGGCTTCGATCCCTTTTTAGTTTTAGATAATGATTATATTTAAATGACTATCATTTCTCCGTTCTGGTAAGTCATAGCGCGCGTTGAGTTCCGCCATTCGTTTTGTATTTAGGTGGAAAATGGAGAACGGAATATCTTGTCAATAGGCTGTCTGTCTATACCACTATGCGGGAAAATGTAAAAAAAAAATATTTATGTAAAATATCAGCCGAATTGCGGCAAGCAATCAGCAAAATTGAATGATGAAATGTATTTAAAATGCAAACATTATTGCCTATAAACCAGATCATCTTTCAACCAGATTCCTATCCAAATGCTTTCTATATGACCTATTTTAAAAGCCTACTTTTATGAAAGGGTTTTGCATTTGGAACGCTGACGCTCAGTAATACTAGACTTATGGATTTTAGGCTTTTTTACAAAAAAATACTGTTTAGTTTCTCTTTATCAATATATATTGTAACAAAATAAACGAAAGAGTTTGTAGTGCTGGCTAAGAAAATTGAAAGCGATTTGTACATTACTTAACTGTACAATTGAATTTAACTTCTTTAAACATTTTATTACATAAATCAGGCTTTACATTACGCTCTTTAAATATCGAATTTCTTGCGACTTTCTAATCTTTGTTGAAAAGTGTATCGTTAAACTGACGGAGTACTTTTTAGAGTTCAGAAGTTGTCGAGTCACATTTTATAAACTAATTAAAGTTTCGCTTTTGTATTTACGCTGAGGTTCAGTTTGAAGGTTGTAAATCTATGGGGGAAAATATTGCTTCTGTCTAAATTGATCTACTAAATAATGTTAATTAAAAGTATTTTAAAACTATAACTGTATTAATCTGTATACAAGATTTTAAAATTATTATAGCTACAGCTTGTTCCACAAATTATGGAAAATGTCATAAGACTTAGTAACAAAAGTGTTTCTGTACATTGAATGTATTTAAGGATAATAATTTAAGAAGGTGAAAAAACAGTAATAGAATATGAATCTGTCTTTTTTGTCTGTCTGTATTTTCATGGACTAAAAATATACATGGTAAAGAATTCCACTAGTCTTGTTAACTTTTTACTTTAAATATAGATAATATAATTACGATGTGATATAAAATATTTGTAAAATGTATTTATTATAAAAAAATATTTTTGTAATTTTTGTCTTCGTTTTTATCGCATACGCCTTTGTCTTAATTCCTCCTCACATTTTTACACCAGCAAAAGGGTAAAGACTGAATGCTGAAACGTTTTTGATAAACATAGTTCTACAATTTAGATAAGATATTCTATATGACAATAGCAATTTTTTTTTCATTTTTTTGGCCACACAAATCCTTATATATAAACATTGTACATACTATAATATAGTTATCATATAAAAGAAAATTTATATTAAATATTATAACCCTTTTAGAGGAATTTTCTATGTCAAAATTTACAGTAGTCAATATGAAAGCGTAAGTATGAAAATATTGATAAAAAATTGGGAGTTTTGAAAGCAATTACATTAAAACTTGCCAGTATCGGGCTCTTAATATTCTAGATGCAGGTTATCTGCCTAATGGTATGACGGAGTTATGAAACCGTGAACCGTTATCGAGTTACAGTCATATTTGCATAAGCTATTTTTAGATCATACCTGTATTTTTATCCCAGTCGCTCCAAACGTCTAGAAAAAAACAAAAGTCAAATTAAGCAATTAACTAAACAAAGAAATAAAAAACAATTGCTGTCGATATGAGGTAATTGAATGGTCAAATTTAATCCGATTATATTGATTCATAGTTTGTTTCATAAGAGGCCTTACATAATTGAAATAAATTACAACATTGAAATATTACCCATTTTTGCACACTTAAGAGATATATTGGTTTGTAAAGTTGAATACTGTAGAATTCATCATCGTATTCGTTCCTCGATAAGTTAGTTAAAAAGTTTGTCATTTTTTGTCAGTTCAACTGTTTTTGTTATAATATATATTTTTTATTGTTATACATTTACTTATTTCAGAGTAGATTGAGAGAACCTAACAATAAAACACTCCAAACTTCACTTCCACATTATGATGCCATCGTAGCTTACTTTATTTTATATAAAAAACTAAACTAAGTAGTAGATGTATTGAACTAAACGCGATTCTGGTATTGCGACTGAAATCCCACAAACAGAAATATCGCCATGTCTTCAATAAGTTAATAGCTAATAAAATTTTGCGTAAGTAAACGCAAAAGACATAAAGCATAAATTCCATCTGAAATTTTAGTTCTAAAATGAAAGAGTTCTTTGTCTCGTAAAAATAGACATAAAAATCAATGTAGAAACCGACCGGGTGTAATTTTTTATTTCCTCAAACGCTATCGGATCATTTTATATTCAGGCCAGAGAGAGATAAGGGATGATATTTACAGCTCCACACAAAGCATTCAGCAATGAGGGAATTCATTCTTTATTGTAAGGAATGGCAGGTGAATGGAAATGAACATTTCGAACAAAAATGTTTTTTGCCGGTACACTAACATTGCGAAGACGCATATAAGAAGATTGTTTTCGTATAGTAGAATTGAATATTTGTATGAGGAAACCACTAAGGGAAAGCTGAAAGTTTTGACGATTATGTTCGTGTATTGTTTTTTAATGTTTTCTTTTTGATAAGCTTTTATTATAAAAGCTTATCAATAGGAGGAGGAGGCCACTCTCTCCGCTATGGTACCTAAGAAAAAGAGCAGCTTTAAGTTCCGCAACTCCACGTGCAAAGTCTCGTTTTCTATTTCGGCCGGAATGCCTACATTTCTATGCGAAAAAAAGCGTAAAGCTGAAAAAAAAACAATAATAATATCTATATGAACACTTTTTTATGTTTAGAGGTTCATTTCACATGCAGTGTTTGTGATGTGGGGTCAAAATATAAACCTGCATATAACTGAAATCTGCGTAGAAGGTATTATGAAATTACTTATTCGCTTTGATTCTTGGGTTCCATATCGCATATATTATGTAGGTACATGTATCGTTGGTTGTATTATTAGAAGGAACCTAGGAAAGTTTCTATTGCTCCTACTTAAGCTTTCCTTAAACTTTTGTATTTTAAACCTGAATCTAGTAAGGTGAGGCGTTAAAGGTGGCTTCCACATTCTCTACACATGCAAGCGTTTGCGAAATTGCAAGAATTTTCCCATTAAACCATGATGATGCAACTTTTACCGTCAAACTTTATTATACGCTTACACTTACTACTCGTGTAGGTGACACGAGATGTTTTGTTTATTTAGTATGGTAATGTAGTAAATTATTTGTATCATTTTTTTTAAAGTGTTTATTACACACTTAGGAAATTGAAAAATGCATATTTAGAAAACGAAAATTTGAACGCAGCGGGATTTGAACACGCGCCTCTTGAACGGTTTTCAAGAGGCGCAGGTTCAAATCCCAAACGTATACAAATTTTGTATACGTTTTCTATTTAGAATTACATATTTATACATATTTATGTATATTTGTATCATATTTATATATCATATTAAATGTCGTTTATGCTGTTCTTACAACAGCATATAGCATAGTAAATACTTATATGAATAGGATCTTAGGCTTTCGCTATTTTTGCACATAATTTTTTTATAAATTAAAAATATTTTTGGGTATTCACAAGTATATTTTCAAAAATCCGTTTACAGTAGTCTGTGGTCAGGTAGACTATAGTTTTCTGAAATTTATCTGCTTATACGTCATTAATTCGCTTAAAATAGTTTCATTCAATATTCATTTAATTTAAGTAAATTATATTATAATTCGTAGTATAAGTACAACAAAAGTTTGTGGTAACATCACACATTACACTATACCAAATTTGTGATTATTTAAAAAAAAAAACTGAAGAAATTTATTTTTGCACAAGCTCGTATATTAGAACGTAGAGCTCGGCCACCGGCATGTCCTAGCCGGAACGATTTGTTGCGGTCACAATTTGTGGATCTGCAACATTTCAATTACTGGATGCCAATTAACTACCTCTATAAAACAATCAATTACATCGCGAGATTATCTTTCCTTAATCAAACGAAATGCCCTTAACGATTTGTATGTTTCACGCTTCAAGCTTCACGCTTTCACGCTTTTTCCCGCGTAGCGTGATAGTCACAGAGATCCTAGTGTCAGGACACTCTCATCTCCACATGTGCTTAAACATATTTATATCTCAAATAAAGACAATACAGTCACTTTACATGAGAACATTAACTAAAGTTTACTAGTTCTTATAATTTAACAGCCAGTCTTAATACTCGCGCAATGTTTTTATCTACAAGAAACAGTAGAAGTAAAGTAAGGAAGCAGTGGATAGTTATATTTTTTTTATTTATATATATTTGATAAATACTAGTAAATATAAAGTACAAAATATATTTAACATGTACATTTCAAGTGGGTAGGATATGCCCTTTGATTGTGAAGTTGTCGTTACAGTGAGCGATTATACAATACTTTTATAGTATTACTTGCATTTATATAGTATTATTTAGATTAATTTATGAGAATACGTCAGGTTTTTTTTCATTTTCTTCTTCTTTTTCTTCTTTTTCTTTCACTGTGTTCACATTTTTATACGTTTTCTAAAAATAAGTTTTTCGATTTCCTAAGTATGTGAAAAATACTTTGAAAATGGTAAAAATACGTCGGGGTAGTTTAAATTTAACAATTAGTATAAGTAGTTGTAGTATAAAGGTACAATGAGTTATTTCTATAACATTTTTATAGTACTCATTTTATAAGTATTTATAAGATTATATTTACTTAATTTAAATTTAAAAACATTACCAGTGCTAGATTACATAATTAAATTTCCTGTTAACTTTACTCTCAGATTTAAGTAAGCTTTTTAAAAAAAATAGTTTTCTAAGTAAGCTATTCAATGAAATACAGCTTTATCACAGTAATTTAGTGATATTATTTTAAATGTAGCAGAGTAAAAAAAATCTTATCAGATTTATTTTACCATTATTTTATTCAATTATAATCATTAAATCGAACTTCCTCCAATCGTGCTTTGAGAGTCACACTCAACACTCTACCATAGCAGTTCAACCAATTGGCTATAATTAGCTACGCAAGTAAGAGCTGGCCATATTAAACAGGGCAAAGGCAAACGGCTCAAAGCAACGGGTGGATTATGAATATGTCACACTGGAAAAGCAATTTATTGCGGTCACGAATTGCGGTTACGTTATGTTTTGGTTACAGACAGTTGGGCGGACGGACACGCGTTGTCTTTTACTATTATATTTTATTTAACTTCAAATATATGTATAAGTTTGATTTTAAATAATTACACGTTTATTTACGTCCAGCCTTTAGATTAGGGAAAAATAACCTAATGACAAGACACTCTGTTTTCCATTTTCACAAAAATTCAAGACACTACGTGTTATGTGGTGGTATTCAATATCGCGTTTTATCTTCAGAGCGGTCAAATAGAACATCGATAAATTTTGAACGTATTGGGATTCAAACCCGCGCCTCTCGGAAACCGTCCAAGCGCTCTGATTGCTAAGCCATGCATCTCTGTAGACAGATTTAAAAAAAATTCTGGTGCCTTATAATTATTCATCTTTTTAAAAAATATATTATGGTTTGAATGAATATAGTATGAATTTAGTAGTTTTTAATGATGAATTATGCTGATACCTAATTTAAATTAGTTTTAGTATCAAAACGCTCGTAAATGTAATGGAAGGAGATTATTACCATAATTGATTGTAAAACAAACTTCAGCTATTTGAACGGCAAAATTGGTCAGCCTCTAGGCTTTTCTGTAGTTTGTACTGATGTCACTTGGATATTTAAATTTTTTTCATAATTTAGAATGTAGCTAGGAGCTATAATGTAATATTAAATGTTAGAGTAAACATTTGGGTCACAAGTTTTTGGTGCAATTACTAACCGACCAGCCAGCTGTTGACGGCACTTCAAAGCCAATTTGCGTAGTATTATTTATTATGCAATAATTTGTTATAAATTATTTCTAGAAGTCACAAATTCATCATTTAATAATTTAAAATATAATATATAAACTAAATATAAATTAAAATTATACTACATGAATTGAAGCTTTTTAAACATTTACGTAATTTAAGAGTTAACTAACTCATGTATAATAGTGTTAACCACAACTTTGTAAGTCGAATTTCAAATTTAAAGTTTAATTCACGAGCTCGTAAAAGACCTGTGTTGGTTGAATTATTTTATTTGCCAGCTTAACCACGCTGGAAATGTAATTTTAAGCTGTCTACATATTAGACCTTAAATGAACGCTCCTACAATAAACTACATGTAAAATATATTTTCAGCGAACAACGGACTGTGATTGTTGTAATTTGTATGATAAATGTAATCGGATTACCAAAATTTAATTTTCACGGTTCATATTTTATTTACTAATATACTAATAGTACTCTACAAGCTTAAAATGTGAATAAAAAACTTACAGTTTCGTGGGTAACAAATATTCCTGAAGATCGTCACTTTAAAATAAATAAATATTTCGAGGTTTAGAGTTAATTTATATGCTGTAGAAGTAGGCGCGGGAGATATAACAGCGAGATCTCTTTAAGCCCTACTAAAAGATGTCGACCTGTCTAGAACTGTCATCAGCTCGATTCCAGCACATTTATCGAAAGTGGCATTAGTAGGATTTTTACAAATTTGGTTAGACACAGAACTGTGACAGTGGACGAACTCTCTTCCAGCTGATTAAAATAGTGGGTGCATGCATTTTAAAGGGACCTTTTAACCTATGCAAGTCCCTGCCTCGAGCCCCTCTTTCTGGAACGCCCGGAACCCGCACGGTGAATCCATGGAATTCTAAGGAGTTTCTTCTTAAGTTCACATACTATGTAGTTTGAATCAACATATTATTATTTTAATATTATTTATTTGAAAGTTTTTTTATTTCTAATCATACTTAACTTAAAACTAAACTACAAGCCGAATTTTTGACATTGGCAATTTTTTTTATACTTTTTTAGTTATAATTCTATACACTTACCTAATACATATAGTGGGACTGTTGTTCTTCTAAGAATTTTTACGTTGTCAATGCTCCGTGCCATATTTTAATCAATCACATCGATTTTAACATTTTTAAAGGGTTATTGGCACACTTACAAAATTAAATTAAATCGAGCTTACAAAGAACGCTCCATCTTAGAATTAGAAAGTTCCATCAAGTATACTTAATATAAATATATAGAAAGTTCCACTAAGTATACTTAATACGGATACATATGTATATCAAATATTTCTTGGAAAGTAATTAATTAGTCTAAAAGTCAAATGACATGTTACCATTATTCTCTTGAAATTTTCCAATGTTGAAGTGGAAATTGACGAGCTCACTGAGAATTTAACTTTAAAGTAATAAATTAACGTCAAAAAACATACCGCGTTACGTAATGTGGGAGCATTGTTTGATGTAGCAAAATTAGATTTCGGTACAGTGTTGATATAAAGGCACGTTATTCGTTTGGAATTAAATTTAAAAAAATAGTTAAATATTAATATAATTGTAAATACTAAAAATGTAGCTCAGGTACACTTAGAAACGACAATAAACATTTTATAGCCAATAAACTAATTGATATAATTTTATTTTTATTCTATAGACCCGGGTCTCTGTCGGGATCTCGGGTTACCTGATGGTAAGTGATCAGCGCCGCCTACGACCTAGTGTAACACCATAAGAGCTACAGGGATGTTGCCGGCCTGTAAGGTGGAAATAGACGCGCCTTTTGAAGGTACCCATGTCAAATCGGCCTGGAAACACTGCCGCTGGTAGGCCATTCCTCAGTTGAGTGGCACGTCGAAGGAAGTTCCTACAAAACTGCACACTAGTAGAGTGCCACGTATCCAGATGGTGAGGATGGTATTTGAGTCTGGTGCATACTATGCGGTTGAAAAATTCAGGGGCAGGAATCAAGTCAAACAGTTCCCCAGGACACTCCCCACTATAGTGAACTGTTTATCTAGTTCAAGTGATAACACGATTTTTTTACCTTTACGCCTGTTGCGCGACTTTCTCCATTTAACCAATTTAGTAAGATTATTTACGTAAAAGGTTTAAATTTAACACCTTATATAACCAAACACCGGAGTTTTTTTCTGTTTCGCGTCAGGCTGATGGGTAAGGAAATCGTAGTAAAAAGCAATTCTCTTTCTTTATTAAACCATTTTACTGACATAGTTCATATATAAGGTTTAAATTTCAAACTTCATATCAACAAAAACCACGTTTAAACTAAAGAAAATATATATAGATACAAAATTTATCTAGATTACAGGCTGTCTTTTATATTTTATATTAGTCTTTTATATAAGTAAAATCCTACAATATCCACATTTATATATTTAAAGAAAATTAATTATGCACAAAATATTATTTTTTTAAATGCAATTTTATTTTTAATAAGTGCTAACCTATAATTTAATATTATAGAAAAGCAATTCTATCGTTTGAATATTATTGAATGAAAGTGTATATAAATCGTAATGAATGCAGAAGTTAATTTGATTTCTATTTATAAAACCTAACGCAAATCGCAAAATTGAAAAATAAATATTTTTCAATCATTTCTTATTATGTAGATTACTCTTATCACACAGCCTCAGACTACCGGCGAAGCTTAACCAAGTTTAAATACTTAGATAAGAATAATTACTTAGAGTCCCAAGCATTTTTTTTCTACGCTTATGATTGTATCATGTATGTATGTGTCCGCCCTAGTTTGAGACATTGCCTCTACTGGCACGTTCGTAGCGCGATAATTCCTAACTGAACTGAGACATTGCGGCGTTTAGTTCAGTCATAGAACTAAACACCGTAAAATCATTTAAATATAAACATGGCCACTTTTTGGTGAAATTAGATTTACGTTTACCATATTTTTTTACTCCTATTACTTAAAGCTTTCAAGGATATTCATAGAGCAAAGTATCTCTAATAGAGTCCAGTCCAGTTTTTGTAATTTATTGCGTTTTGGCTTTTTGTCTGGAGGTTAGTCTGGTTCCATTTATGTTGTTTTCATTTAAGTCCTACGGTCCTCGAAAACAAAGTTACGGCAACTAGTAGTAAATAGATAAAAAAAAACATTTTGTTTTTAGATTTACGTATGACTCGTATCATGGGTAGACAGTGAATTAATTTCAGTTTATCTTAGAAACATTAGGCGTAGGATGATGGAGCCTAAGGCCGCATTATATTTAACAAGACCAGGGAAAGAAAATTATTATTTTCAACCTCAATACTGCCTGGTTCTCGAAAAATACACATTGTTAATTATGTTGAAAGTGTATGTCAAACACAAAGTCCTAAGTGTAATATTTATTTTATTAATTGAATGTACTTTTCACGCATTATTAGATATTGGCATCTTGCACTCTTCCTCAATATAAGTTTTTTAAGATTGGCAAATTATCATACTCATCCAAATTTCATACAACACCTTTTACTATCGAAAAACTAATTTCCTTCTCGTATTAATAAACTGATGATATATACTATACTATTAACCAATTATCATTTTAATAATTAGACAAATTTACCCAGAAATGTTTTGTTCAAGAATTCTAACAAGTATGTATTGAACTTAGAATTTTATACTTCGACAAACAAATTAATCTATACTGTAAAAATACTAAATATTCAATCTACTAATATTAAAAATAAATAAAAAGCCTTGTTCAGAGAATCTCACTGTTAGTTATAGACTTTGCTTAAAGCAGAACCACGACAAAACTTTGTGCCGAATTATGTGCTGAGGATTACAGGATACAGCTTAAAGTTAGACCGCTAAAGAAAGGCTTGCCGGTTCATTTTACAATCAGTATGAAAATATAGTCATCAATGTCATCAATCAATATTTAACTAGAGCTTTGTGTAATTTGAAGTTTATATATTGTAACATATTCTTAATTTTTATTTAAATTCTTAAAAATACAGTACTTTTCTATATTTTATAACGTTTTTTTTACCTTCACATATTTGAACTCTATGGTAGCTAAAGTATATAAGCTGAAAATAAATCACTAATTTTACCATCTAATTCAAGTAACGGTGAGATGGTTTGTACTACTAAGTCGGGAGAACAGGAAAGATTTAAATTATATACTCTAATTCACGTGCCAAAGTACATTACGAAGGCATACCTGCCTGGATTACATCTTGTACAATTTACAAAATAATTAATTACTATGATAGCGGTGTTGCTAGTGGCCATTGTTCCAGAGAATAAGATTTATTATAAAAGGAACCACAAAATTGTCACTTCCAACCATTTACAGTAAAAGCTTATGTGGGGGAACAGAAAGACTAAGAAATACTTTGATTTTATATTTGAAATGAATTTTACAACATTGTGTATTTGACATATTCTTCTATACAAGTTATAATCACATTTTTAAGACAACAAATTTTTAACGCGTGGACAGGTCTAGTCTTTTATTTTTTTTTGTCATTAGTAAAATTTTAACATTATATACTACAACTGCTTTAATATTATTTTTTAAGTACATAAAAATAAAAACAGATATATCTATATTATAATAATAATAATAAAGCCTTTATTTCATAGATATTACAAATGAATGCTTTTTGATTGATTACATATTAAAATGTAGTAAATGACATCGACAATTGTACACCCTGTATGCCCTGTTTTAGCAAAGACCTCCTCCAATTATTTCCATTCTAATCTATTATTTGCTTTCCAAGTCCAGCAATTTCCTGCTATATTCTTAATCTCATCTACTGTCATACGCTAGTATCCTCTCTCTTATTTACCAGGGTTACCAGAGAGTACTTAGTTTTCAGACACTTTAGTCTTTACTGACTTCATATAGAAATATTGTACTTATAAATAAATGCTTTTAATGAACACTAAACAGTAAAATATATGAAGTAAGTTATAAAAATAAATCGCTAACTTCTACCAGTAACATATATGCACCTTATTACCTGGTTAGGTAACCTAACAATGGTATTTGAGGATATGCATTTAAAATGCAAGAGTTGTCAAGTGCAGACTGCGCTAGCTCTCAACCAGATATTAAGGCTGGAGTGTAGACCGCGGTCATATTAAAAACTAGTTTGCACAGACCGGGAACATTTATAATTCTGAGCCGTAATAAATATTTAAAGAAGTACTGTTTTACAATTTTCTGCTTTTTATGAAAAGGAATCTCACTTGATATTTCTGGAGAGAAATTTATTGTTTCGTGTTTTTTGTTTTTTTTTATATATTTAGTAGTAAAACAAATTGTTAAAACATTTTTAAATAACTTACTATATTTGGATAGTAGAGATTTCCTTTGTTGTAAATATTCAAAGTAATGTACAAAAAATAAATCAAAAGATTCCTTTTCTTGACTTATTATTCGTAAAAAATGTGGTAAGTCCTATTTTACAGTTAGATACCAATACGTGATAATAATACTTCACTGTACCTCAAAGAACGATACCTTGTGGGTATCAAATTGTAATCTACTAATTTTTAACTATAATAGTATAACAAATTAGTTTAAAAACGAATATCCTAGCCGTTCTGTATTCCGGTGTTTAAGCACATCCTTGAAATTTCCGATCTTGCCATTGCAAGAACTGGGTCAAAATAACGTTACAGGGTTTTCTTATATTGATTGGTTGATTAATTTATATAGAGATAGATAGATACAGATGAAAAAGACATATTTAGAAAACGTATAAAAATTTGAACGCAGCGGGATTTGAACCCACGCCTCTTAAAAACCGTTCAAGCGCTCTGACCGCTAAGCCATGCGTTCTACATCCAGTTGCGTCGAAATTCTTATACGCTTATATTTGTTACAACTTATATTTGTTGTTAGCATCTCTGTAGAGAGATTTTTACAAATTTCTGCTACCCAAAGATTATTCTACGAATAATCGTCTGGCAAGAGAGAATGCTATTTATTAAATATATATATTTATTAACATTTTTTTTATAATGGGTTTTTTGTAACGTATAAAAACGGGTTCAAATCCCGCTGCGTTCAAATTTTTATACGTTTTCTAAATATGTCTTTTTCAATTTCCTTAGTGTGGGAATAACACTTTAAACAAAAATGTTAACAAAAATATAGATACAGATGAAGCTAATCAAAGAGTGTTATTAAAACTTAGGAGCATTTCATCATTAAAAGAGTCAAAAACTGTTCATGATTAATTATGTAGTGATGTAAGCGAAAAGTCCTAGTAACAATATATGAATAATTATTCTACGAACGTATGTTCGTAACCGTCATTAAATTAACGTAGGGCTGTCCCGAGAGATACGACTATGATAATAGCTGTGTCTCACATAGGCAGACTCGCCTTAGCAAGCGCCATTAGTAATGAGATTTTGTTAATTGTTTATTCATTATTCAAATAATACGTATATTTTTGCTAGGTCACTATACAGGATATGCCCTAAAATTACAAAAACAGTTCATATTTCGTTTTCTTAAGTTGTACACCGAATATATTTAGCAAAAATTTTGATAGATTGTACCACATTAAGCACATATATGAGAATTCCACTAAATTCCACGAAAACTACACTGGGACCACTAATATTTTTAACCATTTTTGTTTCTAACATTGTTTTTTTGAATTTTCTAAGTGTGTGAATAACAATTAAAAAATTGTAACATTACTATGCTAATGCTAGCTTATATACTCGTAGAATTCAAATTCTAAAATAACTTATAAAAAGTAATAAGTAGTTATTGGGAAAGATTTAATATAATATTTTCTCTATACATATTAAAAAATACTCGAGTGGCATAAAGATGAAAATTGTGCCTTTTCAAATATTAGTACTTCTCATACTAACCACACGTCCTTATACAAAGCGTCAACGACATACTACAGTCACGTTTCCCTCTAAAACCAAAAACCTCTTGTGTGTAGCAATATCGTTTTGGTTATACAAAAACGCTGAAATTATAATTTTAACACAATGTTGAAAAATTTAGTTATTTACTGTTGCTTTTCTGTGGATAATCAACAAACTAATATTCGTATACTTAATACTACCGACCCGCTAGCGGCTTCGACCGCGTGAACTATAGCTTACACATCAGACAGAAGACAAAAAATTAAAATGATATAAATATAACCATTCCATCGAATAGGATTCAAACCCACAACTATCGCATTTACAGACAGACGCTACCCTACCGTAGCATGATGGCAGTAAAGTTTAATGATTTTTATTTGTTAATGAAAACTGCCCGCTACATTGAACCGTTTTTATATTGACTTGTTTCTTATAGATTAGTTATCGCTATCTATCATGTTTTTGATCAGATTTTCCAGATCTTCTCTTTTCATATGACAATATAAACTGCTTATCACGCTTATCAATTTTTGTTACTGTGGCATTTGCTATTTTCTAATAGTTTATCTAAGCTTATATGGTCCTTCATCAGATGTTCGAAATCTTTAATTTTTATATGTCAATGGCAAATGTGTGTCATATAGATACATTTTGTTATTTCTTACAGTTTAACTGATCTTATATTCTGCATCAGCTGTTTCATATTTTTAATTTTTATGTGTCAAGGGATAATATTCAACATGCTGAACATTTCCACTCTTCACAATAAATTATATCCTAAAGTCTGACCAGGCTTAGAAGGTATACAACAAAAAATTTCATTCAAATCGGTCCATTAACTACGAAGATATGCGTGTACAAACAGACAAACAGACGGTCATAAGTTTGAGATTTATAGATAATATTCTATTACTGCCTTTACATCCCTAGCCTAGCTTGGTTATTCGTTAATATTTTCAATGTACAGACACAATTTTTTTACTGTTTTATTGTCAGTTTATTTTATTAAACAGTAAATTTTAATTGAAATTTATTGAAAAGTCATAAATTAAAATCATTTTTAGAAAATATAAATATAGAAAGTATAAAAATTTTAACGCACCAGGATTCTAAACCGTGCCTCTTGGAAACCGTCCAAGCGCTCTGACTGCTAAGCCATGCGTTCTCGCATTTTCAATTTCCTAAGTGTGTGACACAAGTGTGTAACACTTTAAAAATCGTAAAAAAAGTTATAAGTTATTAATTAATCATCTTCGAATATAATAAGTAAGACTATCTATTTATAGTATGATTTCATTATTCAATAGTAAATAAAGGTCGCTTCTCAACATGTCGGAGTATGGTGTCCTCTCCCTGTTATCGATGCCAATAATTGTATGATATAAACTTATATGATAACGTTTGATGAACGTAATTCAAATTTTTGTTGACAAATGTTATTTTGCAATGTAAATTTAACTTTTATAATATAGTGTAAAGTCCATACTTTAGAGTATATTTACATTATATAGTCCGTATCCATATACGCAGTAAATTTATTTTATTATGCTACAGACATATATAAATATATATATATATATATATATATATATATTTTACTTTTTGGTACAGATTTTATATATAATAATGTTTATATAATTATATACTAAAAATAATTAATTTTACCTAAGCATTTCTAATATAGGGTCTACTAATACACTGTTACACGTGTCCACGCTATATGATTCTAAAAACTTCATATTAGCCTTTATACTTCCCTCCACACACATCATCATCAGAGAATTACACTCATCGTCAATACGAACATACACGATACACCAAATTTGAACTTAATAGGCAAATTTCGTCCTGAACTATGTATTTTTGTAAGTATTATCTATATTTGATATACTATATTTATTAAATATTAAGTAACTTGCGTATTGTAATGGCGGAGAAACCCTTACCTAACATGCTTTTATTAGCTTGTTTGTCATTAATGTATAAATATTTTGAAATGCTTTCTCAATAGCTAATTTTGCACACATTTCCGAATTTGATGACAATAATATTTTTTTATGGTGAGAAACTTATGTCCTTGTGCCTAGACGACCACGATAGCAAGACAATTTTGAAAGCGTGCTAAGTTTAGCTAAAAACTATTATATTAAGGGGTTGTTCTTATTTAGAGATTTTGTATTGCAATGTAGACTATGCTTTAGACGAGGGATGATTTAAACATACCCATGAGGCCCTCGTGGCGCACTGAGACGGCCTCTGACTTTAAACGGTTGTGGGCTCGACTGCCTTGGGAGAATTATTGTATTTAAATTCATTTTAATTGTTCGTAATGGTAAGGTATGAAGAGGAGAACGGATAGGACTTCTATGATTGACATTTGAATATTAATTTCTAAACGATATTCCTTTTGTTCTTGTATTTAGTTTCACGGTGCCTAGAATGTAATCATCACTAGAATCTGTTTATTGTACAAATTCACAATACTATTATATATTCAATACATATGTTAAATATGCACACGAGTAGGTATATTGAATAGAGTATCAATAGATACCATTTCCGTTGTCTGATACACAAAGCAGGTTTTCAATGACACGCTTTATCTCTGCCATGGTACAAGTATAGGAAATACTGTAATAGCTTTCTGTAAATAGAAATATGATAAACAAATGAGCTATGTATTTTTATAATTAGACTAGCGACTAGCTCGCGGCTTCGACCACGTGAACAATAGCTGTTTCGTGTTTTCAGCGGCCTTTTCGTAAAATAATGAAATTCTTGGATGGACAGACAGAATTACTATCGCATTTATAATATTAGTATGGTTATGAACGTCAAAAAACTCGTCGAATATTTAAGTCAAACTAAGGACTTTATTTTCTTACGATTTTAAATCGGTATTTAGTGAAATGTAATGTTATTTCATATTAATTTAAAAAAAAATATGGCAAAAATTGTGTACTTGAACTAGTTGATAGTTGCTTAGAATGGCTAGTTTGTAGAAAGTGTAGGTTTTTTATTGGACAAATTAGATTTTTTGTGTTGTGCCCTTTTCGATACATTTTCCTTACATATAAGATGAATAATAAAATCAAGGGTTATAAAAGGGAGCTATGCCTTTCGTCGGTTTATAGACGAGTTCAATCTCCGATGCTATATTAGAAACTTTAGTAGGGGACTCGAGTGCGTATTACGTTTTATAGGATAGTCATGTGGCACTTATATTCAGATAGTTTAGATTTATTTGTGGAGACAAAGTTACTTTAAAATTTAAATTGTAATTTTTTTTTTTTCTGATATTCTAATTGATATCTTTGCTTAACGATAATATTATATACATGTATAATAATAATCATTAGAGTAATCTTATTTAAGTAAAAAAAAATCGCGGCATCGGATTGTAAAGTATAGGATTGTTTGTGGTTTGCATCTGAACTATATAAAATTGTCCACTCTGGTAACTGGACTATGAAAGGCGTTGAGTACCGCCACTAAACACGTACCTAATATTTTAAAGTTGGAGAAATAATGTACTGTTTGAACACACATTTATATTAAGCATTTCCATACAATTATTAATTCGCGTGGCTTGTACAACAAGTGAAAAAAATATTCAAAACACATTAGTAATTGGCACGTATTTCATAGTACGATATTTTTGACGTCATCGTAACGCTTATAGAAATTGTCTGATTGAACGCAACAGTTGTAAATACAAATTTCATTTGATCTATACAAATTTATTATAAACCTAGCTGCTTCCGCGCACTCGTCGGCTAAACCGCGGCTCGTAAGTTCTATTATTGATGACTTGTAGTTATTTTTCTATACATGGCATATTAAAAAGATATTTCGCAGGACCACGTTGATATTTTCTCCAGAGAAACACAGAGAAAACCTAACACCCTCCGTTTTCCACTCTCCGGCCGCATACGGAACATTGCATCGAAAATGTAAAATTTTAACAGGAAATATATTAATAAGTGAATATATATGTTTGCAATTATTTATGATTCCGTGTGGCTGGACGGAGCATAAGAGGCAGCTATATTTGGAGCACACGTGCGTAAGAGGCATGTTAGTCTATAATCGGGATCGTAAACATTAGGTATGCATTAAATTTTTAAGTTTTACTATTTATTGGTCTTGTGTAAACGTTTTGTAACCATTGTTAAGGTGTTCGAGTATAAAACGCCTTAGATATAGTCTACATGTATATTTTAAAAAAAATGGAGTCATTTATGTTATTATAGAACTCTCGAACTGCTAATAGCAATTACATTCATATTTATAATTGAAGGATATTGTTTCCGGCTTCACTTTTCTCCAGCTTAGCAGACTAACCGGAGAGATCCTGGTGTAAAGACACTCCACTTTCCGCCCGAATCCGAGACAATACCTTTTAATTGGTAGAATTCAACGCCGCGTTTTGTTGTCGCCAGAGCGGAGAAATAAAAGTTATTTACAAATAATCATTCCTCCGAGTGGGAATCGAACCCACAACTATCGCATATACAGTCAGACGCTGTCACACTACGCCACAAAAACCTCTTTTTAAAAAAAGTTTACTAGTGCAAATGCTTTTTCGCCAATTCTTTTGAAAAGTGCCCACCATGGTATTAGTTATTAGTCTTGTACAACTAAAGAATCTATAAAGGTTCAAGTTACCTATATGTTTATATTATAACTAATTATGTCAAAATTTCTAAAATTTGTATTTTTCAAAAAAAAAGAATCGATATTAATTTGTGTAATAGCGAAAGGTGCTTCATATCTTTGTTACAAAATCCTCTTTCTTTTCAATATACTAAGTATTACATTTTAGAATTTTATTTTTCAAAAAAATATTTAAAAATAAAGTATAGGCAGAGGTTGTTTACTACGACAATGAATCAAACCAGGTAATATCAAAATAACAAGATTACAAAAAACAAACTAACAGTCAATTAACGTGTTTAATACAAGGATTCGAGATGATTAAGACCCAATCAAATTGTTAGCTCATTTATCGTTTTTTTTACGAATATATTGTGACTGTAAGTTTTTAAACACTTTATTAACCAGATGGCGATGGATGGATTTTTTTAACATTTTTGATTATATAAGTGTTATTCGCACACTTAGGAAATTGAAAAAGACATAAGAAAAACGTTCTTGAACGGTTTTCAAGAGGCGCGGGTGCAAATCCCGCTGCGTTCAAATTTTTATACGTTTTCTAAATATTTCAGATGGCGATTCTTTACACAATATTTACCGTGCATAGAATACGAGAGGAGAAAAGCAATTTGCTTTGTGTTCTGATCTTTTGTCTACTAAAATGTAGTTATATATGTTGTACGAGTATTATGTAATGTTCTAATATTTGTTTGAATTAGAAACTGAAATTCTGAGAGCAAGGTAGATGTTTTTTTGAAATATATCAAAATGCTATAATATTATACATTATGTATAGTTCTTATTCATATTTTCTATTATTATCCCTATTTTTTTTTCTTTCAACTTGGCACTAGTCCCGGCCTAGCCAGGGTCTGTCTACTCTACTCAATCTCCTCTACGTTGCACGATTTTTGACATCCTCAGTCGTTAGTCCATTGGCTCTCATATCCTGCTTCACAACATCCAGCCATCGCTTCCTTGGGCGTCCGGGGTCTTGCTTCAGGGACAGATATATCAAGGCATATTCTTCTGACATAGTTCTCAGGTCGGCGCGGAATGTGACCATACCATCTCAGGCGATTCTCTTGGAGCTTGTTGTGAACATGAACTCTTCAGCCCGCCTGAGGTGCATAGGCGCTGATTAAGGTAGTAATTACACCCTCACCCATTACCCTTACCCATTCTGAAGCACTTCAGACAACACCTTGGCTACACCAGCTTTACCTGAGGGCGATCAGTGTTTATGAGCCGGTAACCTTGCCCGATGTTCCGAGACTTATTGCCCTTCCAGCGAGTTTCCATTCGGAATTATTCTGCTAAATGTTGGAAATATTATGTAAAGTTAAGAAGAAAAAAATACCCAAATTATCAACGGTAGTTGCTACAAACAGTATAAAATTATTAATGATTAATTAAATACTAATCATTGACGCATAAAATGCACGTCGCCTTATCAATATGCCACTTTGAACAAAAAGTGTTTGTCCAACACATGTTAGTGTTTGTGTGTAAAATTTCTTAATTTATTTAATATACTTCTAATTAATTTTCTTAATAATAAGAGGTTTTCTCCATTTCCTCTCCATATAAATTTTATGTTTGCCAAATTTCATACTCCTTCGTCCACATGATTTTGGTAAAAATAGGACCAAAGTTTTTCCTTACGTATTAATAACTGACAATTGCCGTAGATTTCTATGTATACTACTACACACATATGTACCTTCATTAATTAACTCCTGGATAATCCGTATATAATCAGCTTAATGCATTTAATTAGGCTGTATACCTGTTTGAATGGTTTCCTGTACAGGTTATACAATGGGTATTTCGGCTAAGATTGGAATAAGCTTGCCATGTTTCTATTATATGTCGCTATGAATGATTTGATTGTAGTCTATAGACAATGTATATATATAATTACTAGGCGTGCCCGCGACTTCGTCCGCGTAGAATTCTAAAGGAAAAGTAACCTTAGTTACTCCTTATGACATCAGCTATCTGCCAGTGAAAGTCACGTCAAAATTTGCCAAGCCGATCCAAAGACAAGCCGGAACCAACAGACAGACAAAACTTGTAAAAAATATAATTTTGGTATATGCACCGTATTTACATACTTATGCATCTAGTAGGTTATTTTAATATAACAAGCAGATACTATATTTTATTTATGTTGATTAGATCATCATATAATAATATCTTATTTTTATCGTTTATTGTGTCATTGAAGTTAAAATGAAAAAAAAGTTATGCGTTTCTTTATAGTTTCTTATATATTTATAGTTTAGTATAGTTATAGTTTTTTTCTGTTTTACGCATAACAGTAAAGGGTACTGTTAAAGAAAATAGAAAGAACTGTGAGAAAAATGTACCTTTTTAAATTTCTATTTAAATTTTTTTTTTGCACTAATCCGATATATTTCATATATTCGATAAATTTCGTAATATATAAGTCTTTAAGCAAGATATATCAAATCCCAATGAGAAAACGATCTTACCCAAAGTTAATTATGTGAGAACAATATAATTGACTTGTTTTCTTTGACAATTTGCCAGATAAATTCCATTATGTATGTCATATAAGTTATATTTATAATAGATGACCGTTAATATTAGTCATAAAAAATTACTACAAATTGAGACTTCGCATGACTTTTTCTTATTTTTTTCATAACTAATATGAAATTATTGTGAAAATTTAACAAACGTGAAATCGTGTATAATGTTTTTTAAATAAGACAAATACGCTCTAAATTGTCCTTATCAGCCATTTTAATGTTATTTTGGACACTAATTAGGCTTTGGAGTTGTAGTATTAATTGTAGTAACGGTGAATATACAAAGAACAAGTAAATGTAGCAATTTCCCTTTATAGCAAAGGTTTTAAATAAACGACCAGACTGTTTGTCAATAGCAGCTTGTTAGTGCACTCGTTTTGTTTCAGTTCTTTAAATTAAGATACCTATTGTCGTGGAATAGAACATGACTGTCTATTAATATTTTCAATATATATCTACATGATATATTAATATATTATATTGTTATAATAATAGCTCTTGATCTCCAAAATGACATGCAAAAGTCTTGACATAAATATTGTTACAAAGAGAAACATTTTGTTTACCGTAACATTTATTATATATATATATATATATATACTTTTATTATATATACATTTATTAAAGATATATATATACAGTATGTTAGTATTATACATTAATATAAAACCATTAAAAATATATAACTTTTTGTCACAAGCAGAGGTTTCATTGTACCTATCAATAAACCGGTACACATACATTTGACTAATATCAAGTGTATAGAGGATTTAAAAAATTGTTTTTGTTACCATATTACCATTATTGTTACCATTTATGTAATGCAATCACAGCGATTCGATTCTTTTTCATATAATATTGGGGCGACAAATAAGAAAACACAATGAACATTCATATGATTCTAAATTCAAAAGTAATATTTTGTTTATTTCTAATTATAACAGTATTTATGGTCAGACTAAGTATATTCTTTTTCATAACAGATTAGACTAGTATCACTTGCCTTCCAATCTAGCACTCATTACGCTAAGTAATCTAAAAAGATGTAAACATTTAAGACTCTAAATGGACTTTCTTATGGATCAAATTCAGTATTTTGAACATAAAATTCGCTTTTTAAAACTAAATATTAATTTAAAGCGTTAATTACAAATACGGAACCCAATAACACAATCGAATTTCACCATTATTTTGGAAACAACTAATATAGAATTATAAAGTAGCAAGACTTGCCTGCGCCTTTTGAAATCTGTCCAAGCACTATCCGATTAAGGTTCGTATCCAGTGACGTCAAATTCAAATTCGATCGTCAAATTTTTTGGATCTTTATAGTAAATTTTTTACTAATTTCCACAATTCTCATTAATAAGATTATTACTATGGGAGGATGCTATGTATTAAATATTTCCTATTTTCGAAGTGTCATAAATTTCCTACATTTATTTCTTATCCTTTAAAAGTTATCACCAAATCAAAGAAGAACAGCGTCTGACTGTAAACGCGTTGATTATAGGTTCGATTCCCACTAGGAAATTCTTTCTTATATAATCATTCGATTATATTTAAATTACTTTCATTCAGAATTTATGAGGCCGCCATTAAACACGCAATGCGTCTATTCCAATTTATTTTAAAATATCAAAATTATACCAATTTAAATAGAATTCACAACTTTCAAGTACGGTTGATAAAAATAATCCCCATTAGAGAGAATAAATGAACTTAACCCCTACTGTAAATTTAAGTATTGTACAAATTAAGTTTCAATAGAGAACATGAAATGCAGGATATAAGGAAGATCGTTATCTTTTAAGCTTGAGCTTTTAAAAGTGCAGCAAATTTTAAGATTATATGATTTTTTTAGAACATCGGTGTTATACTTCACTTAGTAACTATGGAGATAATATACATTTTAATCATAGTCTAAAGGCGTCAAAGATTGTCATGATTGGTTTATTACCTGGGATGAATTTTGTAAGTGGCACTATTTAGTTATAACTTATTGTCGAAACTTAACAAAGCCACTTACTTAATATTATATTAGTATATCATATTTTTAACTTAAATATAATATAACTTGTATGTTTCATTATACTTTGTGTGTATTTCATATATCATGGTCACAGATTGTACACATGCGTTGATTAATTGAACTTACATCAATTAAAACATTACCGCCACATGTTACTGATCGTAAATTTGTAAAGAACCTCTTTCATGGATTGACCTCTGACAGTGTGTTTGACAAGAATATAAAAATAGGGCTGTATTTGTCAAACTCGCTTTTATTGAGGCTCAAATTACAAAAGCACAGAAAATCAGAAAAAATATTTTAAAACGCCACATACTAATTAGCAGATTATTATTTGGAAACATTGCCGCTACATTATTTGAAACTACACCGAGAATCTTTTTCGTGAAGAAAGAATTGTACCGGCCTCAACTTTGAAATTTAATTGAAGTAAATTTCAGTCATTTATATGCTGACTGGCTCTACAATAGTTTTACTGTAATCTCTTAAGTAATTAATTTATTTTAGTGTTCCAAAAACAAATTCGCGGATAAGCAATAGTTTAAAAAGATATGTCTCTAAATATGTGTAGAAAACGTATAAAAATTTGAACGCAGCGGGATTTGAACCCGCGCCTTGAAAACCGTTCAAGCGCTCTGACCGCTAAGCCGTGCGTGCGGTAGAACTAGAATTTTTATACGTTTTCTAAATATGTTTTTTTCAATTTCTTTAGTGTGCGAATTACACTTTAAAAAAAAAATGTTAGAAAATATATAAGCAATAGTTTAAAATATTTTTAATCAAGCACGGACTACATACACGTGATTTTTTGTTTCCCTGACTGACGTTATCTCCACGTCCATGACCTATATAGTATGACGTGAAGTGACGAGATGTGTCTGTTTGTATACAAGCGCCCTCAGGCTTCATGTGAAAAAAACAGATCTCTCATGAAATGTCAGTAGTATGTGTCAAGCTTTATTTTATTTAAGCAACATGTAAGATATTTTGTTGAAAATATATATTTTTTAATTTGTAACTAAATATAAAATAAATACTTATTGCGGTAACAATCATATAAATCTATCTGTGCAATATAAAAATCTAACTGATTGCTGTCGGTACATGGAAGATATATAATAAAAAAATATATATATTTAGCAATAGACATTTTTTGTTCTGTTTGTCTGCTTGTTTCTTAATTTTAGAAGTAGCTAAACCGATTTAAATGCTGTTTCGACTATTCTGTTTTGGTACACGGTGCTTATTTTATTTCATATTCATAAATTAAAAAGTTACAACAATTTCATATATAATTTTAAGCACAAATTTGTGATTTATGTAGGAACGCGGGTGGGTGAAAAACCGAAATAGTTACTTATAGTCGTGTAGTTTAAGCGTGTCGCTTGTGTAGAATATGTATAATCATCGCGATTCGATTTCGTGTTAATTTATAGATAGATAGAAAAAAAATATCAAATTATAAAAACGAATCAACAAGATTCCGTAGTGGCGCATTAGGACTGCGTTGAATATAACCTACAAACGGCTGTTTCTCACAGAGATACAGGGGCAATAACTAAGCTAGCGAATAAACATAAAAAGGATATGGATGCAAGAACTTAGTAATGTGACAAAAATACAATAGAACCACCGCATATGACTTACAGAAGCGCTCGGTCAGTTCCTTAAAAAAATTGGTGAGGGCTTCTCTAGCCCACACATCTTAAAATTATTTTACATTGTATGAAATGAAGATGTCAAGTTTAATTTTCTGTAACTGTGCATGCTCATTTTTTTGAAAATAAGGAAATAAAGCACGAAATTAATCAAAGACAAAAACAAAAAAGGCACAGACCAAACTCCATGGTGTTTTTAAACTGATTAAAAAAACATTATTCGAAGGAGTATTTATTTATATTGAAAGAATTATCATTTCCCGCTCTTTAAAAATATAAAAAAAAACGAACTCGATAAAAAAAGCGCAGTGTACAGCCTACAGAATGTCCCAAATTAAAACAGGCTGAACGCAGGGAACGTAGTGTCTTCTAACTTGTCTTTGCCTATCTTACTATGCCTCGCATAGAAGTAAAAAATAAAAATATAAAAAGGCAAACCATTGTTGTTTTAAATTTAATTTATTATGTACATATTTTAAATATATTACTCAAACTCGTTACGGTAGCGAGACTTAATATTTCATATGTACGCATATTTGAGACACTGAATATGGTATGATTTTCTTTATATGACTGGCGTGTTGGCATAACGGTTAATGACACTGACTGTTAAGCCAGAGATTGCAGGTTCTGTTCTCGCTAGCGACATATTACATTTAGCTTAAGCCTTCACTTGTTCTTTGGCAAGCTGTTATTATATTTACTTGTATATAAAAAATACGTTCTGCGATTTGCTTAAAATTTGCACACGTGTCCGAATCTCAAATTAAAATGAAAATTCAAAATATCCTTTATTCAAATAGACTTTTGCAAGCATTTTTGAATCGTGGAAGGAACATAAAGCTACCACCGGCTCGGAAGGCAGTTCTGCTGAGAAGAGCTGGCGTAAAACTCAACAGTTGTTTTTTTCAAATACAAAAGTTACAATTTTATTATTTAATACAGTGGTAGCTAACCTGCACCGAACTCAAATCATACTTCCATACATACATACTTCCATACATTTTTATCTTTTAAATACATACAATTCTTCTACAGAGTAATAAGCTTTACTTACTAATATTGTCTTTATAGCGGCCTTAAATTTGAGGAGTTGCATATCTAACATGTAGGATGGAGGATGTGGAATCTTATTATATATGCATATACTCAGACCCGTAAAAGACTTATTTACTTTATTTACTCAGATCAGGATATCAGGATATTGAGACAATCTACAAAAGTGTATTACTGTTACTTAAAAATAGTTAAATTGTAATTGCAGTATGACTTATTCAAAAATAAAATTAATTTCTATGTGATATCGTAAGCAATTAAACATTTTTAACTTTTATAAATTACAGATACTAAGATAAATGTATACCTTTAACATTACATTCATGATATAATTTCGTAGCAACAACTCAAGTGCGGTTATTTTAATATATGTAGTGTTACTCATACGGAATTTCCTCTTGCTGGATATAAAACTGAGATCTAGTTTCCGGAATTATGGTACTGACTCATCATATATATCTATTAAATGTAAACATGAATCATAATAGGTTAACTAGATAACTATGTTGAATCTTTTACCAGGTACTAGTACATATGTACTAGTATAGTTTTGTAAAACATATGTTTAGAAAATTTAGCGGGGTTTGAATCCCGCTGCGTTCAAATTTTTATACGTTTTCTAAATATTATATGTTTTTAAATTTTCTAAATGTGTCCAAAACACTTTAAAAAAAAATGTAAAAATATATATAGTTTTTCTTTTTTTTTTTCAATTTTTTTCAAAGATACTAACGTAATAAAATACCTGCTTTAACGATAGCGGTCATCGCGGCGCATTAAGGCAGAGCCTGAATTTACATTCAGGGAATATACTCGGGCGAATGATTACAGATATATTTTTTTCTCAGTGGCTTAGTGGTAGAGCCCTTGGACGATTTCCAAGAGGCGCGGGTTCAAATGCCGCTGCGTTCAAATTATTGTACGTTTTCTAAATATATCACGCAATGACTTAATTCTTTCGGAGAGTAGAGAACTCTCCTTAAAATTCAATAAAAACTGTGTCTGCTAACGTCACTTTGATATTATAATAAGAAACCTACCCTTACTTAAGCTTATCATGTATTACTGTTAAATATATCATGCCAATATAAGTTCTTTATTAAATGAAAGCAATTTATTTATTGCGCCAAATTGGAGGCAATTGTGTGTTTATTGGCAAATAACTTCACTTACGAGATGCCTACAAGCTTATTACAAAAATCTTATAGCATGAGCTTATATGTTCACTTCAAAGTTTAAAAGAAACATTTGAAAGTTTTATTTACTTTTCTATTTTGCATGATGAGTGGCGTAACTCAACGCCCCACTTTCTTGCACGAGCAGAGATTTGATTTCTAAGAAAAGAAAAGGAAAAGTTGCCATATCATATAGAGTATACGATTGACATATCTAATTAAGATAATTGAAGTATTAGTAATAATTTTTTACATATAGTATATTTGCATAATAAAATAAACAAATGAAAAAAAAGTAGTTTACGGGATGGATGTAGGTCCCAAACTCACTCGAGGAATATTGAGGGAAAAAATATTTAAATTATTTTCATTTTTTACTTATAATTTTGTATATGTATGTATATAACTAAATGAATAACCATGTGGTGCATATATTTTTTTTTTACAATTTCTGTCGGTCTGTCTGTCTTTTTGTTGCGACTAATCTATGACTAGATTATATCCGATTTCGGTCCGATTTGGCAGATAGCTGATGTAATAAGGAGTAACTTACGCTATTTTTAATTTAGAATTACACGCTGACGACGTCGCGACCACAGCTTGTTATATATAAGTATCGGAATAAAGGCAGTCCTTCCTGAAATATTCACCATAGCCGAGCGTAACCTATTGAAGCCACTTTAAATATTTCCTGCACAGTCTTTCCGTAATGTAAACCTCTATTAAAGAAGGGTTCGTGAAAATTTTGTCTTTGTAGAATGTAAATGCATCCTAAAATAAATATAACACCAGTACTATTCTTAAAACTAGAATAACAAAATAATAATTAAGCAGATTTCAAGTATTATTATTAAAACAGATTTAAATTATAAGGCCATGGTTGCGTAGTGGGACAGTGTGTGATTGTAAACACGATTGTTTGTGGGTTCGATTCCCACTCGGGGCAATGATTATATTTGAAAAAAATTGTCTCGTCTCAAATTTGGGCGGAAAATGGGGAACGGTGTGTCTTGACATTAGGTTCTCTTTGATTACCTATGCGGGGAAAAGCGTGAAGCTGGAGTAAAAAATTTTAAATGACCAAATATTTAACAAGTCGTAGAGAATTGTTGGTTAAAAAATTGATTTAGGCGACGGAAATTTAATTATTTAATTTACAATTCGCATATTTCAGCCAGGCAGTGACATGGCTAACTTGTTACGAGTCACTATATTTTCGCAACACACTTTAGTGTGGAGAGTAGATTACATTGGATGGAAACCATTTTTAAAAACGTTTTAAAATATTTTTTAGGAAAATGTTTTGTTCCCGATAACTAACTGCTACATGAATTTTTACCTAAATTTCCACACCTATTACACACTTTATAAATTCACACGTAATTAATGTTCGAGTTTTACAAATACCATCATAATACCACTTTAAATTTCATATTTAATATGAAAAAGTTCTATAATGTATATAAAATATACTATAGATATATCCTCGATATAAAAAATAAAAGAAAATCTATATATAATAGTAAGTTAAAAGAAATAGTATCGTTCATAATTTTTCAAAACGTTGTTATTAAAGAAAAACGTAAATATAAAAAAAAAATCCAACGCAATTTTTTCCAAAACATTTATTTAATGAGGAATTAATGTTCAAACAACAATAGTATAATACTAAATGTATTGAGTTTTAAATGGCGAACTTACTTTGTCTTGCCGCGAGCAATCGAACTTGCAATTGCATTAAGTAATTTCATATAACTTTGCTTGTTTGACTAAGTTATCGGAAATTTAGCTGAATAAAACTAGATAATACGATAATGATGTGAATGGCTTCTCCTTTGAGGCAGACCCGTCGATATTCCTGACGACCTTCTCTGAGATCCGCTATGCGGTAAGTTTCGTCCGCTATAGTTATTTTATGTAACAAACCTAAACGACGGTCATCTTTGTATTATATGCTCGTAAAAAATTAGTAGACTTGTCCGGTTTTTGTTAAACTTACTGATTATGAAATAAGCGAAAGCATTCATTTTTGTTATTTGTAGCTTAGCTTTTCTCTTGTAGCTTTTATAATTTAATTTATAGACTCCAAAATTAATTTTCCCATCTGTTTTATTTCATATAATAACACTGAACCCGTGACAAAGCTATAGCCTCTCAAAGCTTCTAGACTTATTTCAATAAACAATATTTAACCGGATTAATCGCGTATATTATTGGTATTCGAAAATACATTTTAGAAACCCGACGTTTTGAACATTTTACAGTAGTCCGTGGTCATAGGTAAACTGAGATGGCATGCATATGTTCAGTTGATACAATTATTATATCAAACTACCGCCAACGATTTCTTAGTTGCCTCGCGTAATACCAAAAATACACGCAATTAATCCGGATATAAATAGTCAAAATATGTAAAAATCGCGAAAACCAAAGATTATTTCTATAAAGTAATATAATAAAAAAATATAATATAAATATCGAAACATGTTAAAATCATAATTGTATTTATTAAAATTGCATATATATGCATAAATATGCAAGTATTAACTTGCGTTTGTAAATAACGCTGCCGATTGTTAATTCATCTGATACCCACGTAACATTTATTGAGTATGCAGTTATGCATTTGAAGAGGGTAGCTTAATAGTGCTCGTTACAAAAATACTTGTATGTTTCCAATAAAATATAAATATATAAAACATAGAAGAGAAAATGTTAAATATTTTTTTGAAAGTGTGATGATACAAATACTATTTAATATTTGTTAAAATGTTCTAGAAACGACGTGTATTGCCTTAATTAGCACTGAATAGAAGACAAAAAAATATATACGCGTGTTTTTGCACGTTAGAAGCGCCAATTAGGAAATTGAAAAACATATTTTAGAAAAACGTATAAAAAACGCAGCGGGATCCGAACCCGCGTCTCTTGGATGGTTTCCAAGAGGCAGTTTCGAATCCCGCTGCCTTCAAATTTTTATATGTTTTTCTAAGAATACATGTGATTAGCTTAGATGCCATCTTGGCACAGTTGACATTTATATATGTGCTGTGGTAGTGAGTTGAGATACTGGTCGATAAAATTTGATTGCTTATAACAAATGTGTGTGTCCTCAATGAAATTATACATAACGTGGTTTTAACTTTCGTCAATTAAGACAAACTAAGTCACGTTTTTTTTTGTGTCGCTGGGAAATGCAATTTACATAATTTACATACTGAAGATGTGTACAAGAAAAGGTAAAATATTTTTTATAATTATTATAAACACGTCGATAAAAGGAACAAATTATTATTGACTAAAATCCCTTTCCCTCGCTCATTTTCAGCTTTCTACTCGCTGTAGTTCTCACTGTGCCTTGTGTGTGTCAGTACTGACTGACACACACAAGATTATGAAACAATACATATACACTTCTTCCGTTACTTACTGAAGTAACGGAAGAAGTTTATATGTATTGTTAAATTAAATTGAATTAAGCTTAGTAAAAAATATATGTGTATGTCATTTAATATTATTGAGGATAGTAGGGAATCAGGAATCTTTTTCCACTGTCAATAATACAGAAACAAAAAAATAGGTCAATTTTTTCTGCAGCTTCAAGCTTTGCCGGAGCGGAGAAATGAAAATGTTTTTGATATAATTATTCACTTAAGTTTTAATCGAACCCACAGCCAATCGAGTTTACACAAAGACACTGTCTCATTGCGCCGCCACTGAGCCACGGATAGATTAATTACCAGCGAAATTACTTGTTACACGCCGTAATAATTAATATGAAAAGAAAAATAGTTAAAAATTTTCTACGCTAGCTTTATGCTTAACATCGCGAACTTTTAATATAAAATGAAAAGCTTAGCTTCAACTTGTTTCTTTGAAACTACAAGTTGTCTGATTTACTTGTATTGATCGTACTAGTATATAGATTGTATGCTAAATATTAAATTATTTATTGTAATTAATTATGCCTTGTTATATTAAATTTTAATTGAGATAACCACGGCGCATTAAGATAGCCTCTATGTTGTGAGTTCGATCTCCACTTGGAGGACTGATTCTGCTTAAAATTATTTTCATTCACCCGCTATTTTACCACCTAACACGCAATGTCCTAATTTCAGGCAGAAAGCGGAGAACGGAGTGTCTTGATACTTCTTTCTGTCTGAATACCATACCATACCATACCATACCATATGCTGGAAGACACGTGAAGCAGAAGAAGAAATTACATCTAATTTAATTGAATAAATAAATCCTTTATTTGGGCAAAAGGCAAAGCTTTATCTCTTGTAGTAAGGGACAGTCTTGGATGATTTTATCCTAACGAAATTTCTGTTTATTACAACTCCACTATTAGATACCCTAATTGCGCACCCTCTACCAAAGTTACACTAATGAATTCAGAAATATGTACCACCCGCTTTATATATGTTATTATATAGGCAAATATTAACATATAATTAATGCTCCTTAAAATAAATAAATCCTCTTATTAGTACTCCTTATATGGTGATTGTTGGTTTAAATATGACTTAGGGTTTTGTATATTATATTCGTTTCCCTCAAACATGTAAATAAAATGCAATACTACATCACTTTAAAATGTAATTTTTATTATTAGAAAAGTATATAAAAACACTAAACAGGTTAAATAAAATTATATTTTGTTAACATTTCTTAAAGTGTTATTCCCACACTTAGGAAATTGAAAAAGACATATTTAGAAAACGTATAAAAATTTGAACAAAGCGGGATTTGAACCCGCGCCTCTTGAACGGTTTCCAAGAGGCGCGGGTTCAAATCCCGCTGCGTTCAAATGTTTATACGTTTTCTAAATATGTCTTTTTTAAATAAAATTAGTTGCTTACCAGCATTCGTAAACAAAACAGGCAAATTCACAGTACATTTAACTTTGAAACTGTATCACAACCACTAAAAGACATATAAATTAACCGTAAAGTTTCCTCACTTTATTTAACCAAGTAAACATGGACTTTTTACAGTATCTTTGGTACATACGTTATAACGCTACGAGCGTTGTCACCGTACTGAAGCTGGAGAGCGCTTATTCTACCTACTCTACGCTTTCAGAAACTTTTAGAATAGAAGTTATTCTTATTAGGGCATACTTTCATATACCTTGTTTGGTACTTGTGCTACAGTTTAATTTGTTGTAAGAAAATCTGCAATTTGTTAGGTTTGGAAAAATGAATCAGGTATCGTAAATTGTTTTATAATTATTTCAAGTAAAAATACGGTGTACAACGTCGTCGTCGTCGCAGTCGTCTTTTTCTGGCCATTTGTTACTGAATACAGAACAAGTTTTGTTGAGGAATCTTTCTTGCAATAAAACAATTTAATAATTATTGTACGTGTAATAAAACGCTTGTATATTATTTTATAATGTTATTATAGCTAGCCGATTTTTTATTTTAGTAAGCAGAATATATTTCTTTAGGAATAAATTACGGTGTTATTTGAGGATGAACGGAGATATTATTATTAAAAGGTCGAAAGGTATATTTACACAGACAACACAGAGCAAAAAAGAGAACAAAGAAATAGAAGAAAGTTTTCAATTTTACGCTTTTTCCCGCAAAGCAGAGAGAGCCTTGTGTCAAGACAAGCCGTACTCCACTTTCTGCCCAAAATCATGACATTTCGTGTTGAGTACTCAACGCCGCGCTTTGTTCCAGAACAAAGAAACAAAAATGAATTTAAATTGAATTCAATCATTCCTACGAATGGAAATCGAACTCACAACAAATCGCGTTTCCAGTCAGACGCTGTCAAACTGTGCCTCGATGGCCTCGTTCATCCTTATTTTTTCATTTATTAAAAATAGCTTTATCGGATGAATAGGTAATATAAGTTTTGAGGAATTCAACACTACCTTGATAATTGAAATGTATGAAAATAATTAATATTGATTTCTGTATGTAATATTAAAATAACAGCTTTTAATTAACTAATATGTATGTGTATATATGGTACATATACCAAAATAAGACTTAATAGAAATATATATATGTATATTTATATATATATATATAAATATATAAAATAAAATTAAATACTTTGAATTTATTTTATAATATAGTAATAAATATTATATTGAAAACGCAATGGTTGTAGGTTTGATCTCCACTCAGGTGAATGATCATATTTAAATTATTTTTATTTCTCCGCATTTTTTTAAGTAATCGTGTCGTTGAGTTACGCCACACAACACTCAAGGTATGAGGAAAAGAACGTAGTGTCTTGACATTAGCTTCTTTCTGTCTACCCTTTTTTTGCAGAATAAAGCCTGAAACTAAAAAAAAGTTAAAATTAAACTAAATATGTAAATAAACTTAAACTTCTTTATAAGAAAAGTATAAGCAGATAAGTTATATTGATTGTGAAAGTTCAGCGTAAGCTTCCAATTTTCACTTTAAAAGCCCAGGCTCGATGCCGCTTAGGTAATAAGTTATGGAGAGTCGGTTCATGAACTTGAGTTTTGCTTTTTTTGTTTTATACAATAAAAATAATTGTTTCGGTTTGCTGATATAGAATGCCTTTTAACGTCGAGGCTGGTTTTTGTCCTTATCAGTATTGTACTTTTTGCTTATATCTCATATTAGATAGTGAAAATTAACTGCATAATATCCTTTCATTAAATAAATTTCCCTGAAACACATTTGGTGGTGTAATATATCCAAGAATATTTATGATTATTTATATAGAGGGCAGGAGAGTAAAGTCGACCAATTTGTCACGACAGGCTGTCTACATCTTAAGCGAGATGTATTAAGACAATAAAAACAAAAAGAAAACTTGCAGGAAGTACTAAACGGGTAACGTATATAAATAGTTTACTTAGAGCCAATTATAATGACTGTCATTAATTTGTGGCTGAACTTTCATAATTTTTTAAAGCTTTTTCTAGGAAAAGTTGAATTCAGGCCATGCTGGTACAGTACAGCGTGTGACTAAACGTGAGAGTTGTGGGTTCGAACCAATTCGGAAATATGATAAAACTACTGCCATTTTCATTTCTCTGCTCTTGTTCTTTCAAAGCGCATGATTAAGAGAGAATGTCTGAAGCGGCTTTTTATAAGAAAACTATTTATAATACAAAGTCAACACAATAATAATTTAATTTTAAAATAACTTAATGAATATTTAATTTAACTAACACTTTAAGTCAAATTAATTAAAAGCGGTTGGTTCTTGATGTGAATTTGCAATGAGAATTTAGTTAGTCGTAAATCTTGTCAGTATCTATTCGCTAAGCCACTTTAGAATAAATTCGAACCGCAATTTTCCAGCACTTGCATACTAGAGCTGTTGATAATCTGTAGAAGATTTTACATTTGATTTTATTAGGAATTTATGTAATGTTTCTGTTATATAAGGCTGTATCTCCTGTTATATATCCTGGTTCTCCCGGATTCACGGAAGATTGGGATAGTTCCTGTGGCCACCTCCAACGGCGGTCGAGGAGTGCTCCTCCTCGTGAGTTTTAGTGGGTACCTACTCAGGCGGCCTATATCTACCAGCCTGGAGTTCCACATAACCCATTCAAGTCCCCAATCGGGTCCCGTAAATGGGTAGAAATAAAAATAAAATATAATTATAAGAAATACTAATTAAAATGGAATAAAAATACCACACACTATTCCAGCCATGCCATTATTTCAGTTAAAATATAATTAATCATCATATTGTCTGTCTTGTAAACAACCTCAAGGGTGATTTTCTTTAAATTATTATATAAATGCAAAACAGAGGAGGGCAGTTGGAACTTCGTTATAAGCGCGTCGACACCGGACTCTCGCCGTTTCAATAAAAAGGCAAGTGTCGTCAAAACTTTGTGGAGTTTCTTGTTGCGGGGAAAATTCGCAATTCAAAGAATAACTGCTCACTCTTTGTTTCTTGCTCGCTTTTTATTTCTTTATTGAAGTTTTGTTTACAACTTTTGTACTGTAAAATTATATTACTACTAGATAGAATATGATTTGAAAGTAGAACTATAATATTTTTGATGTTACTTCATTATTTTTAATATTTATAATGGGTTTCCAAATTTCATTTTTATGAGGACATCGTGGCGCATTCGATAAGTACCTGACTTTAAAACCGATTAATTATGGGTTCGATTCCCACTCGGGGAAATGATTATATTAACGAAATATTTTCATTTCTCCGCTCTGGTACCTAAGAAAAAGCGCGGCGGTGGGTTCCACCACTCAACACGCAAAGTGTCGATTTCCAGCGAAAAATGGAGAGTGGAATGTTTTGACATGTGGGAATAATTGTTAAGATTCAAAAAGAAGATAAATGTTTTTGGTGAACGAAATATATTTTTAAGCTTTATTAACATTTTTTCTAAAGTTTTATTCACATACTTAGGAAATTGAAAATAATATATTTAGAAAACTTATAAAAATTGAACACAGCCCGATTTGAACCCGCGCCTGTAGAAAATAGTTCAAACTGAACTGAACTGAATTGAACAGTTTTCAAGAGTTTCAAATCCCGTTGCGTTAAAATTTTTATACGTTTTCTAAATATATATTTTTCATTTTTAAGCAATTTTTACAAAAGCTAATATATTCAAGCGTCGTCTTAAAATTATTTTCTCTCTCTACAAAATTAAAATGTATGTACTATGTAATCATCCTTTATGTAGGTTTATTTTATATTTATATATTATATTTATTTTATATTTATATATGTGAACACTTTTATACGTATATTTGTGATGATATTTTTGTATGTAATATATAAATATGTAAATTTTAAGTAAGTTTATTTTATTTATTTTTGTATATCATTTGTACACCTACCCAATTCTTTGCCTTCTTGTCTTATTTCCGTAAGGGTGGTCTGGAAGAGATCACCTGTGGTGAGAAGGCCGCCTTTACACCAAAATTGTTATATGGTGTTCAATATCAACATTGTTACTAATACCTTGGTGTAATAAAGAGTTAAATAAATAAATAATATAAGCTGTTCAATAATATACACTAAAACATTGATAAAATTTTATTAATTGATAAAAAGTCATTGCCAGTGTAAAAGCTACATCAGAATATGAAATAAAACTAGTCTCATTCTACTCTAATTGGCAGTTAATTTATGGTAGCAGCTTATAAATTAGTAGGCGGGCAACACAAAAGCATAACTTTCATGAGCTTTGTAGTGCACGGCTATAATTTACTATGGCTCGGTTGTTTTTTTCTCGTTACCATTTCATTGAGATTAGAATGTATATACTACTATATGTATGGACTAGCGGCCTGCTTGCGACTTCACCTGCGTAAACTACGCGACTAAACTATTTAGTTTCTTCGGCCGCCTGCATTCTCACTCAAATCACAAACTTTGCTTAAATTTATAATTTAAATGGTTGTAACTGATTGAAATGAAATAAGCACTAAAACGGTTTAGCCGTTTCTGAGACAAACAAACAGAAAAGAAAATTTAAATCATTACTTTGGGTTCTATTATTATATTGATAAATACCCCCGAAATGAAAAAATATTTTTTTTCATATATCTTCCATGTATAGACAGCGATCAGTTACATTTTTATTGTATGTATATGTATGATTTAGAAATCACATTCGTGGTATAGTCATTTGGCTAAATCAAATGTCAATGTCAAAGGTTAAATGAAATGACAATTTAATTTTGTCAAAGGTTTGTGTCTGAAACACGAATGCAAATGTTGCAAATGTTGAAAATATGAGTCAAAATTGTATTGCAAATTTTTTTTTACTTTGATTTAATAGATACAGGTAAGAAGAGGAAAGCAAGTTATAAAGTAACCTATTTTGTTACACTGACTAAAAACATATTTTGTGAGTGGAAACACATAGTGTTTATTTATTAAACTAAATTTAAAATTATTAAAATATTTTTTAATCTAAATCAAGATTTGTACTTAAAGTATATGAAGCATTTACTTAAACTCGTCAGTGCCAGGAGCAAGAGATAAGATGAGAGCTTAAGAGTTTGCTACCAATATTTAAATTAACATATGTCAATTAAATAATTTATTGAATAATACATAGTAATACAATATTTCATTATATTTGGAATAATCATATAATTTCCTTGCTCTGCCAAAGTAAAGCGCGGTATTGAATTCTGGTATTCAGGTCGAAGGCGGAGAACGAAGTCTTCACATACGGTTCTTCCTGCCTAGCATGCTATAAGAAAACAAACGCGAATTGATTTTTTTTTAATATGACTCTAACCTAATATACATAGGTAGGATAGGTAACATAAAAAAGCAGACAAAATTTAAAAGCCTTATTGAGCAACAGCTACACCATATTAAACTTTTTATTCGTTTTCTAAAAATATATTTTTAATATTTTTAATAAAACAAAGTTGTCATTTTTTCCCACATAGCTGGGTAGGCAGAGAGAATCTAGTGTCAAAACACTCCGTTCTCCACTTTTCGCCTGAAATTGAAACATTGAGTGTTGAGTGGCGGAACTTAACACTGTGCTTTATTTTACCAGAGCGGACAAAGCTTTTTATAACTTTTAAGCACTGAATTTACGGACGTCATAACAGCTGTGATAAAGGTCTTGTAAAAGTAATCGATTTTAGAACTAATTTTGTAAAAATTATGTTATAATATTAAAACATGAAATCACGCCAAAGCTGAAATTAATCGATATAATAACGGCTAAAGTAGGCAATATATTATTCTATTTTCGGGGAATTACCATACAGTATATTAAAGATACGCTAAGAACGTTTTATATTGGAAAAATAAAAAAGAAAAAAATATATCTTTTTCCGATTATATGTTGTTGTTAGTTCAAACTTGCAAAAAATATTGAACATTATTTTAAATACCTTTAGGTCTCTTTGAAGTAGACAAGTGCCATTAAATTTAACGTTAAGATACATCACCCAACATGCAATATTTCCAAACTGAAGGGAAAGTGGAGAATAGAGGGTTAATTTACTTAGATTCTCTTTTCGTACTACGAATTATGCAGTAGAGCTATATAGGTCATTGAATTAAATAAAATATATATATATATATATTATTTAAAGACTTTCAGCTACTTTTTATAAGTAATAAAATACTTACTTTAAATTTTGTTTTTCCAATCGAAACTATTTTAAAAATAAACGAAAGGTTTTACAATGCGGCGAGAGACAGCTCGGAACGTTGTTATTTCGCTTAAACAAATACTTTGAAGATTTTTTGAGTGTAGGTAGCAAATTGTGTTTATATCACACTATTTCTTTCGGTTCGCTGTACTAATTTACTCTTCTGAATGTGAAAAATAAAAATCTATCAAATCACATTTTATCGATATAGATTACTAAATATATTATACCTAGCAAGTACTTAGTAGTATTTTTTTAAATTTGGTTCGATAAAGAGAGGTACTTGGATATTGGAGATGACTTAAATCGCAAGTCTCAGACACTGGTTAGAACTCGTCTCTCTACAACGCAATGGGCCCGGCACCCACAGAGTCCAATTCATTGAACGAAAGCCCCTATATTGATTTGTTTCATTTATATTATATTTCATTCAATGATTTATATATATATGTTTGGATGTATATATATGAAACTTTTTAAAGAAGCAAATTATGAGTCCATGTCTAATGAATAATACGTCCAAACGGTATAACTAACAATGAAAGTTATAACAACTGTCTATAACTTTCGGCTTTCAAAAATGTGGATGTTATAGGAGATATGCAGGTTGAAATATATATCTATATAATATATATTATTTTAACACATCTAATTTCTACGCTATTATTTTTAATTTTATATCTATAATATATATCCAAATATAACAGATATATATATATATATATATATATATATATATATATATATATATATAATTATATAAAAGTTATGGCACTATAAACTATAAACTTTCTGATCGTTAAAGCTTCCATCCAAGAATCTAACCAGTTTTATATAATATTTAAAACAAAACTTTTGTTGCTGTTGTTTCAAATGACTGAAAGAGCGTAATTAGAATGTCACAAAACAAATTAATTGTTCACATTTCATACAGTACTCGTATGCGAGCTCAGTACCATATAATAATAAGAAACAAAAGGAAAGTTTAATAATGTACTTGGTAAGAGACAGCTCTTCTAAGCGCTTTGTGACGTAGTTAGACAAATGTGCTGCGAGTTTATACATGAAAATAAATAAAAAAATTGTTAAATTTTACAACATAGTAAAAAAATTTAATGTTGACCCAGATCGAAGCGCTCTTTTCTATATGAAATGAAATGTAACATGTAACTTCAAAAATATTTGATTGTAATTTCAATGAAGCTGTACTATTCTGTTTTTTTTTTTAATTCTGAGAATGGTACTAGGCCATGCTTTTTTAATTTTTTTGTATAAATAATATCTAAAACAACGTAAAATACATATAAATTGTAACTTATCTAAAATAGTACTTATATATAATAAATAATGTTATTTGTGTACTGAGCATATATATATTAAAGCAAGTGTGGCTAAAAACGCGATTCGGAAGTGATTATACCTCCACCACTCAACTCGCATTGTCTAGGCTTTTTTTACAAGGTTCTCTCTGACTACCCTGCTACTTGGAAAAAGCGTGAAGCTATATTATTTACTAAAAAAAAGGAATACATTTAGGATGTAAATAATCTACAAATATTGGGACAGGGTCCAGGCAAAAGTAGTGGCTAGGGTTCATATCGCTGCAGGAACTTCCTCAAGGTTTCTAGTCACCCTGCCTTCTGCATCCGGTTCTTGATCGAATAATTAAGCGACAGCTAGATGTTGGTACATTTATTATTTTAGTAAGCGATGTTATTGTAATATAATAATGATGACGTATGTATACGAATTTAATATTTTGTAAAATTTTATACTTGGATTTTTATACTGGCAATACCTTCGAACTATTCGAGAATATTAATAATTATTTAAATAAATATGTACGTAAGTTAAACAAAAGCTTCTATGACATCTACTTTTATATCGTACTTAAGAGATAAAAGCTAATGCTTAAAGGAAACTCCGATGTCAACTTTCGTTATTTTGCTATGAAAAATTTCATTTTCAACACAAACAATTCGATCCATTTTTGCATTTGACAACGGAAGTTATACGAATTCTTTTGAAACACCGCTATTTGAATGGTCGCAACCTTTTGCAACAATAGTGAACGCCAGTTTCCACGGGCCGTCGATCCTGACACCTAAGGCTATTGTCTCATTCATGATTATTGATTACCTGTCACAAGCTTTGCGTTTTATGGAGAAAAACTCATATTATATTTCAATAGTAGCGCTACGAACACTTTTTAAAGAGTTAGTAGAAGTCAATAAATTAAATGAAAATTCATTTATTTTCAATAACTCACAATTATTTGATAAATTTATGCCTTTTCTAACACATACATATTATATTTTATAATACACCTGCAAAGTTGGCTTTATTGCTATCAGTCTTTAACGAGGAAAATCCTTTGTCGAAAAAAGCTTTGAGGAGTTCCAGGAAATATTTTATGGAATATGAAATTGCATACAAAACATATTATTAAGTAAAAAAGTAAGTGAAAAATCAAAGACAAAAGTTTTAGTTGCAAAATGTTCGTTTTATAACTTTCATATTAAGCTATGCAAAGCGTTGCTTCGACTTTTTTAAAAGGGCGTGAGCTAAAAATCTGCTTCGGAGTTTTTATATTTTTTTCTAACTCTAAAATGGTTAACAATATATTTATAATATTCTATTTATATAAAAATAAACAATATATTATGTAGATTCATCATTAAAACTAGTTTATATCAAAAATAGTACTTTTATTTAAAAAGGAGTTTTAAGCAGTTTCGTTACAAGTGCGTTCAAGTTGTTTCAAGTGTATGTGAATTATTTCAGTTGCAAAGTGCCGCTTCGTAAGCACTTAAAGTTTTACGTGCTTACTTGGAGCGCGTTTGAGGGTCATATGGGACTTTTCGATTGTTTTTATTATTGAACGACAATTATGATTTGAGTCAAAATCATATTAATTACTACACAGAGTTAATACTACAGAATAGATATAAGTAAATGTTAAAGTTACATATACTTTTTCCGATTATATTATATAAGCGTCTGCCTGCTGCTCTGTCCGCTTGTCTTATTGTCCTTTCTCAGGCTTCTGACTATCTATGTTGAAAATCATAACCAATGAAAACACAGATATTAACACAGATAAAAAAAAGAACAGAACCTGAACAAATGAATATATTATATTAGTGGAATGCTACCTGCATTATTATATTATGTAATTTGCTATTTCTTTTGAATAAATGGAATTGTACTTAAGTTTCGCTTTTTATTATACCAATCCAATACAATATAAAAATTCAAAGATTTACATCTTAAGTTATAAAATAAAGAAAAAAGTTTGCACATTTGCACGTGTTCCCACTGCCAACGGGGTTAGTCAGAAAGAATGTAGTGTCAAGACACATACGCGCACTTAATAACCTAAGACAAAAGGTCTTAGGATCCAGAGTGGAAAATTGAAAATATTTTTGAATAGTTTAGATTCCGAACCCACAACCAATCAAACCAAACAACAAAAAAATGGTTAAGAAATTTTCATAAAAAATTATTAATAGATCCTCATTTTACAAAATCTAACAAATCTAAGTGACAATAGTTAATCTTTAAAGACATTTCCATCTTTTCAGAGGAGCTTTGCATACACCGTTTATTAGCGTGAAAGCGAGATAATTTATCTGCGCTCATGTATCACGGGCGAGAGGTACCTTATGCTGGCGGTAGGACATTATGCAAATTCGGGTATTAACCTGAACTAACAAAGCTTGTGCATTTACCAAAGTGAATTCCATTTTTTAATTGTTACTTAATAATTTTCAGTCTTAAAATAGTACTATAATTTTAATGCTAATCTAAAATATATTATGGCCATCGTAGTGGCTTAGTACCTGACTTTAAGAGTGATGGTTATGGATTCGATCCCCATGGTTCGGGCAAATGATTATATTTAAATTATTTTAATTTCCTTGCTGTGGAGAAAAAAAGCGTGGCGTTGAGTTCCTGAATTCTGGCGGAAAGTAGAAAGGTCCTTTCGCCTTTTTCCATTATTACTCAGAAATTATAAAATAATAATTATTAGATGCAATAATAGCTCTTCATCCTGGTAACGGAATATACCTAACATAATAAACATCGTTCCGCTACCCTTATAATCTATTTTTACAGTATTTTAGCTTTATTAGACTTGTTGTTTGCTTGAAATCATAATGCTACATTTCTCATTTAATACAATATTTATACGATACAAAGCCAAGTAAAGTATGTCCATTCAATAACCGTCCGAAAACCGATGAGTCACGCATCATTAGATAGAAGTGCACTTAAAACTTAGTTACGAGTTCTAAGTGATGTGATAATGAGAAAATGCGGTTACGACTTCAAAAGCAAATCGATTTCGGGCGGTCATTTTACAATATTACGTATTCAGGACTTTTAATGATCGATTCTAAGAGAGGCATCAGTTTTGTAATTATATGTTTTATAATTTAGATACTACTAGTATCTCTAGAAGTCTAGCATCATTTTAAAGATAAAGTTTTTTAAAACTATTATGACAAGATTTTCCATTGAAAAAACGTTTAAAATTTGCTGTTGAACATTAGGTGTTAATGAACCTATTTGAAAATGGAACGAGAAATTATGTAAAATGGCTTAAGCATTAAGCTGTGTCGCAATTACGTAATTTTTTCATATCTAATAGAAAATAAATTCTAAATTAAACTATTTTAACCGGATTAAACGTGTATATTTATTCTGATATTCGAAAATAATTTGTAGAAAATCATACATTTCAAACACTACAGTAGTGTGTGGTCACAGATATACTGAGGCGCGTTCGTATGTCAATAAAGACAATTATTATATGAAACTACTATCATTGATTTCTTAGTTACTTCTCATACAGCCTGGATTTTAGCAGAATTAGCTGACTGTATTGCCCACCCTACTAGAGATGAATCAAAAAAAATACAATAAATATCTTCTTTTACACATTGAGACACAAACGGATAACGCACAGCCGACACTAATGGCCGCAGATGACTAAAATTTTACATGTACATATGTTCCTTGGGGAGCGTAAGGGAGCACTGCTGAAATTCCACCGGGAACGAGGAAACAGCATTTCACGTATTACAGTTGAAACTACGGAAGAGAGATATGGCAAAACTTTTAAATTCCACATAAATGAAGCTGCGAGCTTCAAGTTATATTCCAATATTTCTAATTTCCAGCCTTCGAATATGTTATCTTGAGATAACATGTATTTATATATGGCAATAATCGTACGTTATTTTAAATATAAATTACTAGAATATTCTTTATTTCTATCATAGATAATTTCATGGATATATTCCACAACTTTATGCAAAGTGAATGTGATAAGGAAAATCGATATGAAGATTTGCTCACCCAACCGTTATTTTTTATTTGCGCTTTTTCTATATTTTAACTAAAGCCAAGATATAAAGAGTAATATTTACAACTTTTTGTGAATATTTTCTTTTCGATATAAAATGTTTCTTTTCTTCTGTATTTCATTGGTAATGCCATAATATTGCAATAAACATCATAAATATTTAAGTCAGCCCTATTTATACAAAAATGGATAATGGATGTTTTTAGTGGTCATATGATAAGTATAAAAAAGAAGTTAATTAATGTGGTAAATTTTAAAATATATTTACGTAAAATAAATGAGGGACGCATGAAAGAAGCGATAATGTTCTGAATTTAAAATCCATAGTTACAAACTTATTTATTTTTCAGCTTCATGCCTTTCCCCGCATCGCAGGGCAGTCAGAGAGAACCTAGTGTCAAGGCTCCACTCACTAAATTCTCCTCTTTTCACGAACTGAAGACATTGCATGTTAAGTGGTGGAACTTTACACTGTGCTTTATATTGTTTACCAGAGCGGAAAAATGAAAATAATTCAATTATGTACATACATTCCACCTAGTGGTAATCGAACCCGCAATCAATAAGAATTACAGTTGGAAATTGCCACAATTAAGTTTTATAATTTCAAATTGGTACAACTCTTTAATTTGAAAGTTTATAATTTTCTTTGTTTGTTTTCGTCCGCCATGAATTTGAACCTCGAACTCGCGTAAACACATTTCTGTCACTTTAAACAGACGTGTATGTCCAATATATACGTAGAAGAATTAAGACATCCATTTTCATTAAATCAATATATAGTACGGTCATATGGAACTCCATATGACCGAAGTCATTACAGTAAATAAAAAATAAAATTTACAGCTTCACGACATTGATACGAAATCAAGATATCTTCGAAGAAAATCGCGCTATATCTTAGATACTAAAGCAGATAAGTGAAAATATTTAAAACGTAATCATTCACCTGACTGGCAATCGAACCCACAACCAATTGCGCTTACAATCAGACGCTGCACCACTGCACCACGATAGCCTAAAGAAAATGTTGCTTTAACAATATAGCCTATATATACTTTTTCCCGGTTTTGTTGCGTGAAGTACAGTCAGGTGTTTAATGACGCAGCTCTCGTAGCTCAATTATGCGGGCATTTAGGGAATGTTTGGTAGAATTTTTCGATTAAGATGTATTCACATCGAGCGCACAATGAAGTATCGTGAGAGTATTTAAAAGACGAGCTTTTAGGTTATATATCAAACGGTTTTTTACTATTCTTTTTCAATATGAAATGATTACTTAAAATACTACTGGAATAGAAAATATAGGTTTAATATACTAGAGGTAGAATATAATTGAGATATATAATTTTTTTTCTGTACTCGTTTTGATGATAAGACTAACTGTTAAATAGTTAGAGTATTTAGAGTATAAAGTATTACCTGAAAGCTGCGTTTAGTAGATGATATATTAAATAATAATACGACATCAGCTGTGATAGTAAAGAACTATGTATATTTATTAAATACATATAAATCACATATAAAACACAAAGTTTTAAAAAATATTTTTTAGAAAACGTGTATAAGTTCGCATGGCTTAGCTGTCAAAGCGGTTCGATGGTTTTCAAAAGGCGTGGGCTCGAATACCGCTACGCTTAAATTTTTATACGGCTCCCAAAACAATATTTTCATGTCCTCAGTGTTTGAATTTAAAAATGTTAAATCATTGTATCTCAGAATAGATCTTATAGTATCCAAAATTCACAATAATAACATCTAAAATTATATATTTTTTTATTTTCTTAGAATTTCTTAGATATAATAATTAAAAAAATTCAAATTTAGTAATAATATATATTAAACCCAGAATACAAACGTGTTATATTTTTGCTGCTTCATATATTTAGAATAGCATCATAAATATTGCACTTCAGATTAATTAATATAAATAAACCTTGCTTCAATTTTAAATTGACCTGACAATATTAAACCACCTTTAACGGTGTATTTTGTTATATATAAAACCTCACACCTATTACATAAATTAATACAAAGCCCGAGCGTTCAGTTAGAATTAAGCCTAACTTCGTGCTTTAGTGGCTAGCAGATGCGATCGTTATATTGAAAATGACAGAGCAAAATGTAGCTCGCATGTTTTCACACCGTAAAATGTTCTTCTAATTTAAATGTAGCGTTTTCGATGCTTGGAAATAAATTATTTTTGTGCATGATTTAAATTCGTTAAAAAATATAACATTTATAAATTCGCCTTAATTAGTAAAAGCTTCTAGATAATATCTTGAATTTATAAAGATTCAGTAATATACCTTCTCAATTACTATAGAAGAAATTTATAAAAGACATTTAGAAAACGTACAAAAGTTTTAACGCAGCGGGATTTGAACCCGCGCCTCTTGAAAACGCCTCTTGAACGGTTTTTCAAGAGGCGCGGGTTCAAATTTTTATACGTTATCTAAATATGTCTTTTTCAATTTCCTTAGTGTGGGAATAACACTAAAAAAATGTTAAAAATATATATATAAGAAATTTATAGTTGTAGTGTAAAATTTATTTAATAAAAGTAACTGTTTATGCGTAATATAGTAAATTATCGAGTTTACAACTGTTCTCGTTATTCTTAACATCACAGATGGACTTTTTAGCATTTCTGTAGTTTATATAGAATATGACGCTAACTAATCGTTCATTCGCTGGAGGAAATGCCCGAATTCCGAGATGAAGTTTTATTTGGTAAGGAAAAAGGCAAAACAAAATATAAATAGATATTTATTACAAAATATTTGTATTCTTACAGTTATTTTATGTATTAAAAAAGATACATTAGTTTAATATTAACTATGCAATTTACTTAATAGAAGTTCGTGTGATAGGTTCGTATTTATTTCTTCTTGCATTCACATATGTAGAATTTGAACCTACAACCTTGAGTACCACATTGATCGAGTTATCTAAATTCTCCTGTACCGTTATGGTGTGTATTACAAATAAGATTAATAATAAAATTAATTATTACACAAAATCAGTAGTAAATTGTTTTTTTTTTAAAACATTATCTATATAGGTAAGGTAAGGTAAGGCTGTCTGTCTGTCTGTGACGTCATCACGGCCGAACCACTTAATTGATTGTAATTAAGTTCTATATAGAGGTACTTAAGGGTATTCGGATGAACAAAGGCTACTTCTTTCCCCCATTTTTAATTTTTTTCAGGAATTTCGTTATACTACGACAATGCCACCGAAAATACGAAACAGCTATAGTTTACGTGGTCGAAGCCACGCGCGGGTCGCTTGTAGGTATATAAAGCTTTTCCGTTACTAAGTGACTAACAGACAACGCACAGCCGATATGACTTAGCACTAAGACAAAATTTTCCAAATATTCACGGAGACAAAAAAAATAGATTTTACAACTCAGAATTTTACATGAACCGTGTCCGTGCAAACGAAGTTGCGGGCGACACCTCTTTACATATAATTTTATGTACTTAATTTTTTTGTTATATAAGTGAGTACTTACTTAGAAGAGGTATAAAGAAGAAAATCATCTTTGAACACCACTTGGACGGTTTCCAAGAGGCGCAGGTTCTTCGGTTCGAATCTCGCTACGTTCAAATGTTTATACGCTTTCTAACAATTGTTTTACTTTATCTTAAGTGTAAACCTAAAAGTGACACTTAAACAACTCTTTAAAAATATTTAAAATATACTAAGATTTTAAATATATTTGCTGTTTTGTTAACATTTTTTAAAGTGTTATTCCCACACTTAGGAATTGGAAAGTCATAGTTTAGAAAAATGCAGCGGTGGCTTGAACTATGATGACAAGTGCCTCTGGAGTCTGTGCTTCTGCCATGCGTGGGGCCTCAGCTACTGCTGACTTCCATACTATTACAACTCATATTTGTAGCTGTTGGCCCTCAGCATTTTATATAAATTTTTCAGTTGGCCCAAAGATTATTCTACGAACAATCGTCTGGCAAGAGAGAATGCTATTTATTAAATATATATTTTAGTTAATATTTCTATGATAAATATATATTTTGTTAAACGTTAACAAAATATATATTTAATAAATAGCATTCTCTGCCAGACGATTGTCTGTAGAATAATCTTTGGGTAGCAGAAATTTGTAAAAATCTTCATAGAGATGCTAACAACAAATATAAGTTGTAAATAAGCGTTATAAGAATTTCAACGTAGCTGGAGGTGGGACGCATGGCTTAGCGGTCAGAGAGCGCTTGAACGGTTTTCAAGAGTGCGGTTCAAATCCCGCTGCGTTCAAATTTTTATACGGTTTTCTAAATATGTATATTTGCTGTTGTCTAAATTATTATCTTGCTTATGAAATGTAATAGTTTTGAAAAAAATTACTCTAAAACCGTTGCAGTAAACGTTATTTATGTTTGCTATAGATTTTGATTATATCCGTCCAGGGAATATAAAAAATCCAAATAAAAGCACCATGTATTCGGTTATATATATAACAGATGCATTTTCTTTGAGCTTTCGAAATCAATTTAAATATAATCATTTCTTGGAGTAGAAATCTAACTCACAACCAGTCGGGCGTATAGACAGACGCTGTCCCACTGTGATTTCAAAAGAAATAACAATAAGTTAAACATTGTTTAAGGGTTAGTGTCTCACTTGGGAACAGAAAAATATTTAGAACGTATAAACAATTTAACTAGCAGGATTTGAACGCACGTTTCTTGGAACCCGTTGAAGCGCTCTAGCTCTCCAATCAAGCTATACGTTCCTATCAAGCTATGTTATTGTATGCTTATTGTAACTTTAAAAATTACAAATATGCAGAATTTACTTAAATTATAAAAGTGCATGCGTAAATTTAAATCTACATTTCGCACGTAATGAGAGGCTCTCTAGAGGGCGATGTGTCAGGGCTCTACAGAAAACCAATTTGTCGTGATCACGATTTGTAACCGCAGCCTTTCGCCCTGTAACCTATAGCTGTTGGCCAATTTGTTAAGATTCAAATATATATATATTATATCATTAAAATTATATGTAGATACGAGCATTCTGGTTATACCTGAATAAAAAAAGGCAAAACTTATTATTTCTTTCACTTGTTTTACAGTGTAGAGGCAATAGTAAGTAAAAATAACGACTTTTGCTTGCATGTTTATCACATACTTCTCCTTATGTATTTTGAGGTCAAACATTTTTTTTATAACACTATATATAATTTGTTACTTCTATACAACAAGTTAATAAGCACCATTCATGTAACTTCCAAACTGCCTATTCATTTTCTTATTGAGATGAAAATATTTTGACCACCCCTCTTTGTATTGCAAGGCTAATGAGCAAACTATCAGGGAGCAGGCGTCAGCCTCCTTCATCGGAGAGGTAATTTATCGTAATTACGATTTGTAACCTCTTTCCGTGGTAAAATCGATGATCTGGTACAAATTAATTACACATAAAAACGACGCTATTTTGTAGATACAAAAATATTCTTTTATCAATATTTTTTGGACATTCACGCATTTTTCACACTGCACTGTAATAGAGTGACACGTTTATTTGCTTTGCTAGTATCATGTCAATAATATATTCAAAGATAGAACAAATTGAAATTATATTGTTTTTTGATTTGTTGTATGACGCTATTTAATTTAACTTTTTATAGGTAACCCTTTTTTATATGAATAGCGTTTAATTATAAAGTTTATTTTTCTCTTGTTTGTTTGTCGGTAATTTCACATAATATTGTTCCGTACAATGTTTTTTACTCGATTAATTATGTTTAATTTAATTAATTAATTTAAAGTTATTTTATTACAACCAAATATTTTGGGTACTTTATATATCATATAAATATAATCATACAAATCAATTCAAATTAGATAGAAACTTAAGTTTTGTCAATGTCTATTATATTCTGTTAAGTGCCAACCTAACATACCAATATGTGGCTGGCTGGAAGCCAAGGGCTTAACGATAGCATCATGCCTTCTTTAATGTCTTGACCATGAAATACATATTGGAATATGGCCTAGTGAGTGAATGTTCAAAGAATATTGAGAAAAGATCTCGAGAAAAGATATTGATAACGAGGAAAAAGTTTTGTTATAATGATTACAAAACACGTATTTTGTTCTTGTTTTTTTCTGTTATTGTACAAGCTTTGGGGTAAAAGAATTAATTCTATAATACTACACTACGAATAACATATATACAACATGTTTCATTTAGTTTTAGCGTTTACTTGCAAATAAAGACTGTAAATTTCAACATTGGAAATATCACTTAAATCTAATGTATGTGTCATTTAATAATACGGCGCAGTGGAAAAGTGTGTGACTATAAACGCTATGATTGTGGGTTCTATCCCCGATATTAAAAATAGTGAGTGAATTGAGTTCCGCCACTCTCAACATGCAATGTTTCAATTTTCGCATGTAATCTGGAGACTGATCTGTCTTGACACTAGGTTGTTTTCCTTACACTGCTTGCTATGCGGAAAAATACCGTGAAGTTGAAAAAAGTGTTTAATAATAGATACAATTTTCTAACTTCAAAATGGGCAATATTAAACATTGCTGTATATTTGCTACAATTTCATCTCATACGCCAGTCGTGTTTAGCGAGAGCTCATTATGAACTCGCTTTCCTTCTTGTGTGGTATTTATCCACTCTACCCTGAATATAGCGTCTAACGTTCTGGTTTGAAAATTGAACGATATTGAAGTGTGACGTGTAGCGTTTCTTATGAAATCATATCATATATGGTTTTCTATTATATTTTGGCGTTACATAAGTTTATTGTAATCAAAGAAATTAAATGAAATTAAATGAATGAAAAGAGTAGATTAAAAACAAACCAAGAGATATTACGAGAATAGACACAAGTATAGGCTAAAATGACCCTCTTTAAAATGCGCGTCCACTTCCGGGCTCCTCTCTGTACTTTACCAAATTTGAATTGAATTTGAATACTATTAGCACAAATAAAAATACACTGTAAAAGTTTTAATCATACAAAACCAAGGGCACTTTCAATAATTTTATTTATTTGTAACTTTAGTAATATAATCGTGTTATCGTTATCTAACATGAATACCAATATTTGAAGTTGAAACGTATAAAATATCATGGGTAAATCGCCTGACGAAAGTTTCGAGTATTACGGGCGATTTCCAGCAAAATAATTTTAATTACGTCCTTATCTGGACGGGAATCCGGAAGGGATTTGAGTGTTGCTACTATGTAAACGTGAATGTAAAATACCGCTGTGTATTTTAAAATTATTTTTTACTGTCATTTGTTAGCATTCTTTTTTTTAAAGGAAAACGTAAAGGAATCACAATTGGCTCCTTTTTACGTTTGTTAATTTTTTTTATTCATTTAAATTTGCAGCCGGTGGAGTATGATGCATAATTAAAGTTTATGAGAAGTGCAGAAAGTCAATATTTTTGTTTGTAATTTTGCAAAAGAAATATAATAAATTATACATACACAACCATGTGTATGATACACAATATATAAACACGTTGCTAGGGCAACACGTATTTTACACGTCCACGGTAGTTACTATAGTTATTTCTATCCTTTTTTTTCATTGGAATTACGAGATATATAACTTTAAGCGAATTAAATCCTTTACACGACATCCACAGCAAATCTCGAGCTCGAGATCGAGAGCCTTGTGCTCTTTGAGAAATCTTCGAAATCTAATTTTTTATTCTTCAAAATAAAATTTTTATGTTTTGTTATTTTTGCTATTTTGTAGTTATATACATTATTTTATCTTACTACACTAGGAAATACCTATAATTTAACAAATGATTACATACATTGCAGTTTCGTTAATATTCACATTAATACGAGTAGTATGGCGTAAGAAAGTATATATAGTTTAAAATTTAAATGTCTTTGTTTTTAACCAAATATTGTATATTAAACTTACTACTATTAAACTAACTTTTTTGAACAGGTGGGGAAATGATCGTATTTAAATTATTTTTATTTCCCCGCTCTGATAGGACAAAGCGCGGTGTAGAGCTCAGCGACTCAACACACAATGTCTCGAATTCGTGCGAAAACTAGAGGACGAAGTTTCTTGACACTAACTAGCCTACTGAAGCTACAAAATAGGTATGTATAAAATGTTAAAAAAATAATTTAGTACTGTAAATTTTTATGTACTACACGTCGAGGTGGCATAAAGTAACCTCGTGGTACATTTATCTATACTCTCTTTGCGTTCGTTTTAAATACCTTGTATATAAAATGGTGAATTCTGCCCTAACTGCAAATCGAACCCACAACCGTCGCATATACTGATATTTTCACCGTGATAGCGTATACAATTGCTTTTAATACTTAAAATAAGTTTGTTAAGGTTGATTAATGTGGAAAATAATAACAACTGTAGCTTGATATTATTTTCGCCACGCCATTATCAGAGTCAAAAGTTTTATAACTATGTGAAAATTAAATCCTCCACAAACGAGCGCCCGCAGGAAAGTTGAAGATGGCTTTGTGTACTTTGGAAATCTTTGGTCCTATGTCTCCTTTTGACCAATGACATTTTAAAGTTTCATTTCTTCTCAAGAAGGTTTATAAAGTATACTCGTGTAAGATGTTTTATAAAGACTAAATGAAATCATATATTAAAAACATATAATTAAAAAATGATTTGTATTTGTATGTTATACAAACCATTTTCAGAATACAATTACTTCGAAAAAATATTGTATACAATGCTACGCCAGTGTTGGTGGCCAAAAAACACATATGAATTAAACATTTTTTATGTACATAAACTACAAAATGGCTTTACACGTAAAATTGACTGTGTCAAAGTTAAACTGCTTTACGTGAATATTGAATAACACGTTATATATAATGAACAGCTAAAGCTTTTACAGTTGTAGGTGAGTTATACTCATTTAGTACACTAAGTCTATTTCAAAGTTTCTTTAAATCAGGATTTTTTTATATTACCTTCAACCTATCATATAATTTTCTATTTCTTGCTTCTCATATATTACACGTGTCGTTTGTGTACAAAATATTTTATTAGCTTCTTTTCTCATATGCTTATGAAGTGTACCTGTAACGGTTTCTTATTTTTTTTATTTCATTTTGAGACTTTTTTCTGTGTATGTGGTATTTAGTAGGCGGATAAAATCTGGTGCTAAGGCATATCGTACGCCACTTTTCGGCTGAATTCAAGGCACTATTTTGAGTGTCGTTTACAATCAAACGATTCACTGTGCGACAATGTCCTCTTCTTGCCTCTACTTCGCTTATAATCGAAGTAAAAATTCAAAGTCAAATAATTTTATTTAAAATAAGAAGATACACGCTTCGTTTTGTGAATGTCAAATAATTTGCCACCGTATTTATGGTGATAATATCGATGGTCCAATGAATACTTTGATAATCTATGGCCAATTAATGTTCATATTATATTCGAAATTTCAATGATTAAGTTTTTAATATAATGTTGAAATATAACACATTGTTTTTACACCAATATACGGTAAATAAATAAATATTACAAACATTATACTACTATTATTACGATACTAATATTATAAATGCGAAAGTAACTCTGTCCGTCTGTGACGTCATCATGGCCAAACCGCTTAACGGATTGTAATGACATTTTATATACAGGTACTTCAGGGTCTTAGAATGATTATTTTTCTCCCATTTTTTTAAATATTTTTTACGACTTTTATAGTTTTACGGAAAGGGCGCCGAAAGTTACGAAACAGCTACAGTTGACGCGAGCGAAGCCACGAGCTGCTTGCTAGTATAACATATAATCAAGTTTATAGCATCTAATGTCCCCATACAAAGCTTGATCTGATGTTGCTCCTAGCGCAGTAATTCATTAAAGCAAACATTAATTAATTCTCCAAAGATATATATACCATACTGATGAATATCCCTACAGCAACCGATCTGGGATAGAGATAAGTAATTGTAGCGGGATTACAGATAGTCTTGTTGGTGGGTATTGGAATTTATGAGGCATTAAACTTGAATGTATGAATTTGAGTGCCTTCGCCTACTTTGGTGGACGATTCGGTTAATTGCAACGGTTGAAAATGGTTCTTGAGAATAATAAGGTTGTAATTCATTAAGTCCATACAAAAGAATGGTATCTTTTATTTGCAGAAAAGAGGTTAATCAATTTTGAGTATGTAGGGCCCACTCACTTCATTTCGCTATCGTGGCGTCGTTACGAAGCACCGGCTGCTCAATGGTTGTGAGTTCGATTCCTATTTTTTGTTCCCTTACTAAGCAACAAGCAATGTATCCAAAGCAACGAAGATGCACCAAGAACTCATGTAATTAGATACGCACATAATTAACTAACAATTTCTGCACCTTAGTTCTTTACAAAAATGCGAGATGTGCTCAAATATAAAAACATATTAAAATTCACTTATACACATTTTAATAATAGCGTCGTAGCTCGATAATAACTATTGAAATATAAATTAAAAAAATCCTTGTTATGTCAAATGTTCATATGAATCATAAGAAACAACCGTACTCAAAACGATGCAAAATATTAAACACAATAAAAATGTAACTGATCGCAAGTCTGTACGTGGAACATATATGAAAAACAAATGATTAGGGACAGTTATGAATGTATTAGAACACAAAACAATGATTTTTAATTTTCATTTCTCTTTGTCTGTTTGTTCGTGCATGCTTATCTCAGAAACATGATTTAAACATACTTTTAACTGTTGTATTATGGTAAGCTTTATTTAATATTTAGTATTTATTTCATTTCAATCGGTTCGTAAACAAAAAAGCAACCATTTAAATTATACATTTAAGCAAAGTTAGTGATTTAAGTGAGAACGTGTGTGGGCTAAAAACAAAATAGTTTACTCATATACTTTACGCATGCGAAGCTGCGAACGGGTCGCTAGTATGCATAATAAATTTTAATTATTTCTTGTATACTTAGAAAAATATAGCCTTGAATTTAGAATGCAATAAATATATTAAAAATAAGTCATTATATCAATATAAGAAGGTACATAGTTCGAATCACTTCAAAGTAACGTTTAATATTTTCATTCGTTTATAATATTTCCAGAATCATAAATCATAGTAAAATACAAAATTACGAGAACAATTTTCAGAACTTCACTATATTTTCTTTTGACAAGTACGAAATTACTTTTCAAATACATTCAACTTATCTTCTATGGATAGCTTAAATAACATAAATGGGTACGCAGAGTAAAAGAGCGTTTGCCTGTCTTTTGTATACAAATGAACAGTTGAAAATAGTATATTTAGTGATTTGAGAGTTGTGTTAAAAATATTATTTTCTTATATCTCTGTAGGCTTAGCTCTTATTAAAAGCGAAAAAATAATTCGTTTTCTGGAATTGTTTCATCATATATAATAGTAGCTGCCCGCTACCCCTACCTCTTCTCACCAAAATACCCATCACACTGAACAACGTTTGTTGTTCTTATAAACCCACAATAGTATGGTTCGACATCGGGTGTTCCACACTTTAAAATCAATTATAGCTTAAGTCCTGCCTAAGCTTAAAAGCTATTCGACAAATAGTTTACGTTAAATCCGTTCAGTATTTTATTCAATCATTCTATTTTTACTGTTTTATTAAATTATAGATAGATAAATAAAATGAAAAGGCAAAAGTTTCGACAAGATATATGTTTTTGTTTTTACAACAACGTTTTAACAACTAAAATATCATATTATGGCCTAGTTACAACATTTTTTAGAGTTAGAGAGAATCTAGTGTCTAGACATTCCGTTCTACACTATCCGCCGACACATTGCTTGCCTGCTTTGTCTTGTCACCAGAGAAAGAAATGAAAATAATTTATATATAATCATTGCCCGGAGTGGAAATCAAACCCACAATAATCAAAACTCGATATTCAAATATACATAATTTTAATATGTTAGAGGTTGGTCACTCACGAATTCCACAAACAAATGTAAAAGAAAATAAGAGATATATTTAAAAAATGGCTTTTAGTTATCAAAAATATAACCTAGTTCCAGTTAAAGTAATTTGGTTAGTTTGACAATCTTGTTCGTTAGTGCCCTATTCACTGTCTCTGCGGATGTACAGCGCGCAGTCAATATTGAACAGCCTGATAGTCTATTCTCAATGCCTTGAGGTCTGACTAGCAAACTATAAAACGTCCACAAAATCATTTTAAATTACATGTTCAAATTTAATTCATTTATTTTTAATATATATTAAGTATTCATTATTTTTTGGCTCAAAGCTTTTTTCCGCATAGCCGAAAGACACCACTTCTCCACTTGCCGCCTGAATTGGAGACCGCCGTGGTCTTCCATTACAAACTATTTCTCAAAGTAATGTTCTAGTTTTATTCATGAAACATTTTTATTTCATTAGTTAATTAATATTGAATAATGATAATGATAATATTGAGTAACGATGTGTTTTGCTGCTTAGATGCTTTATAATATTTTGGTTTTAAAATTATGAAAAATCCTAGATGGAGATGACAATGGTGTACGATTATATATCTAATTTAAACCATAATACGCTCTGTATGACTCAAAGCTATGACAGTTATAGTGGCGGGCTGTCTTTATGTGTTTGTTTTATCGATTTTATTATTAAATTTATCTTTCAGTATATAAAATTTAACACAAAATTAAAGAGAGTACTAATACATAATAATAAAAATATTACATATTGAAATATCATCTTTATCTATTCTATCTATATATAATAAAATTGTAGAAAAGTCAATTCTGTATATGAAAAATTTCAATTGGGTCCAATCGGACCCAGCGATACAAGAAGCTAACAATCCAATCAAAAATTTTTGTCTGTCTGTCTGTTACATTGGGTGTCTATCACGCAAAAACCGCTTAATATAAATTGATGAATTTAAGTATGGTAGTAGGTTATAATCTGGAGGTACATATAGGATAGTTTTTATTTTGACATTCTATGTAGTTTTTGAAAACAAAATAAAAAACTGAAACAGCAATATACTATATAAACCGATTACTACTATATAACAGACTATATAAACCGATTACTACTTAAATGAAATTAATGATTTTTTGCATGTGAGTACCTTAGAGTCTGGGGCAACATACAGGATAATTTTATTCAATGTAGTTCCCATAGGAAAAAAAAGCATACGACGCCCTGAAATTACATCGATTACTCGCAAATTTCCTTCCAATTTGATTAAGTAACGTAATAATATAAATATAATTCATTAAAATAATATAAAGAAGATATATGTACAATTACTCGACAAGAATTATAATATGTTCGAATTTTACATTTTAGATATATTTCATCGATCCATACTGTCGCCATCTTTTATCGAATAGCTGACAATACCATCACGTCGCGCCATCTGTTATTAAATAGGTGGTGTTTCTACAAAAGCAATATTATTTAAGTTAAATAAAGGTTTAAAACAAACGTATAGCATACAAAACATTTTTTGAAAACTAAGTTAAAACCAAGCCATGCAAAAATAATAATTTAGATATAAAGATTAGTAATATTTTAAAATTATTTAGATACAAAAATGGTTACTGTGAGTCAACCTTAGGAGAATATAATTATGCTATGTCGAATTTTTTTGTGGGCCTTTTTATGATATACATTTTCGAATATAAGAAAGCTTATTCTAAATAACTTTATACCATATTCCTTTTAATTTTGATCTCTCAAAATACTGTTTCCAATTTTTTCAGACTTCCTTTTTGTACTTGTTTAAATTTCAAAAAAGTCGGGTAATATGTTTAAATTTATAACTTCCACTAATGCCCGCTTGGCTAGTTTGTCAGCTTCCTCATTTCCCTTAAGTCCAAGGTGTTTAGGAACCTATTGGAGTTTTACAAAAAATTCTCTGTTATGTAACAAATAATCTTATCTAATATTTTATAAGCAACTGATATACCTCTATAAATGAAGTAAAGCACTTTTAATGTCCGAGAAAATAACTATCTTATTACAATTAACAGAGGAAACATAAACCAGTGCCATAAAAATTGCAACCAGTTCCGCTATTAATTGTCATGTTATATTTAATTCTAAACATTTTGCTAACGAAAGTAACTATATCAACAAAAGAACATCCAACATTAACAAATTTTTAGAGCCATCTGTGTAAATGGCAGGTATGCCATAAAATATTTATATAAAAAATATTTATAACATAATTCTCTAATTTATTATTTAGTCTTAATAATATTTTTAATATTAATGTTAAACAGCCAAGTGCTAAAATTAAACATCTTAAACTACATAATAAACTCAATTGTGAAATATGCTGGATGGTTTCATTCTTCACTGATGATTGACATTTTAAACAGTATTTTATAGCTATATAGCGTCTTCGTATAAAAAGAGGAGGAATGCTAAGATCACTTTCCATTACATATATCGGTGTAGACCTAATATACCCACCGATAACTCTCATTGCCATATTTAGAATTCTGTCCAATTTATGTTAATGAGTATTATCACTGTTATCATACAAAATGGATCCGTAGTCTATTCTACTTCTAATTAATGCCAAATAAATTCTACGTAAATATTGGGGATGCAATCCCCATCCTGGACCACGCAAAACTTTAAATATTTTAATTAAATATACAGCTTTTGCATAGATAATATCAATATTACCTCAATCCTGTTCCTGTAATCATATCTTGTTATCATATCCTGTTTACCTCAATATATATATGGTAATTTATTTAAAATTATAAATATTGTTCTTTAATGCATGACTAGCGACCCACTCGCGGCTTCGCTCGCGATAACTATAGCTGTTTCGTATTTCCAGCGGCCTTTTCGTAAAACAACGAAATTTATAGAAAAATTTCAGTTTTCGGCTGTGTTGACGTCACAGACAGACAAACAGAGTTACTTTCGCATTTTTATCATTAGTATGGACTATTTCCATTTACTACATGTTGGCATAGAAACTGACCCATAATTATAATGAATTTCTTTATAGTGGTTAAAAATAACTACTGTTTTGTTCTGATTCTTCCACATCCAACAATTGTAATTTTTTTTCAGATTTATGCTTTTCTGCACTAAGGATCTAGGTCCTAGGTCCTTGTGCCTAGGCACACTCCGTTCTCAACATTTCACCCGAATAAACCAAACCTCGAGAAGTTATATATTGAATACCGAAACATCTGTTTTTTGGGTTCAACGCCCATTTTTGTCATACCTGAGAGATAAAATTAAAACAATATATAAATATAACCATTCGCTGAAGTGCGAAATGAACCCAGAATTACGGTCAGATGTCCCATCCCACTGTGCCACGACGGACACAAATTTCAGTAATTTTAACTTTTTTTAAAGTGTTAATATCACACTTAGGAAATTAAAAACATATTTAAGAAAAACGTATAAAAATTTGAACGCAGCGGGTTTCGAACCCACGCCTCTTGGAAACCGTCCAAGCGCTCTGGCCGCTAAGCCATGCGTTCTACAACCAGCTGCAAAACCAAAGCCGAAATTCTTATACGCTTTAATACAACTTATTTTTGTTGTTAGCATCTCTGTAGAGAGATTTTTACAAATTTCTGCTACCCAAAGATTATTCTACAAACAAGAGTTGGGCAAGAGAGAATGCTATTTATTAAATATTTTTAACATTTTTAAAAGTGGTAAATTGTCAGATATTTCATACAAACTTACATCCCCTATTTTAATCCTTTAAGGGATGTTCTTGAGAAAATAAGTAGCCTATGTGGGACCTTGCGGCATCAACTATCTTTCTGAGTAAATAAATCAAAGTCGGTGAAGCGGCTTAGATTTTTCATACAAACTTTGATCCCCTATTTCTAACATATAGGGGTTGATTTTGTAACAAAAAATCCATTTATCATCACCATCCGCAAATTCGAAAAAACTAAATAGCTTGTAGTCGCAAAGTGTGGCGGGTCGTTAGTATATCATACATTTATTAGTTAATGAAATAATTAAATACACGAGTTTCGCGAATATAATGCTCTAATAGAATATAATTTGAATATAACTGCTATTTTATGGATGTGTAACATCTGTTTCGTGCTTAATAGGCGTCCATGAAATATTTGTTGATAATTATTGTTCTAATCCTTTTAATTTTACTGTCTATATATTAATATCTATATATTTATATTTACATACAAACTTACTACTAAATATATGGCCATACAGCTTTGTGTAGGATTAAGGAATATTTAGAAAACGTATAAAAATGTTAACGCAGCGAGATTTGAACCCGCGCCTCTTGAAAACCGTTCAAATCCCGCTGCGTTCAAATTTTTATACGTTTTTTATATATATATATTTCAATTTCCTAAGTGTGCGAATAATACTTTAAAAAATGTTAAAAAAAATAATTGTTTAGGATTATCAGAGAGAACGTAGTGTCTAGATACTCCACTTTCCGTCAGAAACCAAAACATGGGCATTGGCATTGACAAACTCCGCGTATGGTCTAGCAAAGCAGCTAATTAAAATGTATTAAATATAATCTTTCCCGTTGTGGTCATTAAACCCACTACCAATCTCGTTTACAGTCAGTTACTATACCACTGCGCTTTGTTGGCTTCTATTATATATCAGTGCACGCCTGCTATATATCATATATTTTGTTTTATTATTTTCGCAGTTTGAACAAACATTTCAAAGTCTTGAAGTATATAACAAAGTTAGATCAGTAAAAATATATAATATAGAAAACAGCACACAATGTAAAAGCTTGTTACTATAACATTACCAAAAGATACCCTTGAGCACTGGCTAACTAAATAAACAGCTCAATTCCACTATTTGAATTGCTCCGTCAGTCTCAACTACGAGTACTAAGTTAATTAAAGCATCTTGTACGATGCAAAGGATGATTATTTAATTCTAAGATTCATTTATTCCAGTTTCATAAAAAATACAACACAATATTAACATAACACAATTTATATTTAGAATTATTTGCATATATATATTGTATATAATATGTAAATAATTATAACTTTAATTATATATTCACTCTATAATGGCACATGGATTGGTATGGTTGACTACATCGTTTCAAAGTGATATAGTGTTATATTGAAAATTCATTCTAAATTATCATTTCTCGGATATATTAACAAAAAGCGCGGCATCAAGTCACATATCATGTCACTCAACTCGCAATGCCTGAGGTCGGAGACAGAGTGCCATGCCACTAGGTTCTCTCTGTCTTTTAATAACTCGTGGGTTCGAACCCCACCGCTGTGTAACTATGTAATAAAACGACAAGCTCACGACTAAAACTGTTTTATTTTCTCGTCTATGTTCCTTACGTTAGCTTACGAGTTGCAATAACATATATAACAACCCTGTTGCAGGATAAAGTGTGAAGTTGGAAAAGAAATGGAAGGTGCACTAGTGAAGTGCCTTTTTTTTTTAACGTGCGGGAATCCTTTACGGATTCCCGCCCGATTGGGGACTCGGACGCGGTTATGTGGGACTCCGGACCGGCAGATATGGGCCGTCCGTTTACCCACTAAAACCTTACGGCGCTCCTCCACCACCGCCACTGGCCAGGGCCACAGGGACTACAATCTTCCGTGAACCCTGGCGGACTTGGGAAGTGCCTGACTAAATGCGATGATTAAAGGTTTATTTTCAGTTCAAGGGAAATTATTGGTTCCACAAAACAGCAGAATCGGTCTCTAAAAAATCTGTATGAAAAAGTAAGGTAAGACACCGTGAAGCGTGATGATGTTTAATTATTAATAACTCCACGCATATTTCGTTCTATTATTCAAAATATTATGACTGACATTCTAAGCACGTGTAAAAATAATTTCTGAGTAATTAAAAAAAAATCAAAGCAATATATCACATACAAAGCCAGATTCATCTGGATTTATTCATTACTTTTGCATATTGAGTGGCATTGCACTTACAAGTGCGCCGTTTGATGTATTTATTGAAGGTGCTCGTCAAAATGCAAAATCCTTGTATGAATAATTCAATAAAGCTGCGTGATCTGTATCCGTCGATATTCACGTATTCGGCATCGTTTTAAATAAGTTAGGTCAATATGTTTATCACATTTATTACATTTTGTCCCTACAAAAATAAGGTGAAGCAGAAACCCAAAGGTCACTTGGTTTTATACACTGGGTGGTGAAACCTTGAAGCTGAAGATTTTAGAAAAAATTGTACTATGTACTATAATGTCGTTTAATGTGTAATGTAAAATTACAAAGTAGTTTTGAATCGTAAATAACATTTTAAGCGTGAGTTGACTTTCTTTCTAACATCCATCAACTCTACGAGTACACACACTAGAACTCAACACCGCACATTTTCCCCAAGTGGGTAGGGATTGAATCCATATAAATCTCATATTAGTCAGACGCAGTTCTACTGTGTCAAATATTACAATATTTAATGAAATATATCATTTTACAACAAAAATAAGGCTTCATTTTATAAACCCATATAATGAAAGTCGTAAATTCTTTATTGTACATATCCATACGACAATTTTCTCATTTTAGATAGAGCTTAAGGGCATCGTAGAATAAGGAATAAAGGAAAATTTTAATAACGGTACGTAAAGAGAACGTTTACTTAAACAAAGAGCGCTTTGGCCTCCCTTAGTATAAAAATAGACCGCTCGAAAATACTTTTTATTTGGATAAAAACTACATTTGTATTTTTGTGTGTGATATGTGTAATATAAGAATGATGAAACCATTGATAAAAACTTGGCTTACATTGGCAGTTTAGTTACATTTTAAACAATGACCGTCCCCTATTTTGAATTATTTGTCAATTTTTCCTTTTTTTTATAGCCCGCATAGCGGGGTCCTCAGGGAGAACCTAGTGTCAAGACAATTAAGACATGTCGCCGAAAATCAATACATTGCCTGTTGAGAGGCGGAACTCAACACCGCTCTTTGTCTTAGGTACCAAAGCAAAAAAAGGTTTTAAATACAATCATTTCCCAGAGTGGGAATCGAACCCCATACCAATCACGATTACAGTCAGACGCTGTCTAACTGCGCCGCGATGGCCTCATTATATGCAATGATTATTAATTTTTTGAGAAATTAAACATACCTTACTTCACTTTACTTCACACATACGTCACTTTGTAACGAGACACACATTTGTTTTATACTTATAATATTATATAGTTTAGAATAGAAACCATCTAACTTTATTATTAAAAGAAGGCAAACTTTCCTACAAAACTGCTTGTTTTATTCATTGAATTAGCTCTAAGGATTCTGATAAATTATCATATCATCCTTTCTGTCTGTGCAGTTTTGCTAAAAATAGCAGATAACATAAATATGTTTGTATTTATATTAAATTGGCTGCTTTTCATTCTTTTCATTCATAAAATGAGCAATTGCGTCGTTTTGAAGATAATTCACATTTTCAGTATCATAGGGTAAAAAGTACTCGATATTTCACATTTATAATACTAAGTGGAATAACATTTGACTTGTAAAGAATATTTTCCAATATTTTTTATACGTTGGGTATTTTACAAAAAATAGTTGAAATTATACGAGCAATATGAAGGAATCATTCGTTAATGGATGGTTAGTATTTTCGGCTTTTTCGTAAAACAATGAAATTCCTTTAAAAACTAAAAAAATGGAAGAAAAGAGTAGCAAAAGTAGTTTCAAAAATAGAGAAGAAAGCCCTTGTGCTATAACAGTTAATAAAGTAATTGGGCGAGTCTGAAATTTGAGTAACAAAACACTCAATTCCGAATTAAAAAATGCCCACTAATATCATTAAACTCTGTGAAAATGAATATGTATATTAAATGTGTTTTTAATCATTATATATTGTTCAACCAAATTACAGGCTTTTGTTGTAAAATATCGATAATTTTGTGGGTAACAGAAAATTGCCAAAGTTTATGCGGGATTCAGTAAATATTCGAGAGAATCTCGAGTATGTATAAAGGAATCACAATGTGTTTTTGATGTTTCTGACTACCAGACTCTTTGTGTGAATTCCTTTGGTTGTTAAGTACCTAATTATATTTCACATATATTATTTTTCTTTTAGTGTCACGCTTTATTCGGCATAGCGGAGCCGAAGCGCCCAAAGGCCGAGAGAACCTAGTGTCATGACACTCCGCTCTCCGATTTCTGCCCAAATTCGAGACATTACGTGTTGAGTGATATGAACTTAAAGCCGCACTTGGTATTACCAAAACAATGAAAATAAATTAAATACAATCATTTCCTACGTAGAAATGGAACCCACAACCACTGTGCTTACAATTATACACTGTTCTATTGTATTATGAGGGCCTTATATGTGTGCAATGAAAATAGAATTTTTAGGAAATTGAAAAAGACATCTTGAACGGCTTTCAAGAGGCGCGGGTTCAAATCCCGCTGAGTTCAAATTTTTATATCATTTCTAAATATTTCTTTTTCAATAAAGATTTTATTTACCTACTCCACAATGGATGGGAGATGAAAACACAATCACAAAAGAATGAATGAATTTATAGAAGTGTCAAAGATTTCAGGAGTAGCATCCAATATGGTATTAAAAGTATATATACTCGTATGTATTTAATTCGCATAAACTCTAAAAATGAGATACTACTAGAGGGTTTGTTTGTACCGTATTTCTAGAGAATGGAATGAGGTTTTTCTGTAAATTTGGAGCTAATTTGTGTGGGCCAAACTTTACGTTCATTACCAACGAAAACAGATAAAATAGACGCATACATTTGCTTTTCTACTTACTGTATTATTTGGCATTTCGGTGTTTGTATTTTTTCTAAACAAGAGTTCCACATTTTACTCTATTGTAATATTTTCATTTAAATGCAGAAGCTTTAATATGTAAAAAGTTTGTTATTTTAGAGAAAAATATGAGCGTCGTAAATACGTTGTATATACTGCAACAGACAGTTTGTGTCCAAACTCAAATAATGGTTTTTAGAGAGAGGGAGGGTTTTATATAATTTTCAAATGAAAACATCTTTTTGTGTCTATTACACAATAGTTCATATTTTAACATTTTTTTAAAGTGTTATCACGCACTTAGGCAATAGAAAAACATATATTTTAGAAAACGTATAAAAATTTAAACGCAGCGGGATTTAAAACCGCGCCTTTTGAATAACGTAAAATTAAGTAATTTTTTTCAGCTTCACGCTGTTTCCCGCCCAGCAGGGTAGTCAAGACACTCAGTTCTCGATTTTTCGTCCGAAATCGAGACATTGTGAGTTGAGTGGCGGAAATCAACGGACTTCGTTTTCGGTACTAGAGCGGAGAAATGTAAATAATCATACCTCCGAGTGGAATTGAACCCACAACCCATCGTGTTTCAGTCAGACCTCTTTCAAAGTGGCCTCTTTCAAAATAAATTATGCGACAATTAATTACAGACAATGACGTCGTAGGCAATAACAAAGACGTAATATTATCACTAGCTTTACATAAAATAAATTTTAAAGTATTTTATAATTTTTTTGCATTAGTAGCCTGTACATGCGCTAACGCTAATTAATAAATCTCTTATCTAAGTATTTATACTACCGTTGACACTTTGCCAAATGAGTTTTTAATGTTTCAATCATATAGGTAATATTCTGTAATAGTACCTATATGATGTGTGACCTGTCCAGTGTAGTTTGTTCTTTTTATACGCTTTTTAGTAAAAATTCATTGACATCGTTATTAGGATTGTAAAATACTAAATTTCGCAGTCTTTTAATTTTACTGAGGTAAATTAATATCGTGGAGATTATAAAGCTACTACAACTAATTTATAAGTCTATCTAAATACCGGCTTAAGCAGTCTGCAGTCACACACCACCAAAACAGAAAACGAGAAAATATAAGATACTAAAAAATACTCTAGTATTTCATATTCATATTTATTAAATACCACATTCGCTTACTTTTAGTTTAGTATTTCGTCAATGTACGAAAATAAGCGTGAATGGTTATTTCAACAACTTTAAATCATTATATATTCTAAACTGTTACTTGAAATTAAAAATGATAAAAGGAATCTAAAAATCAATCTATTTTTTTTCATAATATGGGGCCGTTGTGGTGAATCCAGGTCATTTTCATCTCTTTACATCTGCGACATTCGGAAGGTTATGACGAAACTACTGATGCAAGAATCGACAACCATTGCTCTCGCGCCACATGGAAACAAGCATACATAGGCTGATAAAACACTACCCAAAAGGCAAAGACTAAACTTTAAGATGCAATACAGATAATATCAAGGGACTATGCCATTATAAACTTTTTATTAATAATAATAAATAATTTGTTGATAAATATAGATACACATGTCGCTATGACGAACATCGCTTATGTCGGGAAATAGGTAAAATCTAATACTTCTTTTAAGAAAAAAAAATGAATTTTCTTATGTATTTTTTACTTGCAATGGACAGATTTGGTTTTCAAATATTAGTAACTTATATTTCTGGTTTCAGAACTAATTTTAATTCAGTTCAAAAAGTCACTGAAAGGAATTAAAAGTTCCGTCGAGGAAAAACAACGGTGATTAAGGAAATTATTCTAGCTAATTAATACTTTGTCGGTCGCCAATTTAAGAAGTTCTAAGTGTATATAATATAATTTTGTCATGAGTCAGAATCGAAGCTGTAAACGTCTATAGAAAAACCTTTCAATACAATTTTTAATCACTCCAATACAAAAAGAAGCTTTATAAAGTCTTTTCATTATAAAGTTAGCTCTAATCTCTTGCATTCATCCTTTTCTAGTCAGGGAAACTAATTAAAGTTTAACCTTTGTGGGAAGTTCAGCTTCTTTATGAAATATGTATTATTTTGATTTCTACGTAAATTATAAGAAACAACTACTATGGCAGTTAAAAAGTATTAGTATTAGTATTTTGAAAAGTATTGTAGTCAGTGCCGTGAAATTCTCCTGTAATCTAAAAATAATATGAACATGTGTAACCATGTGTAACCTGAAAATAATATGAACAAAATCATTGCCCCTATCTCTCAGAATCTCTCTATCAGCTATTGACTAATTAATAATATGTAAAGTCAATAAGTAAGTTCAATAACAAAACACTTCGGTGAATTTCTCGGGTTAAAATATATATAGACTTTGATTTTACATTGAGTTTGTAATATTCATATATTATTTGTATAAAAACATACATCCTTAAGATAAGACCAGTATATGTAAAACTTTTAAATTTATTGCTGTTCTATGTTTCTTCTTTGTAAATTCATTTTATAAGGTTGCGAAATAAAATTCGGTTATAACCGTATATATTATTATGTTTTTTTTGCAGTTTTCAATCTCGTAAATTCACAGACTGTAGAGAGTAAAGTGGTTTTTTACATCTTACATCTTAAATATGGCTGTTTTTATGATAATGAAAATTTTAATTGAAATTGAATCAATTATTTTCAAGATAACTGTAGTAAAAAATCTCTTGAGAAAATTTAAAATATACATATGTAATTTTTTTATATGCATTTAGAATCTTAATTTACGTATAGAATTACAAAAATCCAAAAATGCCACATTAATCTATCCTTGTCCATACAAAATATATATATATACAAGAATATAACGTGTATCGTACAATAAACTTTCACAATACACCAATATACGAAATCATATCTGGAATTTTGAAAACTAAACAATGTAATATTTATGATAGCCGGAGTGTTTGTTATAGAACATCAAACACAAATATAACAATGCCAATAAATATTTTTGATATCGTAACATGATGTCTTTGATATCATAGCACTTAATGTGTAAGATTTTTATAAGGGAATTTCAGTATTCATATATTTAGCCATTATGTTTTTATATTTGCTTACTAAGTGCATAGAAACCATTGTGGGATGATGGGACAGCGACATCGCCACTCAGATGAATGGTTACTTATTAGTTACTAGAGTTTAGCTCGCAGCTTCGCCCTGCTTCTAAACAATATCGGTTGTTTTCAATATCTCACATTTTGTTTAAACTTATAATTTAAATTGTTGCAACTTTTACATTTATGAACCGATCAAACAGAAAAAGCACTAAATGTTAAAGGGATGTTTATGAAAGTACAATAGTTAAAACTGCATTCGACTGGTTTTGAGATTAGCGTACACATACAGACATGCGTAAAAAGATAAAAAATAGCAATCATTGTTTTGGGATCTATTATTATATTGGTAAATTACCTAAAAAAATTTTTTTTCAATAATCTGTAACATTTTTGTTATATGTATAGATTTTAATTTCTCTTTTCTAATGAAAGCGGTCTCAATTCCGTAATATATATATATATATATATATATATATATATATATATATATATATATATATATATATATATATATATATATAGATATAGGCGGATATAACAGCGTGGTAAATCAAAACAAACTGGTAACTGGAATAACCTTTTATTCAAATTTCTATGTTACACATTTTTTAACTTTGTGTAATTTATTGTAAAATTTATTACTTTCTTTAATATAAATGATATTAAGTTATAAGGTAACTAGCGTTGAATCGCTATATAAAGTTTAGTTAAGAAGGTCGACCTAAAAAATCAGGTAAGCTACTTATTAAAAAAAGTAAATAATATTATAAAATGTTTAATTTATTTTAATCTTATGTAGTAACTAGCGACCCGCTCGCGGCTTCGCAAGCGTGAACTATGGCTTTCGTATTTTCAGCGGCCTTTTCGTAAAACAATTAAATTCCTGGAAAGACTAAAAAAAATGAGAGAAAACGTGCCCTATACATTAATGTAATGGCGACATGTACAGTTTTGCTGTGTCGAAGTATTAAAGGTTCTTCATCAAAATGCAAAAACTGCTATGAATAATTCAATAAGGCTACGCGATTCACATAAGTCGATATTCAGAATAACGATACATTCGTTACTTTTAGAATGAGGTATAACACAAAAGAGGTTATATTTTCGACTTTATACGTGTATTTTTCAGCCTTCAATTTTGTTTAAAGTAGAATGATCATAGGAATTTAAAGGCACATTCATTTAAAATAATTATCAAGCTGTAATTAAATAGTCTGTCTCATTATAATTGCTTAAAGCGATTAACAATGGAACAAAACTTGAGTAATAGTATATATGTAGTAGACTGAGTAACAGTATTTAACATGTCTTTACTTTAAGATAACGCCTGTATTAATTTCTGAGGTTTCTTTTTTGTTACATTATCATGTTTTGTTGCGTTATCACTATCATGTTATATGATTATAGGAATGATTACAATTAAATTATTTTAATTTCTCCGTTTTGGTCACTCCGTCACTCAACACGCTTTCGAGCCGGAAATTGTGAATGGAGAGTCTTGACACTAGGTATTGTAGGTGCAGCATTTGTTTAGTTTAAAAACGTTTCGATTTAAAAAATATATTACGAAATTCTTTCATAATTATAGTTATTTAACGATACATTTTATGAATGCTATAGAAATAACAATTATAAGGCAAGATTACTTGAATTAAATGTGTAAAAAGATTTTTTTTATCTTTCGGGTCTTAATCTCTTAGTAAAACTTTATAAACGCCACAGAGATGAAGCCAAAAATAAAAGTTATGGCTTAATCGGGAGATAACAAAGCTTTAAAAGTTGCTTCGAACAGTATCCAGTTCCAGCGATCGTGATAATATTAAATGTAATTTAACACAGTACGGATATTCGGGTTGGAATTTCCACAGCTTTACGGCGATAACTTTTAACGGGACGTGTAATATCAATATTTATTCATTTAATTTCATACCAATTTGGCTTTGTTTTTTTTTTATAAAAAAATCTCAGTCGAATGCAACAGTGTAGCGTGAGACAATTCAGAAAAAAGCTTTAGTAAAAGCTTTCTATATCTCATAGAATGAACACGATCATGCGGGGCATTTTAGTTGAATCACTCATGTCTTCTATACTAGATACTAGGTTTTCTCTGACAGTAGATAGCAGGGTGCTATGTGTGGAAAAAAGCGTTACATTTACTACAACGGGGCAATGAAAATGATTTAAATATAATAATTTTAAGACACAGACAAATATAAGTTGTAATAAGCGACGTAACCCGATGTAGAACGCATGGCTTAGCGGTCAGAGCGCTTGAACCGTTTTCAAAAGGCGCGGGTTTCCAAATACCGCTGCGTTCAAATTTTCCATTTCCTAAGTGTGTCCCACTTTAAAAAAAATGTTATAAATATATGATTTTAATAATATATCTGTCTTTGAATACATTTATCAAATACTAATTATGTAAATGATTTTCAGATGGTAGCTTTCAGTATATTATTAATATTATAATATATATATACACATAAACATATCAAAGCGAGCATTGGCCGTGTATGTAGGCTTAATGAGTCCCGTAATAGAGCCTCTTAGGATGTAGAACATGTGTTCACCAATTAGGCACACAATTTGATTAAACGCGGCTTAGTCAACATTCTATCATTAAGTTAACTTGAGATTTAGAGATAATAAAATTTTTGGCTTTCGCGATTTTTAAACATTTTCAAATGAAATTTTTAACCGGATTTATCGCATTTATTATTAGTATTCGAAAATACATTTTAGAGCTAACGAAGCAACTAAGGAATCGTTGGCGGTAGCTTGATAATTGTATCAACTGACAGACGAATGCCACCTCAGTCTAATTGTGACTACGGATTACTGTAAAATGTTCGAAACGTCGGGTTTCTAAGATAATTATTGTCAAATAATTAACTCTTAAACTATTTCATATGCAAGTGAGATTTATAAATAAGTTAAAGTGCAATCCATACTCATAATACTAACCCATACTAATATTATAAATTTGAATGTAACTTTGTCTGTCTGAGACATCATCACGGCCAAAAAGCTGATCCGATTGTGTCGTTTTTCACGCATTTTTTTAGTTTTTCAAGGACAATTTACTAAAAAGCCACCGAAAATACGAAACTATAGCTATAATTATGCGGCGGTGGCGGGCGAAGCCGTGAGTGGGTCGCTAGTATTATATATGTAATTCCATTGCGATTTCGAATATCGATGGGTTTTGTTTGAACAACTATTCTCTATCTATTTAAATAATTTAAAATTTCTAAGAAAACTCAATGAAAATACGATGATATTTGAAAAACAATGTTTATTTAAGGGCGGCTTAAACAATTTTCGCAACCATCTTATTTGGAATACAATTTGCTTCAGTAAATTCGAGATAATGCCTGAACGAAAATCTTAAAAGTTCGAGGAAGTGGAAAATTACAAAGCTCTGCAAAGATGAATTCATGTGTCAACGGATGATAACAATAACGAATTCGCGTTTTGTACAAATATTATTTTATAATTATTGTGTCGATTTCTGAAATTTGTTTTACGGTTATATTATGTTAAATATAGAATAATAAGGCTTCAGTATTATAAATAAGACTATAATTGTGTTGTTGTTTTAAAGTATTATTCGCACACTTAAGTACTAAAAGTATGATCTGAAGAGATGTTTTATTCCACTTTCTATTGCACCGGAAGCTTACCTAAGTATCGATAATAAGTATTCTATTTCCACGTTGTAATGTGTCTACAAAAAACATTGTATAACTAAAATTTTTCGCTATTTACATATTTTTGTAATTAAAAATGTGTTGCACTTAAAATTAGATCAACTATAGAATTTGAAAAATCTATTCACTCTCAATTAATGACCATTCTTAATACATGAAAATAACTTAAGAAACCTTATACGCCTGCTTCAGCAATAGTTTAGCAACTGTAAAACTGTAACAGATACAAGAAGGCAGAGGAAACAAACAGAAGTTCTAGAAGTTCTAGATTCTAAGATTCGTAGATTCAAGTCTTAGTATCTTCAATATTTTATATACCTATGTAATTTTTTGTAATAATTTGTTAAAGCGTCCTTACATTTTAGCTCATAAAAATCTGGAAATGCTTGAAAATATCCAAATATTAACATAATTTGTCAGTAGTCAGCTTTACGCTTTTTGCCGCATAGCAGAGTAGTCAAAAATATCCTAGTATTTCATTTCGGTATCCACTTTCCGCCCAAAAGCGAGACATTGCGTGTTGAGTGCCGGAACTTGCCACGCTTTGTCTTAGGTATAAGAGCAAAGAAATAAAAATAATTTAAACATCATCATTACTCTGAGTGAGAATCGAACCCGCAACCAATCGCGTTTACAGCCTGATATACGATAACATATTGTTTACACTGTAATTATCCTTTTTATTCCTCCGTAACTCCATAATTTACATATATATATAAACCAATAATAGGTAAAAAAGATAATGTCACTGTCAATATTTTTGAATTCGTTAGTCGTGTGCGCTTCTTTCTTATTTTTGTATATTCACTAAATATCTAACAGTACTTTCCGGTCAGAGTCTTTACAGAGCAGAGGCAAACTTATTTCATACATAAATATTTTTCTTAACAAAATTGAACCCGCTACCTTTGTCCCTGTCAGTCAGTTTTATGTACAGTCTTAATAGTACCACCATGGCTCTTTGCTTTGCTTGCAATTCTTTTGTAACCACTCCATAGAAATAAATATACCTACGTGTACTCGTATATACATTTGAAAGGAATTGAAACAAAAATCTAGTCAAAAATTAGTACAATCTTTCCCGTGCTTGATTATATCTGCAGATAAATAAATCATTGGAACGGTACGGTTTTCTGCTCAGAATATGAATCGAGTTATCAACAATGAAAAATGAAATTGAATTTTATTCCGTACAAAATTCTTCGACTGGTTTTTTGATTCTTTAAATTTTTAGACTGCAGATAATATATATATATATATATATATATATATATATATATATATATATATAAGTGTGTGAGTGAGTGTGTGTGTTTAATATCAATAATTTGGCCAAATTATGGCAGGAAAGGTATATTAATTTAGTGTTTGTAATATTTCAATTATCGCTTCTTACTAAACGCATATGTATGTATACCCGGTACATATATCAAAATAAGATATTTTACAATTTTTGTCTGTCTCACTGTTTCTTTTTTCGATGAAGTCGCGGACACAGCTAGTGTCTATATACAAACGTAAACGACCATAACTTTATTTATTCAAACGATACAATATTCAATATTAAAACAAAATACACTCCTAATCCATAATAATTGAACTACGATAAATTTGCGGTTTCCAAAATTACCGCACTATAAATAAACAGCTTAAGCTTTAGATATACCAAACTATGTATATACATACTGAGTTATTCATAAAAACTTTCATATATAAACATATATTTAGAAAACGTATAAAATTTGAACGCAGTGGGATTTGAATTCGCTCCTCTTGAAAACCGTTCCAGCGCTCTCACCGCTAAGCCTTGCGTTCTACATCAAGCTACGTTGAAATTCTTATACGCTTATTACAACTTATATTAGTTGTTAGCATCTCTGTAGAGAGATTTTTATAAATTGCTGCTACCCAAAGATTATTCTACGAACAATCGTCTGGCAAGAGAGAATGCTATTTATTAAATATATATTTTGTTAACATTTTTTAAAGTGTTATTCCTACACTAAGGAAATTGAAAAAGACATATTTAGAAAACGTATAAAAATTTGAACGCAGCAGGATTTGAACCTTTTGAAAACCGTACAAGCGCTCTGACCGCTAAGCCATGCGTGTAGAGAGGTTTTACAAATTTCTGAAAACAAATGTGTCTGTTCATGTATCATTTAGTAGCGTACATAGCGTTGCGTAGCGATACATTTTATAATAAAACTGTAAAACGGGAAAAATTGTGTACATTGAATAAATAGTATTTTTAAAGTGAAATAACTGGACAGATTTTAATGAACCAATCATATATCATGTACGTACCTATGTATAAACTTTAAATTATATACTCAAACTTTATACATCTTTATATAACTTTTTATTAATTTGCAACTCAGGTGAAGTAATGTATAAGCTGCTAAAATAAAAGTGAGCTTGTCTCGTTTCCTATAAGGCACTTTTAATAAAAGCATCAATATTAGTGTGTGAAGTAATACTTCAATACGTATAGACGCTAGGTGTTCTGCATCTGCTTTATAGATATTATTTACATTTTTTTCCGAATAATATATCAATATGTAGTTGTTATATGAAAGCACATTAAAGTTGCCTTTAAAAGAAACGTGCTGACCCGACGTTTTCCAATCTCAGATATGAATAAAGAATTTATATGTTAATAGAAAAGAATTTTATATTCTTCCAGCTTCACACTTTTTCTCACATAGAAGGTCAGTCGTAGAGAACCTAGTTTCAAGACACTCAGTTCTCCACTTTCCGCCCGAAATCGAGACCTTGCATGTTGAGCAGTGTTCCACTGCGCCACTTTGGTCTCTATTATCTTTATCTAGGAATCTATACTCTAAAATACTTTATCTATTATAAAGATTGTAAAAGTCATGGCGCAGTGGCATAACGTCTGACTGTAAACACGATGGTTTAGGTCTGGTCTCCGCTTAAATAAATATTTCAATTACTTTCATTTCAAAGGGAAAAAAGATGGAGGAAAACGGAGAGCGGATTATCTTAATGCATTCAATAATAGGTTCTTCCTGTGAACACTGCTATACAGGAAAAGGCATAAAAGTGAAAAAAACAGACTATTTAGCTTTGTAAAATAAAATTTAAATGGGACATACAAGAAAACGTATAAAAAATTTAACGCAGCGGGATTCGAACCTGCGCCTCTTAAAAACAGTTGAAGTTGCTGCGTTAATTTTTTTTCTAAATATGTCCTTTTAAATTTCCTAAGTGTGCGAATAAAATTTTAATGTTTTACCGGTAAATATCTTATTTAACTTCAGAGAAATATTATAGCTTTGCGGTATATTTGATTTATTTTCGGGCCCCTTATTACTTAAGAACCTTAAGTGATAAGTTATCACTTCAGTTAGAAATCAACGTCGTGTCGCTTAAAACTTGTGAATTATGAAAGTTAGAGTTCAAGTAAATATATTTTAGAGCTGACTCAAGAGACTTCACTCGTGTGATTACCATAAAAGGTTTATTTTGTAACTTACTGCTACTTTGTAATTTCTATAAGAAGTATTTAATTTCATTCTTTTTAAAGGTGTTAATCACTAAATGGCTAAGCGACACTTCATTATGTTCGAGAAAATAAAGAAACAAGCAAAATCGTTAGAGCAGAAGCAATTAACAAAAGCAAAAAATTTTTTTAGCTAATGGTGCAAAAGAACCTCCACACCAAAGCGGGGACTTGCAGTTCACGCCCGAACGAACCCCAGCCGTCTGCCTCGTGAGATACGAGGTGAATACAGAAAATTATTTGGTACAGGACATGGATACTGTACATTCCGTCTGGCGCATTAGAATTTCATGATATAAATTCGTGGCAGCCGTTATTCAATATGTGCCTTAATTCCTAACCATGAGTTTACCAACTTTACATATCTCTCATTATTTGGCAGAAGTAGAATGCGATTCATGCGATTCATGCGATTAAATTTAACTGAATGCAATAGGTACCTGTGGTTTTATAGCCCACTTGAAAATTTGTTTTCTTTAGATTAGACAAACTTATAAGGCTTATAAGGGTTTCTCTGCTTATCCCACAAAAAAAATAAAAAAGTGAAGATTTAACTTATATCGCATTTTATACCACATCGTTATTACATGAATGATGCTCTAAATATATCTAATAATAAAAAAGACATATTTAGAAAACGTATAAAAATTTGAACGCAGCGGGATTTGAACCCGCGCCTCTTGAAAACCGTTTAAATGCTCTGACCGCTAAGCCATGCGTTCTACATCCAGCTACGTTGAAATTCTTATACGCTTATACAACTTATATTTGTTGTTAGCATCTCTGTAGAGAGATTTTTACAAATTTCTGCTACCCAAAGATTATTCTACGAACAATCGTCTGGCAAGAGAGAATGCTATTTATTAAATATATATTTTGTTAACATTCTAAACGGTTTTCAAGAGGTGCGGCTTCAAATCCCGCTGCGTTCAAATTGTTATACGTTTTCTAAATATGTCTTTTTCAATTTCCTTAGTGTGGAAATAACACTTTAAAAAATGTTAACAAAGTATATCTAATAATATTTATATCCAAAATAACAGTCTTATTTCTTAGCAATTTGTCACCTTTTATCATTCGTATTCTGTAACATTAATTACAGTATTAATTATAAAAGATGGCATCCGCTGCGACCCTCCCTGAACGTTTGGGCAATGATTAATTAGCTACAAGAGAATGATGGAATGATAGTTACCTTGCTATATTTTAATCAATATATTATAACACTATAGTGTTATATGTTAAGCGAACCAAATATTGTGTGCAGCACCAAATTTAAAAGCTGAAATTATGTATTAAAAATATAAGTATAAAAATGACGGCTGAATTATAAAAACAAATGGTTTGTTTGTAAGAGATTGTACATATGTACTGTATAGATTTTTGCAATATAAAAGTACTTATAGCTTTTTTATCTATGTATATTTTACTAATTTCTAACAGTAGCAAAATTTATATGAATGAATTATGAATCATAATGAAGCGAAGTAATTATCATATTTTCAATACAAAGTTTTTTTCACATTTTTGTATATTTTAAACTAACTAAACTTACGCAAATCTTAGAACGTAAAAATAAAACAGGAAATTTGCCCCTGTGTCCGAAATATTTAATAATATAATATTTTCATATTGAACGTGAACGTGAACCTGATGTCCTTTGCAAGGACGACAAAAATAGCAACATAATATTATTCAAAATGAATAGAATATCGATTAAATTTATAACGTAAACCTCGAAAGCTTCAATTGAGAAAAATATGGCCATTTGAGATAAATATATGGAAAAATATTTAATAATTAAAATAAAAATATCGTAGCCTAAAAATTACAAATAAATATTTTTTACCGCTTTTTTGTAACATAAAACAACCACTATCTCTTATACAGCAGTGTTAATGTTGCATTTTAAATAAAAATATCACGTCGGTGTCATGTAACTACAGTATGGTTCATTGAAACGATAGAGCGCGTTTGAATTGCTTCCCCCACGCCGTTATATGTGCGATCTTTCATAAAGGACATCCTGGATGCTTCACAACCTATCTCCAGAGTATAAACGAATATATATATATATATATATATATATATATATATGGAAAATAGTTAGCGTATAAAGTGTATACCTTATGTGAATAAAACTTGTGTGCTTGCAGCTACAGGCTGTTTTCCACCTAGGAGGATACACAGAGAGACATTATCAAGACGCTGTCACTTTCCGCCCAAATTCGAGGTATTGCATGTTTTGTGTTACCAAAGCGAAGAAATGAACACAACTATATAATATATAAATATAATTATTTAAATAGAATCAAACCCACAACTAAACACATTTTCAATCAGTAGCTGTCCCACAGGACACATAGAGTGCAACTTGGTTTCACATTATTCGAATATAAGCTCTTAGTAAAAATTACAAAATAGATGCACCAATAAGCTCCCTCTACTTAGGTTGTAAAAACAAACAGTGTCTTCAAATACGTAAAAACTAAACTCTATATACTAATTAAATTATATTGTAGCTAAATATCAAAGAAACCCATAAATAAATAAGTTTATTATTTACTGATATAAGGAGTTCTCATTCAAATCTATTATTTATTATTTTAAATGATTAAAGACTTCTATGTAATAATTAAGTTCTATTGTGTTCTCTAGAAAAATATGAAAGGCAGTTTCATCTGATTCTATTATTTAAGGCCAATGTGTTATCCAAGCCTGTGATAATAAAAGGCGTATAACTGTAATTTCGCAGATCGAGATGAGGATTACTGACATTGATAGCTGTGGGAATGAGTATCGTAAATAACGTGTACAAGCGCCCACTCTTTATGATCTTTGTAAATGGCCGTTATGGAGTTGTATTCTCGTATATCATATCTGTTTACTCATATTTCATATAGTATATTTTGATTTTATTTATAGTTGTTTCGTGAAGTCGTTTGAAACTTCTATACATGGTTTTCTTATTCGCAGCTCCACGCTTTTTCTCGCAAATGGTAGTTAGCGATACAATTCTTTTCTAAAGTTTCGACCCGAATTCAAAAAAGCGTGTAGGGTGATGGAACTCAACGTCGCGTTTTATCTTAACTGACCGGCGATCAAACTCACAGCCCTTCGCTTTTACAGTCAGATGCTGCCGTACTTCGCAACAATAGCCGATTTCATTTTTCTGTACATGTACACTTGCTATATGAAAATTTAACATATTCTTTTTATCTAGATATAGTTTAGTTGTAAGTCAAATTTAAGCATATATTTACTAGTTTTACTATTATTTTAACTCATATAACGTTTAAATAACTTAGAATAAGAAAAAAAAAAATATTTAAAATATACTTATTATAGGATAAAGTCTTTAACTGAATAAAATACAATGTTGAATAACACCATTGTTACTACTTCTGTATAATATAAAAAAAAACATTTTTCAAATATTAAATACCTGTGTATATGTATATTTCATATAGTTATTAGTTTAGTTATAACAAGCTCAGTTAATAAAGTTATGGTAGAACAAGCCTTACTGTCGATTAGGCATTGTAACAGATGGTCGGACTCTAAATATATATAGCTTTACTCTATGTATTACACATACATGCATGTTAGAATATTATAATTATTAGTTATATTTTAATGTATATGTTTCTTCAGCTTCACGCTTTTGCCTTCATAACAGAAAAGTCAGAGAAAATCACTAGATAGAAAGTGGAGAATGGACTGTCTTGACACTATGTCAAGACAGTCCATTCACGTTTATAGTCGGACGTTCAAATTTTTTTTATATGTATATATAAAAAAAATTGGAACGTCCTAATATATAACCTAAAGTTAATTAATTCGTTCTAAAGTAATATAAAGTTTAATTTAAAACCATCTCACCAATGAAATGTTTTCCGACAATGTGTATTCCGTCTGATTGTTTAATGAATTCATTTACCGTACACCAGGATATAACGTACCTGGATACGTGCATTTTCACAAAGCGTATACTAATACGTTGTTGTACCGAAATTGCTTTCGGCTTTTCATTTATATGAAGTGCTTTGATAATTTATTCTAGCAGCTTTATGCTCTTTCGTGCTGGCGGGAACGTGTCAGTGGAACCTAGTGTCATATCTGAGACTATTCGTTCTCTACATTCCGCTTGAAGTCGAGACGTTGATGATTGCTTGTGAGTTCGATTCTCAAACTCACATCCAATCAAGTTTACAGTCAAACGGTGTTCCACTGCGCCATGATTTATTTCTTATACTACTTATATATAAACACTACAAAATTTTGAAAATATTTTTAATATTTATATAAAAAAAATATTGTTTTGTATAGAAACAAGACGTGAGCAACATTTCTTTTACATGTAAAGTTAGCCTGTAATTGAGATATACTATATAACAATGTATGTATAAATCTATTGTACTCCAATGTATACTTAGCATGTAGCGTTGGCTTTCTAATAAATACATTTAAAAAAAAACTTCTGTTTCTAACAAGGGGGACACAGATGTTGGAGATGTTTTTTGAACAACAAAAAAGTATATATTTTATTAATATTTTTTAATGTGTTACTCCCACACTAAGGAAATTGAAAAAAAACTTAAACAGTTTTCAAGAGGCGCGGGTTCAAATCCCGCTGTGTTCAAATTTTTATACGTTTTCTAAATATGTCTTTTTCTGTAGCCGACTTAATTATATTTATGGGTCACTTTTTTGATCATAGTGGCTTTTACGTAAAAGTTATAGATAAATACTGTTGCAGATTTTTATTTAGAACTATTTAAGACAAACAATTCTACGGTACAACATCTTTGTGTAATTCCAACGATTTTGTCAGTGACGCCAAGATAGTCCTCAGGGGGCTGCTTTTTCGATTTACGATTTAATATACTTAAAATCATTATCAATTGTAACTTATGTGTTATTCTGATGTATAACCTATAATACTGTAAAGTTTCATCCAAATCCGTTCAGCAGTTTTTAGTAAAAGAGCAAACATACACGCATCCTCACAATCTTTCGCATTTATAATATTAGTAAGGTGTAGGACATTCATCTGTCTCCTAATGATTTTCAGTAAACACAGTTTTAGTAAACAATGAAGTTATAAAAAAGTTTGTTAGTATAGTAAAATAACTGTTGGGATTGAGATTAAATATTTGTTAAATATATGTTTCTAATATATAGTATATTAGAAATGTTTCTAATATATTGTATATAAGAAATGTCATTTATATGAAACGTGTACGACATATAACAGTAAATTTAATGCACCGCCTACATCATCTCATGTTATTAAAAAAAATCCATCCAAGTGTTGCTTGAAAGGGAATCAGTTCAAGCGATAAATCCATCATATTGTAAGTCCTTATTGCATACAGCACTTTAATATTTTATTGCAGTGGGTAATAACGTATATTTGTTTGGATCATTATTTTTCCTTCAAAGGCAAATTGGCGCAGTGAAACTGAAAAACCAGATGTTTGTGGGTTCAATGCCCACTTTGGGGAATGATTATATTGAATTTTTCCGTCACTCAATACGCAATGTATTGAATTTAGGGGTACGGTGAGTTCTAAATTCTCTCCGTCTACCCGGAAAATGCTATATGAAAAAGTCTTGAAGTTTTCCATTTCTATCATTTATTCACTTTGAGCAAAACTGCTTTCAGCCTACATTTTTAATTTACATCGATTTTTAATACAAATCACAATATATATCATACACATAATATAATCACACTTATATTATTAATGCCATATAAAAAGAAAGTACTGAATTTTAATATTCTTATGACAAACGGTCGCCATTTACTAAGGTACTGTAGTATCTGAATTATTAATAGGCAAATGTAACCTCAATACTTAGACCGTAAGAAAAGGCCGCGAAACTTTCGGGATCTTTGCCACATCTCTACCCTTTACTTACGAATATTTCAAAACTTCCTCTAAATTTTCGACCGCATCTAATACGACCTTATTAACATAGAAATAACTCTAAAGAGATGGTTATTAAATTCTTTAAAATATTTTAAAATGAAAAGTATGACAAAATTTTACTAAAAGTTTATCTTGTATTATATTATAGGGAGTACGGCAGTCATTATTTACTAGACTTTTGTCCTTCATTCATTTCACTGTGCTCTCCAGGCACTCAAAAACACTGCCTATTGATTTGTCGAATTTATTTTTATAATACTTTTTAATACTTACATTTTTGATTAAAATTTGAACTTTAAGTTTAGGTCCATAATGTTTTAAAATATTTTTTATCTGATCACTGGTATATTTCCCTAATACTCTTATTAGTGACATATTTAATTTTTTTCTTCAGTTACTTGAATATAAGGTTATATAGGCTCAAATTTGACATTGTTGTAAGTGTTGTCACAGAAAAAATCCTATAGAAAAACATATTTTTAGAAAACGTTTAAAAATTAAACGCAGTGGGATTTGAAGCCGCAGCACTTGGAAACCATCCAAGTTCAAACGGCACGGGTTCAAATCCCGCTGCGTTCAAATTTTTATACGTTTTCTAAAAATATGTTTTTCAATTTCCTAAACACGCGAATAACACTTTAAAAAATGCTAAAAATCCTATAGAGTTTTCGTTTTGGAGAATGAAGAGAGTATAGACGCTTATTAACACTTATATTAGAATTTCGACGTAGCTGTATGTAAAACGCATTGCTTAGCGGTCAGAGCGCTTGAACGGTTATCAAGAACGCGGGTTCAAATTTTTATAAGTTGAAAAAGTTTCAATAACAATACATGTTATTAACGACATAATAAAATGTTTAATCAACAGTAAAGTAAAAAACTATAAGTAAAATCCCTCTTTATCCATCATGAAACAAGAAAACAATTTTATGTCGTCACTGTTGTTCTCTGAAAGATTAATTGTAATTTCATTTAAAGATTTTGTATGGCCAGCTCCAGCCAAATTAACTTTTAGCTTACCTTCAAAGAGTCTAAAAGTGCTCGAAATACCAACCTGCACATTTAGTGTCCTCTAGAGTCTGAAACAAAAGTACATAGATTTAAGTTGACAGGGCTTTCATAAAGCTCTATTCTGTTTTAACTCGATGTTGTATTTTCACGATGAGTAAAAGTTTAAATGTGAAATGCTTTTTGACCTATCGTTTAACTTCCATGAATATAGTATGTGGAAAGTATTATTATTTAGTATTCGCAGAATTATAAAATACTAAAATGGTTCGTACAAAACAAATATTACTCTGTTATTTTTCTTTTTATTAATAAATAGAGGCCATTGCGGTGCAATAGGACAGCGTCTAACAGTAAATTTGAAAATTGTGGGTTCGATTCCCAGATATGAGGACTGATTAGTATTTTTAATTTTCCAATTATGCTAATATAAATGTGGAGTAGAATTTCGTCATTTAACATGAGCTTGTTTCAAAATTAAGCGGAAAGTGGAAAAGGAAATGCATTTTCACAAGGTTCTCTTTACCCTGCTATGTGAAAATAAAATGTGAAGTTACTTTTTTGTAAATGTGCCTTATGTTATATTACTTGTAATATAAGACAATGTATTGGATTTAATTTCAATTGAAGAGAGGGAAAATATATAGTATGTATGTATGTATGTACGTACCTATGAACAATAGATGCACTTTCAAACTTCAGCTCCCATGATCGTATAGCAAAAACAAAATGATAGATAAGTTATGAGTTCAAATTGAATTACAAGATTTGTCTATGACTTCAATTAAAAAAAAACTTAACCATTTCACCTTGATACAATGTATGTATAGTTAAATATTTAATTAAAACGACTTTTGTTGTTTTTATATATTTTCGTTGCGCAAAGAAGTTAAGTTACATTATAAAAACAAAAGCCAATTATTTTAACTAAAACTAATATATGTAGGGTTACTCGTACTCTACATTATACAACAATGTTGATACGGATTGTTACCTTTGAACGTTGCTTCCAATTAACATATTCGTACAACTACATATTCATGAGAAACGATATCCTTTGCATTTGAGAGAAAAATTTAATTATCAAGGCATTGTTACCTTAATTGGTCAATTGATATTCCCTTGCTTCAATAAATCAATATACTTAATATGTTTACTTCGCTTAATTGAGTAGTAATTATTTGTTAAAACATAATTTAACTTTAGGTTTTAACTTCTTTTTTTAAGTATTATTACAAACTAACAAAATTTTTATGAAGAACTTGAAGCTAAACTTGGTATTTATTTATATTTTGTTAACATTTTTTGTTTTAAAGTGTTATTCCCACACTAAGGCAATTGAAAAATCTAAATATGTCTTTTTGGTATTTATTTGTATATTATATTAGAGTAATTATTTTTTTAGATTAAAGCTGTATCAAAAATAACCTAACTTCAATACACTCTCGTACGTTTTCTATTTTCCGCCTGAATTCAAGACATAGCATCTTGAGTGGTGATACTCAAAGCGTGCTTTTTTTATAGCGGAGACATGAACAGTTTAAATATAAATGATTATTTTTAAATTATTTTCATTAGACGAATGATCGCCCGAGTGGCAATTGAACCACACAATTGATTGTGGGGTTACAGTCAACCGCTCACTCCACCACGATAGCCTATTTTTTTACTATGTCAATAGAATGTATAAAGAGGGACATTTATTATTACTACTCATTATTTTTGGACAAATCTACCATCTTAAGATTGCCATAAAAAAATACTTCCAAGGCCTTATTATATGTATTTATGTACCTAGTTCTCAGATTTAAATATTCTTAAAAAAAAAAAAAAAATTTAAGTGTTATTCACACACTTAGGAGATTGGAAATCATAAATTAAGAAAACGTATAAAAATTTAAACGCAGCGTTACAACTTATATGTATAGTTAGCATCTTTGATTTTCGCGATTACTACACATTTTGAAATTAAACTATTTTAACCGGATTAATCGCATATATTTCGGTATTCGATAATACACTTTAGACACCCAACATTTCGAATACTTTACAGTAGTCCGTGGTCACAGGTAGACCTGAACCAGTAATATACGCGATTAATCCGGTTATAAATAGTTTTATTTGGAAATGTATCAAAAATTTCAATATGTACAATTATTAACAATTTAAATTATTTTTTAAGATAAAATTTGCAAGCAGTTAGTTCTTAGCTATATAAGGAGGAATTCAAATTCAGAAGCAATTTTGCGAATTTTTACTTTGAACATTCAATGTCTTAATAGTTATTTAAATTAAACTTTAATATAAGGTGGTCAGTGCCTATGATTTATATTTATTTCACATCAACTGTATGTGAGGCTATCAAACTTTCATCCGCATGCCCAGTCTTAATATATATAAATGTCTCCGAAGGACCTAATAAATTCGAGTAACGATGCTTGCAACCTTGTTTTGGTGCAAAGGGTGTACGGCTAGAATGACTGCGGCACATTTATAGGTACCCATAACTGTAATAACGAGTTATGGAGTGACAATTAAATTATTGTTTACAATGTTGTCATTAAAGTAAAGTAAGCTTAGCTTATCTGTATGGCTTATCCGTAGAGAAGTGGCTGGCTAGACATATCAAAGTAGTAAGTGTAGGTTCGAATCTCACTTGGGCGTATTTTTAAATTTAGAAACCTTATCAAGCGTCTAACTGTAAAGGTGATGGTTGTGAGTTCGATTCCTACTCGAGATAATGATAATATTTGACAACATTCGGATGTCAGGGGCAAAGGTTCAGAAAGGAGTGTCTGGATAATGGGTTCTTTTTGACTACTTAGCTATGAGGGAAAAAGCATACGAGCAAGCAAGCAGGCAATCATTTTACCGTCATTGTAAGACTTCCGTTATCCAATAAATAATGTTCTTAAAATATCTGGCATGGCAAATAGCCTCGCATGGTGTAGGTATTGCGTGAAGACAAAATTGTTGTATCCATAAATAATTCGAGAGGAGTCGATAAATTCACATAATGACTAGTTGGCTTAATGTGTTTTAGAATTGGATGGGTCTGGTTTTGGAGATTGCGTTATCACATTCTACTTGTGATGACAGATATGCCTAGTGAATATAAAAAAAAATCAAATTTATTTTATTTATTGGCAGCTTCATACTTTTTCCCGCATAGCAGGTTAGTGCGAGAAAAACTAGTGTCAAGATACTCCGAACTCCACTTTTGTTGAGTGGCGGAACTCAATCCCGCGCTTTTTCTTTGGTACTAGAAGAAATAGAAATGAAAATATATTGAGTGAGAATCGAACTCACAACTAATTGGGGAAAGTGGAGAACGAAGTGTCGTGACCCTAGGTTATCTCTGACTACCCTGCTATGCGGTGAAAAGCGTAAAGCCGCCGTATTTTTCAAAGACAATAACATAAATTCCATTTTTGGTTTCATACATATTCAATATATTTTAGATTCATACATTCATGGAAACGTACAATATTGTATTCAACATGTTTCGTTTTAAAATAGCTCTTAAACCTTGACACTGTGAAATTCACCAAATGTAAAATTCATCTACATTCCGTTGTAATAGTACGGGTGGTTGAAAAGGCCGTAAAAATCGAAGTAAAATTTTCGCTAGGGACTTTTTAGTTAAAAACAGTAAGTATTAAATAGTAACACTGTAGCGTGCAAGGAAGCAGGTCCTATTTTGTTGCCATTATCGCTTTTCCGCCGACGCATGAAATTTATTTGACAGCTTTTGTATACTACAGGTTTTGTTCATTTTCAATTTTGTAACAAACTATACAGCCTTAATGTGTATAATTATACTATTTATCTATTTATTATAGTACTAAAGTTACAAATAAAGTTTTAATAGTTTGGAAGCTGTTTTTTATTAGTTAATAAAAAGTATTTTTTTAATGATAAATATATGCATTTTAATATTACAAACGCATAAAATGTACAAATCATATTTAAAAACCATTGAAAAAAGCAATCACATAAATTCACTGGTAACAGAATTAGCAATGACATGAAAGACATGAAGAAGAGAAGAGAGAGAGAGATGAGAAAATACTGTTTCAAGTAATTATTAAACTACACTATTGTATTGATCGGGGTCAAATAACTAGTATAGCATTAAGACATATATAGAAAAGGTATAAAAATTTTAACGCAGCGGAATTCGAACCCGCGCCTCTTGAAAACCGTTCAAGCGCTCTGACCGCTAAGCCATGCGTTCTACATCCAGCTACGTGGCAATTCTTATATATTTGTTGTTAGCATGAGCAACGATTTTCAAGCGGCGCGGGTTCAAATCCCGCTGCATTCAAATTTTTATACGTTTTCTAAATATGTCTTTTTCAATTTCCTTAGTGTGGGTAGTTAATAACACTTTAAAAATATGTAAAGGAAAAATACTATAGCATTTCACGTTTCCTGCACTCCATTTTATTAGACCAGCGGTTCCTTTAAAATAAATTGCACAAGAAAGTTATTTTTACAAAAACAAGAAAACTGTTTCAATTTATTTCTTTAGCTCGTAGCGTTAACCCGAAGGAGTTCTCGTGGCCTTTGCTAATTAGTGCTTTTACCATTTCTAGTTAGCTAGTGAGTTAAATTAGTCATTTTAAATTCCATTTCGGTTCATTTATAAGTATTTTTTTGGCACCTGTAGTTATTTTTCACATGCTACCCACTACTTCGTTCAGATTAACTCAATAAACACAAAAAATATATATTGCCAAATATAGATCGTATACGCCCAGTAGTCACTCGGGGAGAAATGGAGAAGTTTTAAATTTATAAAAATAAAACCCTGACAGATTGATCATTTAATAATTTCAATAATAAGGTTATAATAATACGGTTAATATTTAAATTTATTTCGATTATTAATTCCTAACTTACTTTGTGGTAAAAATAAATAATATAGAAAAGTATATCTACTAAATTATATGAATTTCAATATTTCAAATTAAGATATACTGAAAAACTTGAATTCGATTAGAGAGCTTTAGGCAAGCGGCTTTGAAATACTTAACTGAATGAAGGGCGTTTTGTTAAAACTCGAGCTTGGGAGCGGGTTTCGATGTAAGCCAGGGCCAAGCCAAATTAGCCACTTTGTGGCTACTGACTAAACTGAAAAGTGTGAGATGAAATATAAAACTATGTCAATTCACAACGTGGCTTGCATTTTAATAGAAAGTTAACAAATGAATATGAAGTAAATAATTTTGTCTATTAAAATACCTATATAATTCAATTTAATAAAAATTAAGCCTTCAATTTTATTATGTGCCGTATTTTTCTAGCAATATATACATATATAAGTGGCCGTCGTGGCACAGTGGGACAGCATCTGATTATAAACATCATTGGTTTATTTGTAGATTAAATGACTAAAATCACAATGTCTCGATTTCGGGCTGAAAGTGGAAAACGGAGTGTCTTGCCACTAGGTCTCCGCTGACTAACCGGGAACTATGCGGGGAAAAGCGTCAAGCTGATATATATATACTCTTAAAATCATATATACATATTTTTCCAGTATTTACAGTGTGCATAAATGTTTGTGGATCTGGATTATTTATGACAGCCTCGTCTTTTGCTCTTTTTTGTTATTATCCTCCTAAGGTATAATTTTTATAAATCACATTTATTTACGCAAAAATACAAGCAATTCGTGTAAATACACAAAAGCTTCCAAATTATTTTTTGTAAGAAATGGAAGGTGAACGAAAACAAAGCTGAACAATACATTCTTTACCTTTGTAATACATGTGTGAAATGCTTTAGTTATGTAACAAAGGGAGATAAAATGTGTAATGTATTTATGTGTTTTTTTAATTACATTTAGACATCATCACGCTTCTTTGCACATAGCAGAGAACCTAGTGTCAAGACATTCCGTGCTCCACTGTCTGCCGGAAACCAAGATATTGAGTGTTGAGCGACGGACCACACGTCCGTGTTTTGTATTGCCATAGCAGGAAAATAAAAATAATTTAAATAGATATTAAGTGTTATGTGGGGTTCGAACCTTCTACTAATCAGACACTGTCCCAGTGCGCCACGATGACGTTAACAATATAAATTTATATTTATTTATTTTTAACATTTTTTAAAGTGAAAATCAAATCCTGTTTGAATTCCGCTGCGTTAAAATTTTTGTACGTTTTCTAAAAATATGTATTTCAATTTCCTAAGTATGTGATTGACACTTTCAAAATGTTATAAATATTTAATAAAATGTATCATCTCTTCCCAAACCATTGTTCGTAGAATAATCTTTGGGTAGCAGAAATTTGTAAAAATCTCTCTACAGAGATGCTAAGAACCAAAATAAGTTGTAATAAGCGTATAAGAATTGCGACGCAGCTGAATGTAGAACGCATGGCTTAGCGGTCAGAGCGCTTGGACGGTTACCAAGAGGCGCGGGTTCGAATCCCGCTGCGTTAAAACTTTTGTACGTTTTCTAAAAATATGTTTATATTTATTAGTAAATGTGAAATTTCGATTTATCAAAACCGTGGAAAATTAGTTAAACAACGTTCAAATATTTACTTTTTAAAATGTTAAGTAAGCAATTACATCAACCACATCTATGTTTATATTTAAAAATGTAAAATCAGTTGTACAATTTTACGTACTACTTTATAAAGGGAAAGGTTTGCAACTTAAAACTAATTGGGCCGACTCCAGTTTTCAAAACTGGGTAATAGTGGTCGCAATTAAGCATAATTATTTAAATTTATAGCGTATATTTAACCTATTTCAGAATATGGGTAAGCAGAATGAATTGACATTAATGGACTTTATAGTATATATATATATATATATATTTGATGCGAAGCATCTATAGACGCGCCTTGGCAGAAAAAATAATTAGTATACCGCTTTTAAAAAAATATGTTTTACAATTTCCTAAGTGTGTGATTAACACTTTAAAAATGTTAAAAATAAATATATATAAATTTATATTGTTAACGTCATCGTGGCGCACTGGGACAGTGTCTGATTAGTAGAAGGTTTGAACCCCACATAACACTTAATATCTATTTAAATTATTTTTTTTTGTTTTCCTGCTATGGCAATACAAAACACGGACGTGTGGTCCGTCGCTCAACACTCAATATCTTGGTTTCCGGCAGAGAGTGGAGCACGGAATGTCTTGACACTAGGTTCTCTGCTATGCGCAAAGAAGCGAGATGATGTCTAAATGTAATTAAAAAAACAAATAAATACATTACACATTTTATCTCCCTTTGTTACATAACTAAAGCATTTCACACTTGTATTACAAAGGTAAAGAATGTTTTGTTCAGCTTTGTTTTCGTTCACCTTCCATTTCTTACAAAAAATAATTTGGAAGCTTTTGTGTATTTACACGAATTGCTTGTATTTTTGCGTAAATAAATGTGATTTATAAAAATTATACCTTACGAGGATAAGAACATAAAAGAGCAAAGGGTGAGGCTGTCATAAATAATCCAGATCCACAAACATTTATGCACACTGTAAATACTGGAAAAATATGTACCTATGTTCGAGAAGATTGCTGATATATAGCAGCTTGACGCTTTTCTCCGGATAGTACCCGGTTTAAAAAAAATATGCGAAATATAGATTAAACGACCTAGTGTCAAGACACTCTGTTTTCTACTTTCTGTCCGAAATCGAGTCATTGTGTGTTGAGTCATCTAATCTAATGGAACCCACAAGCAATTGTGTTAAGAATTAAATGCTGTCCCGCTACGCAACGACGGCCACTTATATATGTATATGTTGCTACAAAAATACGGTACATTATAAAATAATATCTGACGTAAATAATTTTCATTGCAAAACTCGCATTTTTAATAATTTTCTGTTTGATAATTTAATTTATCACATATTTTTCACATTTAAAAATATATACTTTTCCCAAATTCATAATACAAATATGACATTTGCATCTAGATGAAAAATATATTAAGATAAACACTGGTAAAAGCATGTGAAAGATTGTTTTTACTGTAAAGCCAAACTGGCATAGAGAATTTAGCGTCAAGACTCCGTGTTCCGCCCCAATCCGAGACTTTGAGTGGCGGAACTCGACGGCGCGCTTTGTCTTCACACTAGAGCTTAGAAAAAAAACAATTTAAAAATAATCATTCATTATATTACGCAAAGATAAAAAGCTCTACTGAAATAACAAAATCCAACAAAATGAAATCAGTGAAATATTACACTTCTCTAAACGTAATAAATAAACAATACATACACGTAAATTCATGTGGAATTAGCCTTAACTATGTTGGTTGATGATAATTACCCAAAATATAGTTGCATATAAACTCTGATGATTTTGAACTGTTTGTCTCCGTTGATGACAGTTAGCTGTAATTATAGCTTGGTACATTAATTTCATTTTCATATGTTTCCACTTTTAGTTTCATTACGAGAGAGCTTGGCGTTTAGCTGAGGCCATCAGGCCAGGGTCTGAGTGCAAACGTCAAACCATCCATCTAAACCATTATGTTTAAATTTACGCTCGGCGTTGAGCTTCGCCACTCGATGCCCAATGTCTCGAAATCGGGCGGAAAGTGGAGAAAGAAGTGCCTTGATACTAGGTTCTCTCTGAATATCCTGCTGCTGTAAAAAAACGGTAGGATTTACTGTTGAGTCACTCTCCTTTCACTACTTTCCTCATTCTACTTCGATGAAGCATATGAAGAGGATACGATGGTATGTCTTATTTATGGAGACTAGAGAAAAAAATATACATTTAAATACAAACATTAGCCCAAAAAGTATTTTAATATTTTTTAAAGTGTTAGTCACTCAATTAGGATGTGGAAAACATTTTTAGAAATCGTATAAAAATTTGAACGTAGCGAGACACGAACTCTCGTATCTTACAAGATACACAGACAGACAGTCTACAGACTGTCTAAACCGCTAAACTACAAAATTCTTTTTTTTTTAAAACAGTAAAGTTAGTTGTTATTCACACACTTAGGAAATTGAAAAACATATTTTTAGAAAATGTATACAAATTTATACACCGCACCTCTTGGAAACCTTGTAGGACGCATGGTATGGCTTAGCGGTCAGAGCGCTTGGTTTCCAAAAGGCGCGGATTACATCTAACAATATGTTTTACAAAATTCTTATACGCTTGTTGTATCGTTTATATTGAAATTCTCATACGCTTGTTATAACTTATTTCTGTTGTTATCTAAAGGTGCATGTTCGCTACATTCAAATTTTTGTACGTTTTCTAAAATGGGTTTAATTAACTTTGTGCTTGCATTTCAAAAAAAATGTTTTCAAATATTTACACTAAAACCTTATCTGAAATGATTTTTAAATTAATTCTTAATTTCATATAATCTCAATGTGCTCATATCAATAAGAATTAAATTTAAAAAAAACATCAATTGAAAAGCATCACAATCATGAGTTTTTTCATTTACGTTGTATATTGCTGATCAATGGACGTGCAGCAGATTCTAGATAAAAAAATGTGCTTAATGGTTCGAATGTTTCCTTTCAATAGCTTCTAAATAGTAAAGACCCTAGAGGCGCAGTGACTTCGTCTGGCTGTGAACACGATAGTTGTGTATGGAGGATGTAGATACAAATACCTTATGTTTTAAGTAAAATAAGCATACGTAGGTAAAAAGAATCTAGTGCCAACACCGTCCGCTCCCTAATATTCGCTTAAAATTTTAATATTGCATATTTTGTAGCAGAATTCAACAATGCGGTCAGTCATAATGGAAAGGGAAAATAAAAATAATTAAAAATAATAATTCCCCTGAGTAGGACTTGAATCTATTGCATTTACAGCAAAAGGTTATCCTTTTTTTAACATATTTAAAGAATTTTTAACATTTTTTAAAATATTAATCGCACACGTAATAAATTGAAAACGCATGGCTGAAATGCAGAGCGCAAAAACGGTTTCCAAGAGGCGGGGGTTCAAATCATGCTGCGTTCAAATTTTTACATTTCTAAAAATATGATTTTCTTTTTCACGTCATCCTACTGCGCCACTAAAGCCTCTTATTTTAAATAGTAATAATATATGAAGATGTTCAATTGTACATACATTACAAGAACAATTCATGTCACATTGATACAATTAATTATAACAGATGTAGCAAATAGCTCAACTGCCATCAATACCGTCTACAATTACATCTACAATATACAATGTTAAGCACAAGTCATATATCCATGTATCTGAGTACATGCTTAATATGCATGCGTCATGCACCATTTCAGGAATTGAGTGGTGGAACTTAACTTTCAAGAAATTTTATTTAAAAATTAAATTATTTCAAATAATTATTTGTTAAAATAAAACAACTAGGACTCAGTCATAAGTTTATTTTATAATATGTGTAATGTTTAATCATAAACACCTGTAAACTTAGTGCTTTGTTGGTCTTAGTAAGAGGATAATATTGGTTACGTAAAATTTGGGACGCTTCTTATTTGATTATCAGTGTTCCATAATTTTTACCATAAAATATGAAATTTTGAATTTCGAGAAATTTCACTGTCCTACCCTTTTAAATATAATAATTATAGAATATAATAGAATCAAATTCCCCAAGTGCGGATCGAACCCAGAATAACCGCGATTACAGTCACTATTTCGCTGTGCCGGGATTTTTAATTAAGTTAAAAAAAAATAATGAACCAGAATATTAAACAATTTTAGAGAAAACCCAAGAAAAAGAATAAGCAAATTAATAGAATTAATATTACTTCGCAGTTCTTTTATTTTATAAATAATAGAACACAGAAGTGAGTATCAATTATTTCAATATCTTAACTGGATTTATATTTCTTACGACTACAGGATCATTTGTAATTAAAATCTAATTTAATTTTATCACAGATAAGAAAAAGGTAATTTGAGGTCATCGTACCGCAATGTGACTGTTATACATTGGTTTTGATCAATGGTTGTGGGTTCGATTCCCACTCCGGAAATTGACTATATTTAAATTATTTTCATTTCTCCGCTCAGGTGACAAGACTAAAGCGCTTAGGTTCGCCATTCAACACGCAATGTTTCAGATTCGGGCGGAAACTGGAGAACGTAGTGTCTTAACACTAGATTCTCTCTGACTACCCTGCGATGTGGGAAAAATGAGTGAAACAAATAATCAATCAAGTTAAGTTGCCCAAAATTTTACAAATTCTAGGATATATTTTTCTTCCTTTTTGTGTTCTTTTACATATCGCATTTTCTGTAAAAAAATATTTCTAGCTTTACGTTAAATGTTAACAACATCATCTAATAATAACTATCATCTCATTCTAATCTAGTGTTTTAAAAAACTTATCACCCTATTGTATTTTTATAGAAACAAAAAAAAAACCTTAGGAACAGTAATAATTGTAAAGTATGTAAACTCTAAAAGGAATATAAAATATTCAATATGTAAATTAAGTTAATTCTAACATTGGAATGGTTGACTTTACAACTTGTAACCAAGTTTTACACACGTCCCACGAGTATTTTCAAGTAAAATATGATTTTGACACATGTTATTGAACTGATATAGAGCACAAGTTCATACGCAAACTCTAAAGTTAATGGTTTGTATGTATGTACATATCTTTAAGGTGCCAATAATAAATTCACTTATATATAATACTGATTGTATGAATTTAAAATGATGAATTAAAAATATATTAAACCAATAAAATATCATTACACACACAGCCTTTGATGTGTTTGACATACTTGTCTATAATTTAAAGTATAGGTTGATAAATCAACGCTTCAACAAGTTTACTTATTGGTACTAGGTTGATATATTTATAAATAAATATGTTAATAATAGAAAACAGTTCAATACGTAATTTCTTTATAGTCTTCTTGTTTAGGAATAATCAAAGGAAGTTCATATCATTTCTTTTTAAATGATGACGCAATGTAAATAATTATTTATTTATGTAATAGCTGTGTTTAATCATGTATAATTCAAGATCAAAAAACTCATTACATATTTTTCAGCAAATAATTTACGAAAAGCTTTTTTCTTGAAAAGGACATATTTAGAAAACGTATAAAAATTTGAACGCAGCGGGGTTCTAAATATTCTCTCTTGCCAAACGATTGCTCGTATATCTGTAGAATAATCTTTGGGTAGCAGAAATTTGTAAAAATCTCTCTACAGAGATGCTAACAACAAATATAAGTTGTAATAAACGTATAAGAATTTTAACGTAGCTGGATGAGCTGAAAAGCGCTTGAACGGTTTTCAAGAGGCGCGGAATCAAATCACGCTGCGTTCAATTTTTTATACGTTTTCTAAATATATCCTTTTCAATTTCCTTAGTGTGCGAATAACACTTTAGAAAATGTAAAAAAATATAAAATATCTATTTTTCCAATTTGACACATTGTGTGGTGAGAGGAAGAACTCACCACAGCCCCTTCTCTTACCAGAGCAAGAAGATTTTAGAAAATTGACAATTTATATATATAAAAGTATAGGTTCGCTTCGCAGACTTGTGAGAAAGGCTTAACTCATACTACTACTATTGTTCATAGCGTCCTACGTCAGCGTTATGTTGTGAATATGGCAAGATTTTGCGACATAAGCAAATCTTGACATATTGCTGTTAGAAATGCCTTGTTTACTATTTTCGACCTAAACAGAGTAATATTATCAGTATTATATATAAGAATGTGAATTTATTATTGGCACCTTAAAGATATGTACATACATACAAACCATTAACTTTAGAGTTTGCGTATGAACTTGTACTCTATATCAGTTCAATAACATGTGTCAAAACTATATTTTACTTGAAAATACTCGTGGGACGTGTGTAAAACTTGGTTACAAGTTGTAAGCCATTAGCCTGACTAGGCTAATGGCTTAGAAATAAAACATGGAAACTTAAGTAAAAGTTGTTCAGCGTGATGTGAAGTTTGCCGCTGACATATAAAAATGATAGTCTAGATAAACCATTAGAAAATAGCAAATGTCCCCGTTACAAAAACTGGTTAACATAATAGTCATTTCCATTGTCATATAACAATTAAAGATCTGGAAAATCTGACAAAGAACAATGAGCTGGTCTACCAGCTAAGCTGTAAGAAACAAGCTAATGCCGCATTAAGAAACATTTGGTGCTTATTATGATAATTTTTAAAAACTAATTAAAAACAGAATATGTTGTCAGATGTACAATGTCTTATTAAAATACACTATGATTAAACTAAAAATATTTACAATCAAAAAAGTTTAAACTATAATTTTTTAATATGTTTAATATATATTTATTTCACTTAACCAGTATTAAATTTATTTGTATATTTCAAAAAACAGCTTCACCTTGTTTCCAGTGTGTACAAGAGCGTGGAACTGTTTTTACTTGAATTAAGTACTAGAGCAGACAATATTTTAAATATAATAATTCCCCCGAGTGGAAATCGAACCCACAACCAATCACGTCTGCAGCCAGGCGCTGTCCTACTGCGCCACGATTACAATGGTATATATTCAAAATAAATCTTTCTCGGGGCTAATTTCAAAATTAAAATAGCAATATATTATATTTAATATGTTTTATTTAATAAAACAATACTTTCCAACAGCTCTTAATCAAATTTTGTGAAATACCACATTTAAGCCACAGGTACATAAATTAACATTTCAAGGAAGGGTCCGCCCTATTATAAAGATGGAACTTATGAATACTGTTATAACTTCAAGAACTTTTCAGTCTTGTTATATTTAAAATTGCTTGACTCTTAAGAAGAGATCTTAATTGTGTTTCGAAACTTAAGAAATGTACTATTTACTAAACTCTTCAATGCTAACAGTTATGTTTCTTTTCTTTAAATTAATATTCTGACGAATTTGTGTATTTTATTTTTTTGTAGAAAATTTAATCAGTTTGAATATCCATAAAATAAGAGTCTATATCTATCGTCGTCGTCATTGTGGCGGTACTTTATATGCGAAGGTTGTGGGCTCGATACCTACTTGTGAGAGTTCTAAAACATTAAAAATATTTTAAAAACGCATGGCTTTTGCCTTTGATAAACCAAAATGCGGCTATTGGTTCCGTCACTTTTCCAATATAATATATAAATTAATATATATACTTCAATGATTTAAGCAAATTTTTGATTACATCAAAAGCAGACAACCTTATTTATTTTCATCGAGGCCGCGTTCTATTATTTATCTGGCGCTCAGTAACTTTTCAGAGAAAGGAATTTCTTTAATTAATTAGTTTTGTTCGGATCATTTCCTGAGATGTTGCCCGCAGCCTATTAGTGGCTCCAACGTTTCTAGATTTAAAGTTTCAGCATTTCAGGATTTTATTCATTCAAAAGAATTAATTAACACTCTACTTCTTTCAACTTTGTAAGTTATCCGATTGGAAAATGTAATTAAACAAAGCCTGCTAGCAGTCACCTTGGTACATTTGGATATAAAATTGGTATAATTGACGGCGAATGTATCTACGAGGAGTCCCTCTATGCCCTAATGCAAGTATCGCATTGCATATGTAAACTTAGAAAAGATTTTTGAGTTTTCATATATTTATATTAATGTGTTTTCATTATCCAATACATAATATATATATTTTTTCAAATAAATGTCCCTCAGAGAATTTTGTTTTATTACATGCCAAGTTTAAAATTTTTAGAAACTTGTATAAAATAATATTTAAATCATATTTTTGTGAAAACTTGTAACTTGTCTTGTAAAGAGTAAATCATATAATTAGTTAAAATTCATAAATACTATTTATAAAATTTTAAACCAATTAATAATAAACAATACTTTCGTAATAGATTAAAACTTGTATACGTTGAAACCACTAGTAAATTAGTACATAATATTATAGACATTAGCCTCGAGGTGCAGAACGGAAAAACAAAGACGATTCTGGAAAACGAGACAACCCTGATTTCTACCATACGCGCTTATATTAAAGTATATTAATATTATTTTAAATAATTTACTTATCTATAAAACTATTTCATCAGTCATTGAACGACTGGCATAAACTAAAATTTGGATGGAGCGTATTGAAGTAACTACTAAAAAAACACCAAAATTTCTATCCTATATATATAATATCCAAAATAATGGAAATAGTGTGCCAAAGGAACGCACAAAGTAACACTTCATAAAGGCAACACACACACATATACTTAACACATTACATATACTAGTAGGTCATCCAAAAAAAAAAAAAAAGTGTCTCATCTCAAAATCAATTTCAAAATCAATATTATATTTCCAAACTGGTTGCTTATATTTTGGGCCTACTTTACTGTTCTCGGGCTTCTTCTATTTATAGTAGAGACATGCTCCGCCTGCCAACAATGTAATTAAGGTCCGAATACACCGTGCATCTATTAATATTATTTTTTGAAGCAAAATATAATTTCTGCGACAATTAAATGATACTAGCAAAACAATCAATGTTCTAAATTTTCTTAAAATCTACACCATAATTAAGCAATAAAATAGTTTATGAGAGAGAGAGATGGAAAAGTAGAATATAAATCTGGAATTTTGTAAATTATTATATGTCTGTTTGTACGCGCACATCTATGTAACTCTGTCTTGATTTGTAACAACTCTAAATGCCCCGTTAACAAAATTTTGTCTTTTTAAAAAAAAATCCTTAGCGACGACAGTGTGTAAACTTATATTTTGAGATATGTCTGGACATTCTATAAATAAATATAAATACAGTGTACGAACAAGTGATGGTATTATAATTATGTACTTGTATTTATTACTGAAAAAGCGTCCATTTTTTCTGTAATTATCATCATATAAGTAAAAAAGCTATTTAAAAATTTCTACGAAGAAAACTCGCTAAATTCCAATTACCTTAACAGTAAATTGTAAATTTGCAAATGAACGATTTACAATTACTGTTCAAACGTATTGAAATATTGTACTCTTTATATATTTTCTTAGTTTAAGCTTTAAAAACCAGAACATTTAAAACCTATCAAAAGTGTAGCGTTTTAATGAAAAGGACTTATGGATGTATGGATTCAAAAATATTATAGGTCACGATAGCCATCGTCGCATTGTTGAACAGCCTCTGACTGTAGACGCAATTGGTTGTGGGTTCGAATCGCACTTGGCGTAATAATTAGGAAAGCGTGAATCTGAAGAAAGATTATATTAATTTCAATTTTCTACACAATGTCATTTCTAATAAGAAACACAAACGTTGTTTTTATTTCTACCACAAGTATAAATACATACCTAAGAGAAATAAATACTCATCTCTAAAATTGGCCATCGTCTGTAAGCAAAACACTTTGTAAGTAACCCAAATGTAAATGTTGAACGCGAATCGTTATGGTGCCTTTTGCTTTTGTATTATTACCCAAATAGGCACTTCCTTCGATATATGATCTACTAAAACCCAATTCTAGATAAAATTACAAAGTAAACATACAGTATTTTTTTAAGATGGTTCACGCTTTTTGCCGCACAGTAGGGTAGTCAGAGAGAACTTAGTGTCAAGACACTCCGTTCTCCACTTTCCATCCCAAATCGAGACATTACATATTAAGTGGCGCATAAAACAAAAACTGTTATACTATAATGTATTAGAAATATATGAATACCATATTATAATAGAACATTAAACAAAATACAGTCGTCTCATTATAAGACAACATTAAACGAAGAATATTCGTAAATAATTTTCACTGAATCAGAAAAGCCATTCATTTCAGTGAAATAAATCACCACTTCTCACGTCTATTTGCTTCGACATAAACCTAGACTCTTGATAAAGTGTCTACAGAGGGTCCCAATAAATAAAAATCCTAATAGAATCTCGTCGAAATACTTTGTAAGGACCACAAGTCTTCAGTTGAAAGTACTTAAATATTCAAATTGAAACGCATAGATGGAGTTGTGTTATTTTTTCAATTTTGTATTGTGCAGATCTATGCATAAATTATTATTTTTGTATTTTTCTGCGCCTTTGTTTTAAGAAAGTCTTACACAAATTTAAAATTTTCTTTTAAATATTGATTCATATTTTTATTGACAAAAAATAATTGATATTCATCTTTTTTGTAATAAAATACTACTAATATATCATAATAATTCAATTTATTTCATATTATAATAATCAAGGTAGTCAAAGATAACCTAGTGTCAAGACACTCCGTTCTGCATGTTCCGAACGAATTCAGCACATGCATGCACATGCATGTTGAGTGGCGCAGCTCAACGCTCTTTTAGTACTGTTAAATAATTATAAGTATGTATCTGTAAAACAAATGGCGTAATTGTACCCACTATATCGCACTCAGCAATCAGGGCCTTCGTATATTGTCCGTATAGAATAACATTTTGTAAATAAAAATGAACAGGTTAGGTTTTTATAAAAGAATTTTACCAATATCACTAGTTTTATTTTAAACTGTCTTTGAACAACAATAGTTAATATTTACAAAAAATATATTTGCTGAAATTAAAATACGGAGTCATATGAAAAATCCGTCGAGAATTGTTATGACAAGAACAAACCAAAGTGTGACCCAAGAATCACTTGAAAGTTTGTTTTTCTGAGAATACCGAGATGAAGCTTCGAGGTTAAAAGTAACAATCAACGTCTTGCGGAGATTCATTTTCTTTTACTGTAAAGTTAAGAGATTGTGCTTGGCGATTGTTTTTAATAATATAACAAATGGGGCAATTTTTAATTACCTAAATAGCAATGATAAAAAACTACAATAGAAAATTAAAAAAAATACTGTCTATCTGTTAATCTGTTACTACGAGCAGCCATTAAAACTATCGGAGCTAAGTTGAGAACTGTTTGACTATACATGGAGATTTGGTTGAACGTTTGATGCTCATTAAGTGTAATTGTGTGTGTAATTTAAATTATTTTCGATTTTCATATCAAGTTAAGTAAAATGTAATGCTGAGATCCGCCGTTAATTTTCTGTGTACACTACGTAAATGTTGAAAATCTAATCTTATTAATATTCGTTCTTCCATCTCTAGCAGTCAGTCCGGGTTAATTTTGAAATATTAACCCGGAATGACTGCAAATCCAAAATTCGTATAAATTATAAAATTTTATTACCTTATTAAATTATGTATTAAAATAAATAACATAAAAGTAAGTGTTAGCAATTGAATAAAAAACAGAATTACATGTTCTGTTAATATGAGCTCACGTCCTCACACCTTTCTCATTTAAAAGAATAATACACCTTGTATTAAATTACACACGATAACTGTTATATTCTACTGAAGCGATTTTTTCATAAAATATTCTTATATATTAACTTCGTAGCCATCTGTTATACAGAAAATTGTAAGAACTTTCTCAAGGAAAACTGCAAAGAATAATTATTAATATTTAAAAAAAGTAAAATCATATATATATACTTAAAATTTCCCTTAAAACTAAATTGAAAATATGCACTACAGTCTGTTTTATTTTTACTATACCTACATCTTATTTTATACGTACATTTTTGTAATACAAAATTCAAAGCGTACTCTAGCACGGTCGTAAGCTGGATATTTTCCCTTGGGACCAGTCAATAGACGACTTATTCCCCCATTCTCGCGTGTCACAATGACAGTATAGACTAACTTCCGATATTGGAAAAATTTCCAACCTGAACGTGATTAGATATTATTTAGATATAGACCATATAATTCTTAGCTATAAATTGACATTATAAGGTTGGAATACTCAGGGTTACTCAATTCCAAAAAGTTGCAATTACAAGAATACATCTCATCTTTGCTCTCTTCTCTCTACTCCTTGCGGAGAGAGGGGAAACTTCTTCAGGGCCTGGCCCTCTGGAAGTGGATGTATGCGCCATCTATAAATATGGAAGGGGGTCGGATTGGCCTTATGTTTTGTTCCCATGCGGGGAACAGGGTGAAGCGTAGGAATGAGCTAGTATGCTGTCCGGGCGATCAGCCCAGCCGGGTGAGACCCTTGACTCCTCAAGGGAGGTCCAGCTAGACGATCAGCGACCGTGGCAGCAGCTACAAGAATACAATTTCCATCAAATTATATTTTAAATATTTTAACTTCTCAGCTCTCGTATCTAAGACAAAGCGCGACGTTGAGTACTATGTTATCTTTGACTAAATCGTTATTCGGGAAAAAGTGTAAAGCTACAATAATATAATTTCTTAAATATCGTAAATTTAACATTAAAATTTCTTATATGTTTGTATATTCTTTAAAGTATTTTATACTTACTTTAATAAAAATAGAAGCATAATAAAACTGAATCGTGAGGTATTTCTGTATTCAAAGAAATTAAGAACTGACTGACCTAAATATGAATTCGAAACGAGCTCAAAGCGGTCGTTTGTTAACAACTTAACATCCTGCTTAAATTTGTCTAAAGAATTACGTGTACAAGCTTGGCAAGTACCCGGGGCATGCACTTTGACCTTTTTATTCTGCAAGCTATGCATGATTATAAAATTTATGTAAATTTCCATATTTTATATGGACAAAATAAGACGCCGCCGTTTCGGAGTGGGTACACAGTGTTTTTAATTCTCTTGGAAATTTTTACTTATTCAGTCCATTTCGATAAAGTGAAGCGTTAAATTCATCAAGAATACTAAGCCTGTAAATGGTGAGAAAGTAAAGAATGAAGTAAAATATTGTTAGGTTATGTGCTTATTCTAAAAAAAATTGGAAATGTGTGAAGTTATAAAACCCTAAAATTCACTCAGCATAATAGCGTTAAAACTTTTTAACAAAACTTGCCTATATTTAATCAACATACTGGTAAATTAAGGTAAAGTTTAATTTAACGATTTTATATAAGTCGATGTACCAGACTAATCCAAATAATTATTTATGTTAAATTATACGTTATATATATATAAATGTATAGATGCTAAATGCTTTGAAATTATGTTTAAATTGAAATAGGTTTGAAGGTTGAATAGTTCGATGCATTAAAGGCATAAAGAAGAATATTTCAGAGAACTTGCAAATATTCATATATGTATATATATTAAATCTTGCCATTAATATTGTTACAAAGAAAAAAAATACATTTTTCATTTAATTATATTTTTCTATTGTACGTAACGTAACATTTATTACTAGTACAGTGTGTTACTTTAATAGATTAATATGAAACCATTAAACATATATAAGACTTTAAACGTTCAGGCCAATAGCAGCAATCACTCTTTCTATGGGAAAACTCTTCACTACCAATCGTATTTGTGTTTTAGAGACTCCAAATTATCATGGCATTTAGTGGCGTTTAGCCTCACTCTCTAAAAATGACAATACATCATAATCCATTGGATTAAGATCAGGACTAGATGATGGCCAGTCTTCAGCTCTGATGAAGTCCGGAACGTATGTTTCTAACCAAGATAAGGCTGCAAGACCTAAGTCATTTTGTAAAATACGCGACATGGTTCTAGATGCTATCTTCATCTCCCGAGATAAAATCTTTTGCTTTCGGACAGGATTTCTTTGAATTCTTTCCGTTACTATTTTAATCACCTTTTTCGTACGGACACTACGTGGAAAAACACACATTTAACTAATATCAAGCTTATGGAGGATTTTAAATACTGTACTCGGCACCATATCTACTTTAAGTAATGCAATAACAGCTATTCAGTTTTCTTTATCTCCATACATATCACAAAATATTTTGCAATATATTGGCGCGAAAATAAAAAAACGCGATGAACAATCATATAAAAATGACAGATTCCAAATTCAAAACTAATATTGTGTTCATTTTTAATTATAATAGTATCTTTATGGCCAGATTAAGTATATTTTTTGCAAGTACTCTGAAGTGTGGTGGAAACCAATGTCGTACTACAGAGGAGAAATTAAAAATGTTAAATCGTTAGGCCCTCGAATGGATACTAAATGTATAAATACATTGACATTGGCCCACTAATTCATAGTCATAACTCAATTATACAAACCAATAATAAATTACTTAAGATTAACATACTTTAATAAAAAAGACATATTTAGAAAACGTATACAAATTTATGTAATTAATACTTAAATTTTTCAAGTTCCACTGTTAATTATAATTAACAATTATATAGGTACATATGATTTTGATAAGAGCAAATTACTCAGTAAATACTGAATATTAAGAAACAAGTAATCAATTTATATCATAAAAAATATTTTCTTTTCAAATAAATAGAAACAACAAAACAAAAGGTTTTATTTAAAAAAAATGTGTTTATTTAAAATATTTATCCCATTTCAAGAACAATTTCACAGAATAGATAATTTACTAAAAAGGCAATAATCTTAATTATTGCCTTTTTTTAATAATTTTATAGCAAATATACTAATAAAATTATTAGTTAATAAACAGGATTATGCGTATATTAAAATTTTGTATGAGTATTTCGAACTCCACCGGATTTTAGCTCACGTTATTTAGATGAGTTTTGTTACCACTATTGTGTACAGATTAACCGCTTGTATAAAGATTTTTTTTTTTTATTTGTTGGTTAAATATGGATCAATTGAAAGAAGAAAGAATTAAAATAATTTAATTCGAACTAAAGTCTTGAGTAGTCTTTCTTTTTCTAAAGTAATATTTATTTTAACAATCCTCCAATAATCACTGTACATAAATCATTTTAGCACAGCTTCTATATTTTTATCATAGCTCTTCTGTTAAGAATTGTTATACTAGTCTTAAATCTAGTTTCAATACCAGATACTAAATAAGCGGTGCACTTTTCAACACACACGTATTCACCTGACTTGTGTTGTTATATGAAAGTAGTGTAAAATTAAATCCTGTTCGTTTCAGTATATTGATGAATGAAGTTCTTTTGATTATAGTATATGAATACAAACATTTCTCCGTTCTGGTGACAATACAAAGCGCGGTGTTGAATTCCGCCAATCATCAAGGAATCTCTTAAATTCTGACAGAAAGTGGAGAACGGAGTGTCTTGACACTAGGTTTTCTCCGACTATCCTGATATGAGGCTAAAAGCGTGAAACGGCTAATACAAACATTGTCAAATATAACCGAGTCGGTATTCCATTCCATACAGATGAAATATTTAATTTCTAATTATTTATATATTTGAATATTCGCGTCAACTAACTTCGTTTGAAACTACATATTTAGAAAACGTATAAAAATTTCAACGCAACGAGGTTTGAACCCGCGCCTCTTGGAAACCGACCAAGTAACTTCGTAACCGTTGTTAGAATAAAAAAAACAATAGTACCAATATTCCTAATATTTGAGAATACAATATAAAAATTGGCTAGCTTGATTAATGGACATATTGAATACGGACTGTTTAAGTAGCAATATCGGACCTCCAAATTCTGTATAGGATTGTTTGTCGGCTCGATATCTAATCAGAAGTATGATTATATTTAAAAATATTTTCTATACCTCGTTCGGATAAATGCGGTGTTGAGTTACGCAATTCAATACGCAACGTATCAATTTGGAAATGTAAAATGTAGAAATTGCATGGAGACAATGATCTAAAACCATTATACACTGAAAATTTCGTGTTTATTTTCACTCAATCGTTGCGCGGAAGAACGTTTTTAGTTTTGTACTCATTGTATCTCAATGTGAAAATACAAAATTAATTTTAAAGGTGATAAACATATATTTAAAAAACGTACAAAAATTTGAACGCAGCAGGATTTGAATCCGTGCCTCTTGAAAACCGTTCAAGCTTTAAGCTTTAGCTAATTTTTATACGTTTTTTAAATATTTGTCTTTCAATTTCCTATGTGTGTGAATGATACTTTAAAAAACAAATGTTAAAAACGTCTAAAAGTTATTTATTTACTTGTGTATATATATATATATAAAACTTAGAGGGACTTCTCTGGCCGTAGATTGAAGTGCAATTTCGCTTTTATTGAAATTTCTTATATAATAGATATTAGAAATTTCAATAAGTTTAAAGAAACTTGTGATTTTTAAATAATGTACTTAATAATATTGTATTTTTCCCGAGTCATTCTAAAAACAGCTCAACATATATTGAAAAAGCTAAAGGGAAACTAGTTCAGAGCGAGCAAAGTCAAAATTAAAAATTTGGAAGTAAATAAATCTAAAATACTAACAAATAGTCTAATAATTTCGCACTTTATACCAAAAGATAACCTAATAGTATGTTGGTAACAACTTTATTGATGGATCGGGATGAAATCATATTATTTCATCCCGATCAGACGCGAGATCGCTAGCCCTCGTTACTTAGATTTATTAGGTTCTTAAAGTTGCCTTACATTTTTTTACTGACCACTTATCAGCCTCCCAAGTGACGAAACTTTTATACTTTACTGACTACTAACCAGCTATTTGTGGGTTGATTGATGAATTAACTTATGATTTTTTTTTAAATTATATTGTATATATATTATTACGAACTCACACTTTTTCTCGCATAACAGAACAGACAGACAGAAGCTGGTGTCATAGACATTGCGTGTTGAGTGACAGTACTTAACGCCGCGCTATGTCTTGCCAGAGCAGTGAAATGAAATTTATTGAAACATAATCAATACGCTGAGTGGCAATCGAACCCTCAACCATCGTCTTTACAGTTAAAGGCTGTTAGCATTTATCAATGTGATAGAACCCAAAGCAATGATTTTTATTTGATTTCTGTTTGTCTATACATTTGTGCACGCTTATCTCAGAAACGGCTGAACCGATCAAAACGCAGTTTTGACTACTGTATTTTGGTAAGCTTCCCTAACATCACAACTTCCTAACAATTAGGGTTTATTTATTTCAATCGGCTCCTAATAAAAACGTTGCAACAATTTAAATTATTTAAGTAAGTATTTAAGTAAAGTTTATAACTTAAGTGAGAATGCGGGCGGGTGAAAAGATTAAATAGTAATAGTCGTATAGTTTAAAAAGGCGAAGCCGCGTGCCGGTCGCTAGTATATTATATTTATGTATGTGGTTCAAAAATAAATATATTATGGTATGTCCCTATGACTATTGATCACTGACAGAAGGCAATGATTTTCATTTTAAATTTACTACGACTAGTTTCACCAATACGATATTTTCATAATGTAGCCAAATTTCATATTGGGTGAACATCCATTATTATGTCAAAATTCTTTGTACATATAAGAAACATACATACAGCAGACTTGAAGCATATGGTTAAGTTGGAAGCTTTTGAAGCTTAACAGGAGCTTAAAGTTATTCAGTTAACTAAAGTTACGTACAGTTAGTTATTTTACTCAAGTTCAAACTAAAAGTAAATTGTCATAGCTCGTTTGAAGTTTATGCCAAGGACTAACATCTCAAATGAACATACTTATGGCTTTAAGATCAGAGAAGCATTAAACAATAATGTTAGACTATACGTCCTTAACTTACTGACTTCTGGACAAAATGATAATTTTAATCACGGTAATAACTATTAACTAGTTATTGCTCGTGGCTTCGTTTGCATGGATTTTGTAACATTTGCCATACCATAGCATAGAAATGCTTGTTCGACTGTAAAAGTGTAAAATATGAATTTCTAGCTGCTTCTTGCTTTTCAACGCCTAGTAGTTTTGTCTGCCAGTCTGAGTACTTAGTAAGTAACTAAACATTTAATTTTATTTCAAGATTTTATAAATATTTATGATTTATTTGATACGATGATAATGTAATCAGTAAGTAGGTGTTTGTTAAAGGTTGCATTTTCAAATTTCACCAGTGGAAATTTGTAATTTTATATTATAGGAACTTACCAAGTCTAGAGTAATAAAAAATAATAAAAAGCTTATAAAGAAATGATGTATTACAAACTTTCTTTCCATACTTTGTGTACAGTGCGGAAGATCCGAAAATAAACTACACGACTAAACTATTACTTTTTTTCGCTCTCCTCGTTCTTATTCCTCGTTCTCACTTAAAGTACAAACTTTGCGTAAATTTATAAATTGAATGAGTGTAACTTTTTTATTTATAAACCGATTGAAATAAAATAGGAACAAAATGTTGTGGCAAATTTCCCAAAATACAATAGTCAATAGGCATTTAAATCGGTTTAGCTGGTTCTGAGATTAGCGTGCACAAATGCACAGACAAACAAAAAAGGAAATTTCCTATAATTGTTTTGGGTTCTGTTATATTGATAAATGTCTCTTATATATTTTTTTTCATATACCTTCAATGTACAGACAGCGTTCAGCTATATTTTTATTATATGTAAATATAGTATATAGATAGGTATAGTCTTTGCTTTAAATAAGGTGACCAATCGATCCATCATCGAACAGGAAATTATAAGCTAGACATATGTTGTTTGAATACTTAAATACTAAAGGCTTATAAAACAAAAGAGATTATTATTTTTATCAGTTTGGAAGACACGTTAGTTTTTTTTTCGAATTACACCTATATGTTAAAATAATTGTCGATACTCATCAAAGACGAGGCGACTAGTGAGTTCAAAATAAAGTTATATGTTATGAGTATTTATAATAATGTTAAAAAGCCTTAAAAGGTACCTTGCTTTTCCACAAATTACTCTATCACAAATTCTTACATAGTGAGATTACGTGGACTAAAAATCTCATAATTCCATATATGATGAAACCGCATTCGATACGCCTCATATGCTTGGTATCCATTTAGACGATTTAAAATATTAGCTTTACCAAGTTTTCTTATACATATATGTATATAGGTGTATACAAATAATTCAGATTTTATTACTTCTTTTATATAAATAAATAAGTAGTTTTATAATAAAATGAAATGAAATTATATGTAAATTGTAAAATTCACATGTATGTTAATATAAATTATGTAACATGTAATATTCGCATAATGCATTTTAAAATGCCTTGGACATGCACTCAACAAACACAAGTTGTAATAAAATATAAGAATTTCGAAGCAGCTGGATGTAGAATGAATGATTAAGCGTCCAGAGCGCTTGGACGGTTTCAAAGAGGCGCGGCTTCGAATCCCCCTGCGTTCAAATTTTAATACGTTTTTCTAAATATGTTTTTCAAAGTATAATTAGTTTGGCGGCATCTATTATAGTTTCAGTGGATTATCTATAGTGTCTAGTCGTTAGTAGGAGAGGCTTTAAGAACACTCGTTGTATTCCAGGTTAGACACTTAACGGTAGCAAGCTTTACTAGGCGGACACCTTCTCCCTGGGTCATTGCTAAGGTTACATTATTAAGTGCAACTCAGGTAGATACAGGAGCTCGGGCAGTGGTCTCGCCACACTCTCACATTAATCTCTTTCTGCACCGTGATGGGTCCCGCGCCTCTGGTGTTAGTGTCACTTGCGTAGAAGCGAAAGTGTGCGTGTTGTGTTTGACGTAAACATATTTTCCTCACCCCTTACTTACGCCCTAGAGTCATTCCTGACGCATATTAACCAATCTACCCATATTGTCAATTGCATACAGTGGGTTATTCTTATATCGCAACTTAGATCGCTAAGTGTGATTGCTATTGATATCGATCAATACTGGGAATTAGTCATTCTATTAGTCCTTTCATATCTTAGTATTTCTTATATATTTATTATTTAGTTGTAATTGAAAGTGTTATATATAAAAATATGACCTCAAACATTAATTCATAATGACTATTTAATGACATTCTCAGTAATTAAATCGTAAATGCAAGGTCCGATTTTAACAAGTGTTAGGTTAGGTCTATATAAAATAGATCTTTTTAAAACTATTGTATTAATTTTATAGTAAAAAGCCAGAATAAGGATTTTAAAATCTAAAAAATAAGCTATAGTATTTTATTAAAATAAGCTATAATAGGTTTATTTATAATTATCAAAATTAAAACCAGTGTCCTATTCAGAATTAAACGCTTAAAGCCTGCAGCAAGGAAAAACAAGGGGAATATTTTTTTTTCTTTACGTTTCTTCCATACATTTTCTGCTTTCGTTTATTGTGTGCAATATAATGAAGATCTCTTTTACGTTTTACGGTCTTTTATACGAATCACTTTTATACAATGAATGTTCCTAATAAAGAGATTATTATGGCGCAGTCGGTCAGAGTCTGGCTGTTACGGGTTCAACCCCCCCTCGAGGGTATTATTTTTTTCAATTACTTTCATCGAACGAAATATCAGGACAGTTAGTTCCTTCTGCCTACCCTGATATACTGGTACGTAAGCGACACTATATATAGAGTGAACCTGAAAAAATTAAGCCGTTCATTTATACAAAACTTGTAATATTAAAAATAACATTACCTTGACACATCATTGCTAGTGGCAATACTTGGTAAACTTTGGTTCCTTACAACTTGGCTCATTTGTCTTGGCGTAACGGCTATGTATTTTCTGGGATCGTGTTAAAAAGTTTTATTCGCGAAGAATATGTATGATATTTCTTTCTTGTTTCATGTCTATTTGTAAACATACTCTAGAAGAATATATATATATATAAATAAAATTGAGTTGACTGAGAAACCAGCATATCAAAAAGCAAAGTTCTGACGTTTCAATTTAATATAAAAGAGACAAGTTCCACAAAGCGTAAATACTGCAAAGTAAGTTGTTTGAGAATGGAATTTTAAATAAAATAATAACAAAAAGCTTTTGCTGAAATATTAATCTTATTCTTATTCATTAAGGCTACAATGGGTTCATAAATGCGTTTTAGAATATATGACGCTCGATTGTTCAAGCCGTGTGTAATAAGTGTATAAGAATGTAGAAAGATGTAGAGAGTGCTTGGACGGTTTTCAAGAGGCGCGAGTTCAAATCTCGCTGCGATCATCAATTTCTTATACGTTTTCTAAATATATTTATCTATTTCCTAAGTGTGTGATTTACACGTTAAAATGTTAAAAATAGTATTTTCGTTGTTCACATAATTTTTTAAATGGTCAAAATATTTATTTTTCCAGATCGTTGTCGATAACAATTATTGTTTGAAGAATCAATATAATGAATTATAGCATGTTAAGAACTTATTAAATGTACCTTATAAGTTTTAGCTTTATATAAATATCATAAAAACTATTACATATATTTCGATTGCTATTAAAATACTGAAAGACATCCTTATTAATACTTACTTCTTAAAGTTTTCAACTTAATGAAAGAAAAACAAAATGTTAATGTAAGCCGAGAAACTAAACACATTTTTATGAGATACATATTTCACCATTTATTAGTCGCATAATATAGCAAAGACTTTCATAATAAAAATTTAATGATTATTTATTCATAAACTTAGGCATAGGCAACAAAGACACGTGCCATGTCGCGTTCGCGCCAAATATTTCAACAGAGTTCAAACGTGGTCTCGTTGGTAGCAGAACCGCGGTACTAGCTTCATCTTCGCATCGCTCTTTCTCCCATCTAATCTCGTAACCCTTTAAAAATATTTAGTTCGACTCAAAAAAATCTTATTTTATACATTACCGGCTATCTTTTGAAATAAAAATTAAGTTTACTGCGTAATCGTTAATGGACTTACAACTAAAGTCAATTTTATGTTAAGAAATATACGAAAGCATTTAGTAGTACAAGACTTCTTATCCAGCCAGCTGTAGTTCATACATATGAAAGTTGTCTGTGGTCATTTGGTTGTCAAATTTGTGCTAATGGCGAGAAGTCGTAGATAGTTCTGAATTTAAATGTACTTCTGTCTCGTTTCCGATGTTTTACGCTCGAATATATGAAAGTACGTCGTTTCAATAAGTAAAGTTACAGTAGTTGTAACAGCCTTATATGTAATTATATATTTAGAATTGTTTTTATACAAATTATGAATTCATTGAGGCTATCACACCGTGATAGGTGCTTGCATCACTGATCCCGATGATTGTAGATGAAAATCCCACTCACTGAAAATTTAATATTTAATATACAGAAGTATTTACTGTATCTACATCGCCCTTAATTATATTCAACGTAGAGACACATTTATTTTACTGTTTTATTTAAGTATATGTAGATACAGAAGTATTTTAAGGCAAATTAAGTCATTTGGGTTCCGTCCCTCATCACCTACACCATCTGTAGATTTAAATATGCGGAAAGTAAAAATTGGAGTTTCGTATCACCAATGTTTATACGCCCAAGCCGCAAAGTACAAGAAATGCGGGAAGATTAAAGAAAATAATCAAAATAGTATTTATGTAACAAGCAGTACATAACATTCTAAGTGTATATAACGAATACTAAAAATGCTTTACTCAAAAAAAATAAGCATAGGAAACTATGCTTATGGAAATATACTAATATTCAAGGAGCTGATTGAATTTTGAATTAGCCAAAGGTAAACTAATACTAGGTAAAAAAAAAATATCACACATACGTTTTTAAACTTGTTACTTCTCTCCGCTCTTTTTGTTTTTTTTTTATATTCACTAAACACGTCATCTTACTTTGCACCCAGAGGGAGTCTTTGCAAATGAGAGGCAAACTTATTTCATAAATATTTTTCCTAATAAAATCGAATCAGTTACCTTTGTGTACAATTTTAAGCGGATCTGAGCCTATATGATAATGATATTTTTTGTTAAAAAGTGCCTAAGTCATACTTTTACCTATATAGATTAAATGCTATACTTTGAACTTATTTATAAATTCACATTAAATCTATTCATTGTCGGCCCAAAAGAGTTTAATTTTAACTATTTGTTTTAATTTTTGTGTCAATTGGCTCTATGTCACTATCTTAAATTAAAATGCTCTTTATCGTTGGAAAGGTTGTAATATTTGTTTGAAAATTCAATTGGCTTTACTGGTATTAGTAAGTTTTGTTTTTATGAAATTATATATACAATTAAGTTTTTATACGCCAACGTAGTACACGGGACACGGGACAGCGTTTGACCGTAAATGCGATTGCTTGTGACCTCTGTCTTCACTCATAAAAACTATTTTCTTATATTTATAATTACTTTTTTAGCATGTTTTATCTTTTAAAGTGTTATTCACACACTTAGGAAATTGAAAAACATATATTCAGAAAACGTATAAAACGTAAATGTAAATGTATCTTTCCAAATGATTGGGTAGCAGAAATTTGTGAAAATCTCTATACAGAGATGGTAACAACAAATATAAGTTGTAATAAGCGTATAAGAATTTCAACGTAGCCGGATGTAGAAAGCATGGCTATGCGGTCAGAGCGCTTGAACGGATTTAAGAGGCGCAGGTTCAGGTCCCGCTGCGTTCAATTTTTATACGTTTTTTAAATATATGATTATCAATTTTGACAAGTCAAAGCGCGAAGCTGTATTACGACACTCAACACGTAACGTATTGAATCCAGTCGAGAAGTGAAGACACGAGATCTATTAGCCTAATCTGCTATGCGATAGAAAAAAGAAAGAGCGTTGAACAAAGTTATAAATCAATTGAAGAAAATATATGTAGTTCTGCTATTTTTTACTTGTTTTACATATTACAGTTAGTATTGATTGTTTTTTACGGGTATATATCGCGTAGCAAACTTGTATTTTTTACTGCATAATATAGCCACTTTATTCTAATTAAATCGTCATTAGTTGTTAGATTTCTGAATCTTTTCTTTGTTATTTGTGACATAATCTTTTCCATCTAGATAACCCCTCTATAGTTTCAACATAAATGCTCGGCTCAAGCTTATTCTACAAGAATCCCAGATAATACGGACACATTCCAAATTAACACCACACGAGACTACACGTGACTTTAAACTACTAGAGTCCTAAATATCAATATAATGCTAATTTTACATTATATGAACAAATTAATTATAATCCTACTATTTATTTAACTGTAGTATTAAGAGCCATATAAATTTCTACAATTATATGTCAAGTAGATTTTTTTTTGTTACATATTCAGGCTTTGTTTCTTAGCACCAAGTTTTTGTGTACAGCCAGACATTACACTCCGTTATTTGTCATAATAGAGCGTATATATAAAGTTAATTTTAATATTATTATTGATATGATTTTTAAAAACTTCTGTGTGCCCACCACATTATCAAAATTATTTATTTGTTTATTTATTTACACTTTATTGTAAAACACAGTAAAAATACAATTACAAATGTGTGCACAAAAGGCGGTCTCATCGCTAATCAGCGTCCTCTTCCAGACCTTAACCAGACTTAAGGTTAGGAGGTTTGGAAATTTATATAGCGTGGGTGGCGTAAAAATATATTATACATATTGTACTACATCCTAATACGTAGACTGAATACACAGATACCTACAAAATACATAATAATATGATAAATTAAAAATTAATTTATAAATAAAAGGAAAACTTAAAAATTATCGTTCGTAGTTTTCAATGGTTTTGTATTCGAGTAATTATCTAAAATATATCACCACAGGGTCAAAGTAATAAAATGGTAATAGTAGGGTGATGATACGTAAAAGTCGCTCACATAGCTTTATAAAAAAAGCTTCAGTTATTTAATAAATCCTTTAAGTATGTACAATTTTTTAGTTCTCTATTGAAAAACGTTTTTAGAAAACGTATAAAACTTTGAATACAGCGGAATTCCAACCCGCGCCTCTTGGAAACCGTCCAAGCGCTCTGACCGCTAAGCCATGCGTTCTACATTCGGCTGCGTTGAAATTCTTATACGCTTATTACAACTTATTTTTGTTGTTCAGTTGCAGAGTCGAAGGAGACAACCTAGTGTTATCTCACCCCGTTCTCCGCTTTCCACAATTGATACATGAAAATGAAAATAATTTAAATACATTAATTGCCCTGAGTATTAATCGCACCCACAACCGACTGCAGTAACAAAAAAAAACAATGAAACGAAGCAATAAGTTTACTTTGATAATAGTTAGTTACAAACATTTATTTTTACAATGAAATGAAAAATTTTTATCTTAGATAAAAATATGCCTGCTGTCAAAATGAATATCTTAAGTTTGCCGTCATATATTTATATTACTACTAGCAATCCGCTCGCGGCTTCTTCGCCTGCGTAAGCTACGTATAAATTAAATAAACACTAAATGTTACGGGACGTTTACTACAATACAATATTCAAAATTGAATTTAAATGGGTTAAGCCGTTACTGAGATTAGAGTGCACCAACAAACAGACACACAGACAAACAGAAAAGAAAATTTATAATCATTATTTAGGGTTCTATTATATTGATAAATCCCCCTAATAATATTTTATTTCATATATCTTCCACGTATAGTCAGCGATCAGTTACATTTTTATTATATGTATAGATAGATATTTGTACAGAAACGTAAAAATAACCCAAAACAAATGAAATGCACACACCGTATTGCGATTACAATTTATTTAAAGTGCTTTGTGTATTTGTGTGTTTTGACTTAATTTAGAACTGTTATATCACATAGATAATAGAACAAATCATTGAGAATATTCATATATTTTTATTATTCAACTTTAACATATTATCAAAAAAATGCAAGGACACTCGGCTCATTGTTAAGATGTTTTTCTACTCATGTTCGCGAGATTCAATAACTTTATGACGACTTACGACGAAGAACGTACAGATATAGTTTATATCATTTATAACTGTATAATTTTATAATAATAAAATATAAATGGCTCGTCTATTTTTCTTCAATTTAGATTTTTTATGTTGAATTGTCAAATATGTACATACATACGTTGGCGCATAGCTTTAAGTATTTAATTATATTTAGTTTAGCGCCATCTATTAAAGTTTCAGTGTATTGTCTAAGGTGGTATCTATGGTGTGTAATCGTTAATAGGATAGGCTTAAAGAACGCTCATTGGATTCCCGTTTAAACAGTTAATGTTGATCGGCGCTAGCACGTTATTAGGCAAGACGCCTTCTCCATGTGTCACTTGTAATGTAACAATATTAAGTGTTAAGTTGTCAGAGAAGTTTAAGCAGTGAAGTGGAGTGCTAATGCATTCTAAAGGTGCTAAGTATCACTTACATACTGACGAATGAGTGTGTAGTTTTTGATGTAAGAATTTTCTCCTAGCCTACTATTACCGACGCCCGAGACTCATTCTTAACTATATTGACTACTAACCACTTCTTATTTTGACGAAAAATATTTGACTTTTGACTTAGACTTTGACAATTATGAGTACATACCCGCACAATGGGGTGTGACATCAGTAGTGGGTTATTTATTGTTTACGTGCTGACACTTACATATGAATTAGAGAAAGTTATTTTACAAATATTACTTTAGTATTAGTTGAGACATAAAGGGCAAACGACATTGAAATTTCTGTAACAATAAATATGAGTATATGTACATATTTTCTTATTTGCAGTATACACAATACTGTGTGATTTAATAGATTATATAAAAAAAATATATTAAAAAGTTATTTAAAAAATATACATGCCTTTTTCCCGAATAGTAGGTAAGATAGGTAGAAAACAAAAACGAACTTAAAAAAAAAATACTTATTATAAGCTAGCGACCCGCTCGCAGCTTCGCTTCTTGTTTTTATTTATGAACCAGTTGAAATAAGATAAACACTAAACGTTAACGGAATTTTACCAATATACAATAGTCATTACTGAATTCAAATCGGTCTAGCCATTTCTCAGATTAGCGTGCACGATAACACAGATAAACAGGCAAACAGAAAAAACTGTATTTTGGGTTCTATTATATTAATAATAATTTTCTAATATATCTTCCGCGAGCTTGCAGACAGCGATTATTTTCATTTTTATTATATGAATAGTTTGTTAATATTTAATTTCAAAAGGATCTAATTTATCTGATCTAAACAGATCCCAGAGTAGTCAACGAGCGTCTCATGATTATAGGAAAGGGCTAATAAATTTAGCTCTCCTTCAGCGTCCTTTACGCATCCTCGCTCTACTATCACTGCATTTATTACTTCGAGCCGGCACCCAACACACTTAAGATAAATTGCCCTTGTACAATATTTCACTTCCCTTAGAACAATATAATGTGAAAAGCCTTCCCATAAGTGGACAATTTCAGACTAAAGTGTGCGGGGAACTCCTTTATAGGTATTTTGGGAATTAGTAGCAGCTTAAATTAATATGGTGAGTTCGCAATTGCTTTTGGTTACAATCTGGTTGTAATCGTTACAAGTTACTATACATTTTATACTTTGTTTTGAGTAATTGACGTGTATGGTTTTTTTTTAATATTATGTAGATGTAAAGAATACTTATAGTAATTTCACGCCAAATAAATTTTGATCCTAAATCGAGTAATTTGTCACTTTACTTCGACATACATACATTTTTTTTTTAATTTGGCAAATTATAAATAAAGGTCTACAAATCTTATTTAAATTACAATAGTTTATGACATGGTTCAATTCGATGTACTTTTTGATTATAAGGAAAAAAATAATAATAGAGACGTATAAAAATGGGAAACATTGAAATAATAACCTCGTGTATATCTTTTATAAACATATATATATATAATTTATATTTTATCCAATAAAATACATAAATACATAGAAACGCACTTAAATTTCTCCGTACTTAAGAAGCTTTTTACAATCTCAAATTGTGATTGGAACTCAAAGGATTTGCATATTTTGTTAACGATGGCAGTGTAGAAGGAAGCGGTGTAGATATATCAGCGTTCAGTATAAAATCTCCGTCGCCGAAGATTTCGCTTGATTTGAGTTTGTTCCTAAGTTAATGAAATTAATAAATAAATAATTTGATTAAATATAAGCTAAGGTACAAAACAAAAACTTATAAATATGCTAGCTATTGTAGCCATTACAACAATATCCGGTTACAAACCCACGTTATTCGTGCTTTTAAAAGGTACCAAACCCATGTTACAGATCACCAAGGCTAAGAATTATAAAATATTAATGGATGTTTAGAAATCGGACGCTCTAATTAGTTTTAAAAGTAGTAACATTCACGGTTATAGGTTTTATTGCCTATTAAGTAAATATATACGTGTTTTTATCAACTTAATGCTTTATCTCGCAGTAAGGTAGGCAGAGAAAACCTAGTATCATGACTCTCCATTCTCCGCTTTCCGCCACAATTCGAGAAATTGTTGGGTGGCGCTGAACTGGCACTGGCAACTGAACTCCGCGATTTTTATTACCCGAGCGGAGAATTGAAAATAATTTAATATAATTATTCCCACGAATGGGAATTGAACCCGAAACAATCGAGTTTATAGACGCTATCGATACATAGGTTTCGTATATTCAATGTTTAAATGAACATACACTAAAAAACGGGTGGTATAGTACTAGATAATTTCTCTGTCAGACGTGTGTAGAAATAAAAAAATGTAAATAAACTGTACCATCTTATGATTAAAAGCTTTAAGTACTTAAAAAACGTGTTGTATAAATATACCATTTTAGATCACAGCAAATGAATAAAACAATATTACGCAATTAAGCAAAACGTATTCAAAATACGGAAATGACTTTTTTTTTTAACTTTTTTTAAAGTGTTATTCGCACACTTAGGAAATTGTAATTGAACGCAGCATGATTTGAACCCGCGCCTCTTGAAAACCGTTCGAGCGCTCTGACCGCTAAGCAAGAAAAGGTAGAACACATGGCTTAGCGGTGAACAGCAGAGCGCTTGAACGGTTTTCAAATCAAATCCCGCTGCGTAAAATTTTTTACACGTTTTCTAAATATGTCTTTTTCAATGACATTTTTATTTGATGCTTAAGTATGACAATGTTGTATTGAGATTTATAAAAAATTATACGTGTTTTTTTAATATATAAGTTTTTTTATAAATGCTCTTGTATATATTTGTCGAGATTTCCACAACGTTACATAAAAAATCCTCTATTGACTTACGTTTAGACATTATTTGCATTCATATATTAAAATACTGTACTATTAACATACTAAGTTAAATTGCAATTCATATAATTTTACCAAAATGATTAACAATAGACAAATTGCCTATATCTGTAGTTTTCTTGTAATATATGTTTAGTTAGAGCAGATGTCAAAATGACATAAGCTTCTAGCTGCTAGTTATTATTTGCGCTAGTACGGCAATAGGGGGCTAACGACTTATATTGGACAGACGTATTAATTATCCGCGTGTCTTACCGTATATACTGCAAGCCATCTATGCAGTATTTATTTCGTTAATATATACATTTTATATATAACCTCAACTATGCATCTATAATTGGGTTGATCGAAGCACCTTTGCAGGTCCTATTCTAATACTTTTCATAACTATAATACTCACCAAAGTTTGTGTGATATAACCGATCTTATTTGAGGTATTTCTAAGCAGGAAAATCGACTCGCAAACCCAGAGGTATAAGCCCCCTGTAGAGTGAAAATGAGCCAATCAAACGGCGTACAACGAGGTAAAAAGACATCCAAATTCCGCATAACGCGGTCCGTTGAATCGCAGCTCGGTCCCCACAGGATCGTCTTTTCTGGTTTTTCATTTATAATATCCGTCCGCCGCTGTAACAACGATTGTTCATTTGAATTTTCTTTTTGTAATATTTTATTTAAGCCACGTTATTTACTTTTCATTTTATAATAATTGCTATTATATAATATTTGAGAATCCAATTATGACACTCGCGTCTCCATCTTTCGGGTCTTTTTATTTAGTACCTATTTACTATATTGTCAGCTCGATAACTCCCCAAAATACGTCTTAAATTGCACGTACTAACTAATTGTATTAACTAAATGGCCGTTAACCAGAGCAACTGAGAAAGTGGTAGTGGATACCTATACAGGAGTAATTGTACAAAGTACTCTACTACCTACCTACCTATTACACCTATTATACCTGAGAGTATATTCTAGAATTTAATCTATTTGCTGTTTTATATTAATAAATGTTAAAACTCCAAAAGTATAGGGAAGTCAGGGTTCCTTGCTTTGCTTGCTTTTGCTAACTAAGGAAAGGACGGGGTTAGTAATTTAAAAATAATTCTCTCGTCTCGTAGTTGATCGGTCCCATCAGTCGGTCCTATCAGTCAGTCATCATCATAATATAGTATTTAGTTTCATATTTGAAGCATTTAAAATAGAAAATCTACAAAAAAACTTACCGAAACAAAAGCATACCGAAACAGTAATCGCACTGCAAAGGAGTTTTACTGTTACTTCTGCATTAGTAGGCAAGCTGGCAATGAATATTCAAAAGATATACACTTACCTCAAATCTCTTCACAACGTTCCAAGGCTCGTTGAACCTCAAAGTTCCGTATATCCCATCATTTATGTATATCATATTTACTATTTCACCTTGTTTTGTTTCCTGATGCAATAATTTTATTATTTATTGACATTACGCGTATCTTATAATACTTGTTTACATTCAGTTATTTGACGTTTTGCTATCTTGAGATATATTTTACTTAGCAAATGTGGGTAATATTATCTAAGCGCTTATAATTTTCATTTATAATACATACCCGTCGTACGTTGTTAATGTTACAATACATATTGACGAAGTCCGAAATGTACCTTCCTGGCTCTGCAATTATTTGCACATCCGGTCCAGGAAATAGTTTATCTATTGTGTGATTTATTACCTCGGACACCTGTAGAAAAATATTTTAATAAATTAATTTAACTAAAACAAATTAGTTTCAGTAAAACGAAACAACTTTATATTTTTGTTTGATTTCAATATTACTTAAAAAATCAATAATAAGAAATTATGATGATTGGTATAGGGACCGCAAACATAAATGTCTACTAATAAATTACTACTAACTAACTAAATCTAAGAAACGAATGAAGTATAATAAAAGGTATGTTTTAGAAATTTAGAAGTAGGTTATTTATTTGATTCAAAGAAAATTGTACAATAATTTGTATTTTTTTTATATCTAAATGTCCTTTTGAGGTGAATACTGTATGCACCGATGGAGATTGACACAACTACATGTTTTTTACATTATTCATTTAAGTATGTTTTTTTCTATTATTTTATTATATTGCATTCTTTGGTATCAATAATTCAATAACTAAATTAAATCTAATTAACAATTACCTCGTCAATTCTATTAATATGATCGCTTAAGTATCCACCTCCTATATCAACGATGCTCATTTTCCTACCGGCTTTGGCTTCATGGTCAAAGAGAGCTCTAGCTTGTTTCAGTCCCTCCTCGTAGCTTTCTTTTGAATAACAGGCGCTACCCACGTGGAATGCTACACCGATCACCTAAAAGAATATTATTATAAATAGTACATACAACTTATATAAATCCAAATATATAATTTGGATTTCAAGAGTCACTCGCACATCTCGCTTTCCACTTTCCGTATAACTTCTATATATTGCGTGTTAAGTGGCGAAACCAGTTACTAGAACGGTAAAATGAAAATAATTTTAATATAATCTTTAAATATATGTGTAAAAGCAAATGAGTTTGTTTCAATTAACTTATTATTTGTATGATGGTAATTATAAGAGGAAGAAAAGGTTTTCTTTGAACAGGTTAAAAAAAAATCAGAAGTTCGATGTTAATCCAGGAAAAACACTATTTAAGTATTCAATCTTTACGAATTTCAGCCATTTTCAGTAAAAAATATTGGTGTTGAGATGTTATTAAAAAAAATATCACATACTGAATTGCAAAGCATTACATGGTAACGCATGTTGAGGGTAAAAGCTTCATAGCAGCGATGTTTATACGGCGTTATTGTATATTTTTTATAATCTTAATGTAAATAAAACATTGAAAATGGATAAAACTCACCTTTAAACCTAGTTTAGCAGCTTCTTCGAGAAGATCAATTGCTTCAGTTTCAAAATCACATCCGAATTTATCCCCTAATTTATAAATACTGTCACCTTCCACTTTGATTCGAATTAGTAAGCTAATAAATAAACCAAAGAAAGTTTAATGAAAAAATTGTCATATTCTTTACTATATCGACTCATAATCAGTTATACGATACGATATTTTATCAAATTTTAGATTCTCAAGTATTAAGTGACGGAACTTCCACGCCGCGCTTTGTCTTGTTCACCAGAGCGGAGTAAACAATACAAATAAATATCGATCATTCCTCCTAGTGGGAATTGAACCCACGATAACAGTCAAACGCTGTCCCACTGAGCCACAATGGCCATGGTGTTTTCTACAATGTTAAATAATACTTATTAACGAGACATACATACCTATATTTATATCTCGTTGATAAGTATGTTTGTACATTGTAAAGATAATTTAGATCTAGATATTTAACCTAACACTTAACTCAAGATTTATTAATCAAATATAGAAAATAGTTTACAAACAAACTGATATTTTTAATTTAATACAAAAATACAATAAAAAAACATTGTAAAGGCTATATAGAAAGTTTTGGCTACGGTGAATTTTGAACTTAACTCAATTGGCTAGAGCGCTTGGACGCATTATCCAAGAAATGTGGGTTTCATAATTGCTAGGTTTAAAATATTAAACGAAACTTGAATATATAATACAGTTTGTGGAAGTAAAAACGGCGAACTTATTTTACTTTAACTGTTTAAATTTTAAGCGAAATTCCCTTACTTCACGTTTGGCCAATACTGCTTCATTTTCTTTAGTTCATATGAAGTGTCGAAGGTGGCATGACGTACTCCAGAATCTCGTGCAAATATCATCCATTCCGGAGTCTTTGTTGGAACAGCAAATATAATTCTCCTGCAAAATAATAAATAATTTTGTATAATAACACTCGATAGTTTGATAAATATGGCTTTAAAATAGGAAAGCTTTCCTAATAAAGTGAATTTATATCCTTACAGCGGAGACACGTTTAGTTTCAGTATCTTGTTTATCTCCCCTGGAGAGGCGCAATCGAAACCAAGTCCTAGTGATGCAACCATTTTTATCAATTTATCATTGTCATTGGATTTCATCGCTGTAATCAAAATTATTTATTAATTATATGTAATTGTATTAAAAGATCGATTGTATTAAGAGATATTTCTCTTTCAAAACCGTCCTGGCACATTGTGTTACAAAATCATACCACATAGAACGGGTGTAGATGTCCTTGTTCCTTGTAAGACACGGAGTTTATTAGACAAAATGTACAAATACTAATATAAAAATGTAAAAATGTAATAAATACTATACATAAAATAATATAATAAAAATACTAAAGCCCGAATTTGAAACATTGCGTGTTGAGTGACGGAAGTCAACGCCGCGCTTTGTCCTATCAGAGACGAAATTAAAATAATTTAAATTTAATAATTTCCCCGAGTAATCGAATTCACGACCGTGGCAGTTTTACAGTCAGATGTTGTCTACGAGCGACACGATGGCCTTAATACTTAATTAATACACTACAATTACATTAGACAAAAGTCAATTTTAGAATGTAAAGATCTATGAATATAAACATATGTACCATAAGAAGTAAAATTTACGGACAAAATAGCGTACAAATATTACCATAAAATATTTGTACTCTGGGCATCATTTTCTGAAAGTGCTCAATACGGCGGCAAGCTTCATCCATATCGAAAATATAAAAAGGTTCCTTCTGACGCCCGCCTTCTATTAGCGCCTTAGCCACGTCTTCTGGAGTCTTATCGTTCAAAACTACCACTTGGCCAGAGATAGTCTTCTCGTTCGTCATTATTGTATTTCTAAAATAACTTAATAAATATAAAATATTTTTCAATAAAATAAAATAAAAGGATATTATTTAAATTGCAGTATCATATTCTTGTTTCTCTAATAGCAGCTAATTAAAGATCACAATTTCTTGACTTTTTTCGTGAATTGATGTTTTGTGTCTTGTGAAACGTAATTTAACACCGCGCCGTACTTTATCTAACTAAGATAGAAATGAATGAATGAATACTCTTAATCAAGTGATCTTTACAGTGACACCGGGGAGGTGAGGGAAGAGGGTACTCTGTCCCTGCGAAATACAAGCATTCCGAGGCTGCTTGAGCGTAGGTCAACGACCGCAAGGGCGCCCCCCGCGGAGCTCGAGCCTTGGCTTGCGTCGTCGTCGTGGCGTGAAGTCGCGACCGGCAAAAATTAGATTTCTACTTTAAGGAAGCCTAACAGTCCCTAACCGCTGGGCCCGGCCACGCCAACGCGCGGCCGGGCCGTGACATAAGCTATACTTCGCCGTCTAAACCTACGACGGCGGTGTTTGTGTCGTGTGGTATAATTTTTGTTTACGTATTTAGCGTTTGCTATCGTAATGACGTCACTTTGGTCAAGTAAGACGCTACGCGGGCGTCTAAGCAGGGGGGGCGCGGACGGGGTGTAATCACTCGCCCGTACGATTAAGGGGTTCGCGTGAGTATCTGCGCGCTCAAAGTAGCGCTTAGAAAGGCCTTTGCAGTAGTCTTTGATCGATTCCAGTTCGAAGTCTCTGTGTAGATCTACGTTACGAACGTACCAGGGGCAGCCTGATGCGATTCGTAAGAATTTGTTTTGTACTTTTTGTAGGGGCTCTAAGTTAGTGTGCGCAAACGCTACACTAGCGTAGGTAAGTACGGGTCTTATACATGTTTTGTATAGTGTCAACTTATTTCTAAGTGACATTTTACTATATTTGTTTATTAGCGGATAGAGTCTGTAGAGATAGAAGCTCGCTCTGCTACATACTCTTTTGATGTGAGGCCTAAAGGATAGTTTGGAGTCTAGTGTTACGCCTAGATATTTAACCTGGGGTTCCCAGGGGATGGGCTTATCTAACAGGTAGATGGTAGAGACTTTTTCGTATCTAACGCGCGGGAATAATATCGCAGCGCTTTTCTCCGGGTTAACCTCGATTCTCCACTTGCGGTACCATGCGCCTAGCGCGTCGGCTGCAAGTTGGAGTCTCTCGGCTATAACCCAGGCGGCTCGAGAAGTAGTATAGAGGGCGGTGTCGTCGGCGTACATAGCTAGATGGACGTTTGCGATTTTAGGCATGTCGCTCGTGTACAATGCGTACAGAAGAGGCGAGAGCGTTGACCCTTGGGGAACGCCGGCTCGGACGAGGCGGGGGGAGGAGAGAGTGCCTTCTACTTTATAACGGAAGTAGCGATTCGGCAGGAAGTCTCGTAAGATGAGAACGAGACTGTTTGGCATTCCAGCGCTTAGAAGCTTGAAAATCAAGCCGTTATGCCAGACTCTGTCGAATGCTTTCGCTATATCGAGAAAAATGGCTGCAGTGTTACTGCGACATGAATTGTGTATATTGTGACGTGCAATGTGTTCCGTGAGGCGGTGCACTTGATGTACGGCGGAATGTTTCTTACGGAAACCAAATTGCTCGTTGAGCAGTAATGACTTTGTCTCTACCACCTCAGAGAGTCTAACGAGAGTTATTCGTTCGAATATAATAACTAATAGAGACACGAACTGGGCCGGTAACGTTTTAAAAACTCTGTTAGAGAGACGGTCAGGCCCCGGGGCCTTCCTCTCTTTCAGATTTTTAATAATGTCATTGACCTTACCGGCGGAGGTCAGGCGAAGCGGTTCTCCTACGGGAGGTAACGAAGCCCAGTCTGCGACCTTTTCGTCCACCTGTGCGAGGTGTTGGGGGTCGCAGGGCTGATCGCTGGGGGAACATTGAGCCTCAAGACTGTCGGCTAAACATTCCGCTTTCTCGGTGTCATCGGCGGCAATCGAATTGTCGGGCCTACATAGAGGTGGCATAGTCGCGAGGTGGTCAGCACGAAAGATCCTCGACAGCGCCCAGAACGCCTGGTGCGATGGCGAGAGCCCTTCTAGCTTTCTTTCCCACGACTCACCGCGGAGAAGCTCGAATTTATGTCGAACTTCCCTCCTCAACCTATTGAGCTCCCTACGATGTTGGTCGGTAGGGTACGAGTCGTGTAGTCGGGCTGCCGCGTTTTTACGCGTTATTAATCTCTTAAGTTTATCTGAGACTTCAAATCTACCCGGAGGTAGGTTTGGAACCTCTTTCGAACAACTTAAGATAGCCTCTTGTATGTAAATAGTAAATTTATTCGCCGCGTCTATCGCTAAATCTACTGAGTCGGTGATGCCGGGTACTAAGTCGCGCAAAGGTGATTCGACTGAACGAAGTAATTTATTTAACTTCATCCAGTCGATTATCGTTCGAGTCGCGGGGCCTGAGGGGCTAGCTGAACCTAGATTTACTATGACTGGACGATGATCTGAGTATAGCTCGGATAGCGCTTCTATAGAGTGCTGCCAGAGGCTAACATTCTTTAGAATCGCTATATCTATTACATCGGGTTTGCCTCGCGCGCCGAATCGAGTCGGCGTGGGCGGACCTATGACTACTGCATTATTTTTAATTGCAATTGCGTCGAGAATCCTTCCTCTGGAGCAGGTTTTCGACGAATTCCATCTAATATTTTTACAATTAAAATCTCCCGTCAAAATGACAGAGTTGCCCATACTTATAAGAGTATTGATGTCTCTTTCTAATAGTTGTTTATTGGGCGAGAGGTAAACTGACGCTATTATTATAGGCTGATGGCCTGTCATGAAAATTGGGCATACCGACGCTTCAGCGTTAGCGAGAGACGGAGGATCCAGCGGTACACAGTGTAAATTTTTATTGTAATAAATCATAGTGCCGCTGCCTCTCGTGGCTCTAACGTTCCTTACGTACCTATAATTCGCAATACCCGGACTGCGAACGCTAGGTTTCAAAAAAGTTTCTTGAATACAAAAGAAATCTAACTTATGAGATGAACACAATTCATCTGGTTGTGTTATAAAGAAAAATGTTATAAAGGTTGTGTAAAAAAGAACGAAAAGATTCTATGATATTTGTTTATGGTTTTCGCACACCATAGACTTTATATAGTTCAATATTTTCATTATCTATAAACTCTTATTTAATGTCAGTATTTAAAATTTGTCGGTCATTGCCATTGACAACAAGGGTATTAAACATAATGTAAGTATTATTCAAATTTCAAATATAAACAAGGAGCCCTTCCCTTGACTATGTTATTTTCAATAGCTCTTCATAATAATCACCATTTTACTATTTAATATTGCGTAAGAAAACAGTCTAGAGATACGACGGCGGTCGGCTATCAGCCCATATACAACCTCAAAATTGATTTTCAATAAGCTATATATAAAATAATTAATAATTAATTTGCACTTCTAAAAGTCTTCTGTTATTACTTCTTATAAAGATAAAAAAATATATAGTAAGATCTAAATAAAATTTCTGGGACCCAATGAATTTATCCGGAGAATATTTAAAAAGTACAATAATTAATTAACTGGTTATACCAAAAACCCAAGAAATACTTTTATTTAAGAATCGTTAGTAGTATATAGTATTTCTGGCGTAGGGAAACTTTACGGAGCACACTTTAAGAGTTTTTTTTTCTGTTTTACTTTAGTTGCTGAGTAACCTAGCTCTTCTATTCTTAGAATTTTTAGTGTTGTTGCAAATAATCCATGTATACATAGCCATATACAGTCAATTCTAGGCAATAAAAATAATAAATTGACATGTTATCGCAGCCAACCTATTTAAATATTTAACTAATGGTTCATAATAGAGTTTAGAATAATTAAATTGTTAAATTATTTATTAAGTTGGCAACTTAAATGATAAAATACTGGAGTCTTTAAGGAACTTATAGAAACTATTTGGACAGGCGAAACATCTGAAGTCAAAATCACTAAAAAACATTGATACATTAAGCAGTCTTTTAGATGCAAGTTACACAATGATTGGTATTATAATATATAGTGTTATTTACATTTTTTACAATATACAATGTTCTACCAATTTTTATTTAAATGCTGCAAGAAAAAAATCAGTATCGCCCCCTTTGCATAATATGTAATAACACAACAAATATTTTTTTAAATTAAATTAAGTTTTTGACATATTTTATAGTGTTAGTATTATATATTTATTGTAATTTGTTTAGACTAATATGACTAATTCGTTCTTAATTATACAGACTTGTAGGTTCTTGATAAATGTA